>KV751343.1:6385333-6426913 GCA_001698575.1 Mola mola
CAAATCCACACAGTGCCTTCGGGTTGCACAAAGCTCTCCATATTGTGTGCCCGAGGGTGCTGCACACACACTGCCGATGCAGGCAGCAGTAATGAGAGCTTGCATCTGTGTATGTGTGCATATATTTAAAAATAAGAATAGGCGGGTCCCAGTGCTCCAATGGCTAGGCTGCACAGATGTGAGCAGGCAGTACAAAATGCTCCATCGGAAAATAAACTAAGATGAGAGGAAAACCTTTTCCTGAATAACAGACAGAAATAAAAGATGATTCTAATTAAATCTGTATTTTACACTACTTGATGGCAGGGCAGTGCTCATTTTATACGAGTGTGTAACCCTCATGATAAATGAATTATACATAAATAAATAAAACACTGTCCAAAATAATAATTAGCAAATGTGAGGCAGATTAAAAAAAAAAAAATGCAACCATTTCCGTTATTACCGTTTAATACAGCTCTGCATGATTTTTGTCAAAGTGCTTTGCTATTTTTTCGTCAAGTGTCAAATCTTGATTTAAAAACCTCCTTCTATGAAAACCCTGTTTTTCTTTGTTGATGTGGTATTTTTTATGTAGTCGGTGTCATGGCTGAGGATTTCTGCTTTTGTCCTGCAATCCACCAAGGACAGTTTAAAAAAAATAAATTCAGTCAGTTCTTCTACACAGAAAACCTAAGGAACCAATCCCGACGTCTTGCGGGGGGGGCTGACTTAATGCTGAAGAAATAAAACGTACTATTCCGATACATCAACTCCTCGGCAACCTTGTGCAAGTAGCTCTTCCTCTTCATGTTGGGAGTCCATGTATGGTTCAAACATGTATGGCTGCATTATTCCCATGTTAAAATTTGCCAATGTGCAGCATATAGTAGACTATTTTAAAAGTCGGGAGATTGCAGAGCAGCAAAAACCGGGTTTAGGGCGGTGAGTGGAGATGAGGCGGGACTAAAAGCATTTAAAAGTGTAGATACAACCAAGAAATTTCAGGGCCACAAAGGGATTCCTAATGAAAAAAAAATGCAAATATATAATTTTACTAAACAGAAATTATTTTTTAAGGGTTTAATCAATCCCGGGAGCAGGACTTAAAGGGGAAACTACTGAATGTGTAGCGGATAGCTAAAAAGAGTTAGAATCGAAAACAATGCACCAAAAATTAAATGAGTTCACACACAAAACATTTACCAAGACACTTTTTCACTGAATCAAATCACAGAATCATTAGAAAACTGAATATCTTCATGCTTTATAGTATCGTATTAATCACTACGCGTTAGTTGCAGCCCTGTAAACATACCATGGCTTTGACAAATCTTTCAGGTAATATGCTGTCTAGAATACTCTATGAGCCTCCTGTTTCTTCACACATTATTTCAAAATGTTTACTGTGATCGCTGCGCCTGTCACCCACAACTTCCAGGCCAATTATTTGTTACTGGCAAATTCAAAAAGAAAAACTTCCCCTCGTCCTCACCGTACCGACCAAGCCTGTTCAGGGCCAGCTGCTGCAGACAGCCAGCTGTTATCTTTTTAATAACCGTCAAACAGATATGACTATGCTGGCAGGAAGAAAGTCTCCCTTTCAGCCTCCTCAGCTTCAGAGGTCTGAGAACGCCAGTGATAGCACACGCGCCACTTCTCATGAGATAAGGAGTAAGACCTTGTCTATCAGCTCCTCGCTGATTGAATTTGAGCAGATTATCGTGAGAGATGCCCTAACCATTAACGTGAGACTCTCTGAAGTTGTGGCTCTTCAGGACTTTGAGCTGCGGATCTTTCATCATAAGTGCAAAGAAGGCAGAATTTTAATCTGAATGGAAGGTACACGCACGTACACCAGCATCCTTCCCACGTTGCACCGAAGACCCTGTTGCTGCATCTTTGTGGTTTCTATTAACAGCCAGGTGCTTGACACATTATACTCCCTTATCCAGGACGCCGGTGTACTCAGCACACACTCTAATCCCCCAATTAGCACTATACAGTTGCGTAAAGGTTTATTTCAAAGGACTGTCTGTGCTTAGTGAAAAAAAGAGGCAAACCCAAATCCCCAGACAGGAAAGAAAGGGCAGCCAACATGACAAAATACAAGTTTCAATTAAAGTGAAAAATTCCTGCCACAGAAATTATGTGAACTAAATTGTAAACACTACACAATAATACAGCATAAAACAAATAATAGGGATACAATCTGGGTTGTAGGGGATGTTTTGTCAGCTGCATCCACTAGACAATAGTATTATTTGAAAAAGTAGTAAAATACATAAATGAGTGTGCAAAACATGATGATAGATATGCTTCATTTGAATTGGAGTTCTGAGCTCTATTATCTCACATAGCCTGCAATCGGATGAAGTTGTATGTGCAACATCTTAATAATTAGGCAACTGGCTCCCAACCTTAAGATGAATCTGAGGGGGTCAAAAGATAATTAGAGGGATGTTCTAGTTTCTGTTTCTAGTTTTTTTTGTTTGTTTTATTTTTATACTTTGTGACTTTCTACATTTTCTATTCCTGTGTAAATATTACACTTTTACCTCTTTCAGGCCTCTTAAAACCCCTAAATTAAAAAAAAACAAAACCTGAGAAAAACAGCAGACAATAAACTAAAACCATAACATGTCACAACAACAACACCATGTGCCATTGTACTGTGTGTCATCTCACCTGCACACTTGGTCCTGCTCACAAGAGGCGGCCCGGGCGGGCCGGTCCCACCCTCCCCGGGCCGCGTCAGCAGCACGCTGATGTGGTACTCCGTGTCTGGATCCAGGTGCCACAGCTTATAGGTGACCATGTTGACTCCATGCACCTCTGACCACGGAGACTGGCTGGCGCGGTACTCAATCTCTTTCCTGATAATAGGGCCATCTCCCAGGATGGAGTTGGTGTTAAGCTGGATGATCAGGTAAGTGGAGCCGGCGCGCAGCAGCTGGGGCGGCGCGATGGGGGATGGAGGTACTGTGAGGGGAAATGAAATGTGATGTTTTGGTTTTCTTGTTTAAAGACATGGTTGAAGCCGTTGCTGGCGAGCTCACAGCAGTTTCTTCACAGTCTGGGGTGCGGTATTCATTTTATTAATAGGCTGTAACTAAGCAGAGTTCTCATTATGTTTAAGCCCAATGAGACTTAAATGAGTCCTCAGAGACAGCAGCGTGTGAACAGGTCAAACTGCGTTCAAACAGCAGATTCTCCACAGCTATTAACATGGTATTCACAGCCTGGCTAGTTTCGAGCAAAGGAGTAAGTATAAAAACAGCTGTGCACGCATTGCAGTGGATGGTCTTTGTGACTGGAGCATTGAGTTTGCTGGTGTGTCCTCACAGCTGGTCACCTCAGTGACAGAGGAGCCTCTGCATCACTGTCGGCAAAGACTGCCAAAGTGAAGATTAATTTTAGAGCTCACTGGTCAAATGTCACTTACTGGCAGATCCAAGTGACTGAACAATTACACGGGCAACAGTGTGAGGGAGGGAAGGGAGTGCAAAAGAAATGAGGACAAAGCATGAGAAAAGATCAGAGTTAGATCTGTGGCTGTGACTAATCCTTCATTCCCACAGCAGTGCCTCTGTCTTCTTTGGCCCTCCTCTCTGTGGGCTTTAACATTAGCAGCGCCTCACCTCCACTCTGTGCCGCTTCCCATCGCCCTGACTTAGCCTGCAGCGGCTCATCTGGGGGCTGTCAGGGAGCGCATCCATAATGAAAGTCCAACTTCAAGCCACAGGCAAGCATTCGCTGGGGCCAGATTCAAAACAGCTCACGGCTCCGTTCTTTCTGTTTTTGCTTCATTAATTTTGTTTACTTTCAACTTTCAGCATATTACTTTTTTCATTTGCTTATTATTAGTTGTCTTTTCATTGTTTCCCTCAGAGTATAGACGAATTCTCAAACTAAACATTGCTCTCAGTGCTACTTTCCACTTAATTAAGGATTTTTCAGTAGTGAGATTTGCACTTTAACAGGCTGCAAGACCCAGAAAACATTTCTTCAAATGTGCTCAGGATCAAACTATAATTGTGGCTGCTGCACAGCATTGAGTCTGGGCTGAGCATTTTGAGGAGGAAGAGAAGGAAGGAAGACAAATTAAAAATGACAGAGGGCCCATCAGCAGAAGTGTCAAGTGGAAAATCATCATTAGACCCTGGAGACACGTGACTGTTGTCCATACTGCACAACTTTTACAGTTTTTAATCCTGACCCCACTGCGCTGCCTGTTTTAGATGTTTGCCTGCATCAACATTGCTGTAGATGACTGTGTCGCTAACAGGGTCAATAGCGACAGCAACAACATGAATAATAATAATGGTGGATTCAAATCATAAACAAATGATTACTCTCTTCTTTAAACAGTTACAGTCAGTTGCCTCGAGCGTGACTTAGAGCCGTCACATCCACTCATGGTGCAGAATGAGCTGTGCCAAAAATAAAGTCTATATCCTGATTATAAAAAAAATAGCGTGGAAAGCAACAACCACATGGATAGAACGATACTTTACAGCTGAGAGTGTGCGCACGCTAAATGGGATTTCATGGGCCTCTATGAGCGCATTTACTGACTCCCTCATTTAGCCGCAGCTGCTGGCATGATGGTTTGTTTGTTTTTTTACCGTTTTGTAGTGGAGCAACCGGTCTGAATCGCAAAACTTATCCAAATCCACGCTACCGAAATAATAAAAAGGATTTATTTAATGCTTTAATAAAATGAAAATGTGAGTCGACACCCATGCTAGCAGGTCTGTGAGACGAGAGAGAGTAAGCTAACATATTCACAATGACAGAGGTAAAATGCCGATGCTAAGAAGGAAAAAATATTTACTATGTTAAACATCTTAGTTTAGCGTGTTAGCATCTTAATATTTGATAATTAGAATTTAATAGACAATGATGCCGAGGATGGGAGTATTGAAAGTATTTTAAGGCTTTTATTTTACAATCTTGATCTGATGATGATACTGCACTAAAAATGTAACAAATTGTACTAAATTTTATGACTCATGGCAATCAATCTAAAAGCTGTTGAGACATTTGACAAATAACAACAACCTGTTGGCGGTGCTAGAGGTATTTATAAAAATGTTATTTACATACGTCATCTGGTGACAAGGAAATTGTTGCACAAAATTCATGGCAAATCCATTTAACAGCTGAGCCATCTTGTCTTATCTTGACCGAAGTAATGGACAGAGTGATATTGCAATCTGTAGGACGATGCCACTGAAACGCAATTTGCACTCTCTGTAGCTCTCTTGAATACGTCAGTTCAAGTGAAAAAAAAAAAAAAAAGACTAATAACAGCAGGAGAGTGCAGTAAAGAGCAAGGAGAGTGGGAATCCTTCACATACTCTTTTCCCTCCGTCTCATCCTCCTTTTGCTGAGGGCTGGAGTATGTTATGCCATCAAACCGTTGCACAGCCATGTCATTACTACGCTGTCAGAGTGGTGTCAGGCTCTGGGGTGGGAGTGAGTAATGGGAGTGAGGTCACCATCTGCGGTACATGATATGACAGGGGCTGCAGGAGTCCAAGTCAAGTGAACAGCTTTTTGACAGAGCTGAGGAGCCGAGAACGGAAGCCCATTTGACAGGCGCAGCTTAGAAAACAACACATGTCAGGGTGACTTTATTTGCCATTCGAAGAGCCATTATGTGCGTAGAGCACCGTACAATATGTTGGTCATGGGCAACAAAATCAAATATCATTATATCATTTTTAATCATAATTTGTGCCTTGATATTAAAAGTGAAGCAATATTGTATGGATGACATTGGAACATTGACAAAATATTGATAGAATGAGATTTTTGATCGTGTGGATTTAATGACTGAAGTGGGTGAAACTACGTAAAACTACGAAGAGTCGACACTTATGCCATATCGCAATTTAACAATATCCAAAAATTTTAGATGATATATTCTCATGCCACAGTAAGATATATACTGTATATATTGGCCAGCTGTGATCAATTTTCTCTCCCTCGTTTGATTTATATTCAGTGATATAAAGTGACTGAAAAGAGCTGAAAATCACATTATTTTAAAGTCAGCAGGAGAATTGATGGATGGGCGACAAGAAACAGGACAGGGAAAAGAGAACAATGAGAGACAAAGCAAAAGATGGTGTTTACCTTTGACGACGAGTTCAGCAAAGTTTGACACCCCGGAGCCCCTGGAGGACTGAGTGACGCACCGGTAAAGGTCTTGATCTGTTCGCTGGACGTTGTCTAGCTGAAAGGATACCACAAAGCGCCGGTGGCTCAAGTGCTTCACGGATGCTGCTGTTAGAATCTCCCCATTGTGTCTCTGGAAAGCATGAAAGGAGAGGGTCAAGGAAAACAGGACAGGTCAGGTCCCCCCTCTCTCCCTCTGTCATACACACACACACACACTCTCATCTCATACAGTTTTGTCATCTGCAGTAGCTACACACAGACATACACGCACAGTTACAGAAAAAGAAGTCAAAGCAGCAAAAGGAAGTGACATCTTGAGTATCGTAAAGCCTTCATCCTATACTTCCCATAATGCAACCGACCCCCTAACCCACCAGTGCCCTCATTAGACCCCCCCGCCTGTTAACAGGTGACCCCAGTTACTGACGCTGGCCTCCACAGTTGTATAAGACCTGAACTGTTTTCACACACTGAGTAACATGTCTGGTAAACTGACCTTTACTACGAGGGAAAAAAATAGCAAAATGACCCTTAAAGCTGAAGGCAACTTGGGCAGAATGTTTGAATTCACTCATTACAAATGGTTTCTTAGCAAATAGAGGTGTGAGAAACGAGTGGGTTGAACCTCCAGGAGGAATTTGGACGAAAGACAAGTGAAAGTAGGTAATGCAGACGACCACACTCAACAGAATATTACATGAGTAATAGATACTGTGCACATCCATTTGATAATGTTGAATTATTAGATTCAATTTCTGATATTAATCATTATTTCATCCTTCTATAAAACAAAACACAAGTAACAAAGAAGCGACTCAAAACAAGTTTTGCTTTTATTTTAACAGTAAAAAACAACAATAGGTTTAATCCCTTCTTGGATTAATAAATGACTAAATTCCACTTTAGCATTGATGGAAAGCTGTTGACTTGTCTTTAAAAGTTTTCTGTGTAATCTCCGGGGAGAAGGGATTGTTTAAATTTGCACTGAAGGATGCAGTAACTGGAATAAACATATTTGCATTCAATTCTTCTATCATCATAAATCAGAACAATATAATTTTGAGGCTCCCTGAATTAACACAAGCCTAGAAATATGCTTGTAAACAAAATGGCAGAACCTGCCTTGATAAACAAATGTTTACATATCCAACTTTCCTTTTAGGTCAGTTTATTTATAATTGTAAAAAATGGGAAAACTGTCACACCTTTTAGTGTGTCTGTGGGTTAACCTGGTCTTGTGCATCTTGTAGTGAAATAAGTTCTCTGACTCGCCAACATGCCCCCGCTTACGATGCTGAACGGATTTGGTTACAACAGCCTTTCAGCAAACTTTGCGCTCGTTGTTTGTTTGAGGACACCACAAGACCAAACCAGTTTCAAAGGAGAGGACCAGCTGCTTGCCGCAATGTTCAGGGAAGTAAATGTGTGGGAGCCCACCGAACCTGCTGTGAACCAGAGGACCAGCGTGGAATGGTAATCAGAAAATGTTTTCTTTAAGTCATCCTAAACCACTAATTCAAATTAATCGATAAAATCAATTTATTGCAGAGTCCTGGTTATACTACTTTTGTCATATTATATTACTATTGTTATCTTCTTACTGCCCTCTGGTGTTTTTTATTGCTTGATGTTGGCTTGTGCTTATATCTCCTTTTATTGTTTTTATTTTTTACTGTCTTACACTATTTCATATTTTACTTCCAGTTGTCTTGGTCTCGGTTCATGTTGTTGGGTTCTTGAGTTGCGATAAATATTGTGTATTTTTGTGTACTCATTAGTATTGCGTTGTTGTGCCATTATTTTTTATGATTTTTTGCTTTAATGTCAAAGCACTATTATTATCATTATTCAAAGCAATCATTTTCTATGTATATGAATGTGTTTTTTTATTAAAAACCTCCCGGTTCACACACCAGCCATCCCTCACCTTAACAAATACACACACACACATACCCATTATCCATTACATTCTCTACACCATGTATCCTGTTATTACCCAGTGACCTCTGGGAAATCAGCTGATAATGTAACAAAACACACTTAAATTATTGCAACGCGGGTCGGTTCACATTAGACATACGTGATTAAAAAAAGAGGATTGACCAATTGTGTGCAATTTATTTAAAAATCGTGGGACCATCTCTCCGGTTCAATCATGCAATACGACTATCAGATATGCTTTAATAAAAATAAATTAAATCTTGTTAAAATAATAGTGATTATGGGGGTAATACATGTCGTGAGCGTTGTCCCTTAATGGCCTCAGTTCTCACTGAAGAAAAACTGCTCGGCTCAGTTGAACTGGAGGCCAGTTAGGCTTTAATGTATTGAGTTTTAATCAGTTTAATAAATAGGCTATTGGATGAATAGCTTGTAGGCTTTGTAATGTGGAGCAGAAAAAGGATAGAGGGAAGTGGCCGAGACGGTTGTGAGACAACGGTTCATTCTGGCGTAAAGCAGAGAATGTTACAGAACAGCGAGGAACGGAGGAAAACAGGGAGCGCAATTCAAATGAATGTTGTATGATGCACCTTGCTATTGCACCGTCAGAAGCATTTCTCACATTGTTCCACACCATTAAAACCACTAGCATCTGTCAGGTCCGTGTAGTCTCTCCAAAACACACTGAATCCAACAGTTTTTCTTTTTTTCTGTTTTCAGGCCATTTCTATGTATGTGAAATGCTGGACATGAATCTTGATACGCAAACTGCCAGTTTTAACAGAATCCCCAAGCAAGAAAGCACGCAGGGATTGTAGGAGACACCTCTGGGTTAAATCAGGCCATTTTGGTTTCTGCTGCAATTCTGATTAAGGAAACAAACACACAAACACATGCTGCTCATTGGAGTTAAGCAGGCAGCAAATCTTGTGACCACCATGAGGTGTGGCTAGTTGGTGAGAAGCAACAACACGATCTGCTAAACTGGCAACTGTGTGCAGTCAAGACTGCGCCACGTCTGCTACGGCAGATATAACGAACACAAAAGGGCACCGCAACGGAAAGCAAGACTGATGTGAGTTCCTGGGAAGGAAATAGCTGAGACAGTAAACTGTGAAGAGGACAGCGAAGATGCCAGGATAGATTTTCGGTGCAGCTTACACCAGCTAATTACCCAAAGCATTTGTCTCCATCCTATTGTTGTAACTGAATGGGTGGTTTGATAAAAGTGTTCAAAGATGTGCTTCAGTTACATAAATCACACATGTTCCAGTGTCAAAAGACACAGTAGGTCAACCGTGATTGTAACACTGGCTGGGGTGGAGGGGTCAGGATGTTGGTAGATGGGAGCGAATGAGTCGCCGCAAAACAAAACAAAGAAAAAAAAGAAAGAAAACAAAGCCACAATGATCGGTACTTTAATCACAGCCAGTTATTCCCACCAGAGGTAAGGACTCTATGGTCCGTTTGACTTTCATAGAGCGAGCCATTCTCGATGAAAAGACAGATATCTAAAGCACAGCACTTGATCTGAATAAACACAGGAGCCAGTAAAAGAAGCACAGAACACTGTGATCCAATACAGCAATACAACTTGTCAAAGGCAGTGAAGTGAGGAGGTGCCAAGGCTTTTGGAGCATTAGAACTCAGCAAACCTTATTTACCGGCAAGCACAAACTGGGACACACTATTAGTGACAAAAAGAGAAAGATTTTTCAGCCTCAAAAAGAAAAGTAATTTATGTAGAGACATAAGAAACCTCATTCTTAGTGCAAGTCCTGGTAGTCTGCATGTTTCCATTAATTACTCTTTGGCACGCAGCAGGTGCACCACACTATTTTGCGCAAAGAGCATCAGCATACAATGTCGAGTCGAGTGTGAAAACAACAAAGCTGGGGTGATTTTAGTGGCTTTCTGATTGGTAGAAAAAGACGTTTTTCAAAGAATTACTGTAGGTGCATGTTTTGCTATAAACTTTGGATACTGAGCTTGTTAAGTGTAAATTGTTGTACAACATAAACACAATTGAGTAAGGAAACAGTGAAAAATTAAAAGATTGGGAAAAGTGTCAAATAATTCTTGGATAACTCAGTTTTAGTGGGGCAAACCGAGAGATGAATATTGGCAGAACCAATTAGGTTGGGGCGGATTTTTTATAGGAACAGGAAGTGTTCTTGTTTTGGTATTTTGGGAGAAGAAGGAGTGCTGAGTTATGTAAGTAGTAGTGTAGCGCATACTTGCAAAAGGTTTGACTGAATTTTTAACACAAGAGACAGTTTGGGAAGGTAGAGACCAGGTTGCTGTTCCTAGTACCCACTCTGGCCTATGGCACTGTGACCTCACAATACGAAAGGTCGCCATGATCTCTGACCTCAAAATTTTGACCAATTCACCATCGAGTTCAAATGTAGGCTTGTATCAGCTTGGACAAAAATCCCTCAATGCATATTTGAGATATTCTGTGAAGTTGACCTTTGGAGATCAAAGGTCAAGGTCAACAGATTAAAGCCAATCGCAGGGGCATTGATCTGAGTTTGTTTCATGGTCACAAGTGTGGGCAAAATCTAATCAGTTCATCCTTGAGTCAGAGTGGACATTTGTGCAAAGTTAGCAGAAAATCCCTCCAAGCGTTCTCAAGGTGTCGTGTTCACAAGAATGGACGGACGTACAGTTTATACATCGGACGGTCACACGACCCGAAAGCATAATGCCTCTGGCCCTGGCTGTCGCCAGCACTGAGGCATTACTACCAAAAACGTTTTTTTTCTTTTGCTTCTCTGACTATTGGAGGAAAGAATACAACAAACACACATCCATCTAAGACGGATGCACAGGCTGCTTTGGTATGAAACTCCACCACTGACCTCCAGCAGGAACTTCTCAGCCTCCGACGCCCTGCCGGCGGCCACGCACTGGAAAGTAGCATTTTGCCCGGCGTTGACCTCCTCGTCCCCTAGCCGGGAGAAATGTGGCGCCTTATCTGGTGAGAGAAACACAGAGAGATCAAAAGACTCCATTACCTTTCAGCCATTCATGACATCAGTCAAGGCACGTTTTCATCAAGACTTTTATTGTTTGTTTGTTTCAAAACATGTATATACAGGAATGTTTGATTTCAGCTTAAGACAAGTTTTTAACCAGTGTTTGGACGGCCACACACTCTCCCTTTGTGTTTGTCAGTTGATGTGTTGCCGGCCTGCAATATTTCACCTGAATATGTATTATCAATTTAATAACGACCTGGTATAAACTGGCCTGAACCGGCACAAAGTAGGGGTGTAACAGATTTTTCACGGTTACGCCACGGATCAGATCATTTTTTAGCTCAGAAAAAAAGGGCAAAAAGGGGCGGAGACAGGACTTTCCATTTATCATGTGAAACGCTTTATCCCCTGATGCCCGTAATGATGCCACAAGCCTCGCTGATCTTCTCCTGCTCCGCTCGCACGAGCCTCGTTTATTTTATATCCAGGTTTTACGTGACCTCTTAAATCATTACGCTTTAGAGTTCAGGGGTCACATCACCAGTGAGTCTACTGCTGAATGTTGTCGCCAGCTTGAAGTGAGCGTTAGAGCGCTTTATGGAAAGAGACGATGATCCACAGACAACACCCATATGGAGACGTTATCTATGACACATATGTCAAAAACATTCATAAGTTACAAACAAACATTGAATGTGGTACAATCCACGAGTTAGAAAGTGAAACTTTGATCAAAAGGGGGCAGAGAAGAACACCTACGTCAAGGGTCTACTGAACCTGTAGTTACTAACTATTCCATAGTTGGCTTCATGGAAGATGGTTTAAGACACTTCCCACAGATGATCACTTAATGTCAGCATTCAGAAACAGCTACAGTGTTCATTAAACACCTTTTATGTGATGAACAATCAAGACTACAATACTGCTGTATAATCATGGAATTCACATTGAAGTGGGAGAAAGCCAACAGCTCTCTTTACATATTATTTTCGCCTCCAGATGTGGTGGTGATCGGCCAACGTGGCCTGTAATGCACGTCAATCGGCATGTGTTGAAACAGAGTTGGTATCTCAATGGGAGCTATAAACAATGACCGGCGCAGTCACAATGGTACATATTTACATACTGACCAGAGAGAGCAGCCTTGTGTGGGGGGTGACTTTTGAAGGTTAATGTTAGGAGGGAGAAAAAAAAAAAAAAAACCTACTGAGAATTAAGATAATGCGTGAGTATCATTTTGTTTTTTTGTTTACAAAGAAACATAAACATTCATATAAAATACCCACAGTATAATTTGTAAATATACATATATTCCTACTACCAATGTGATGAATTTTTACGTGTGTTTACATGTTGTAACTGTGAATGTTAATTTTATGTTTAATTCAAATATACATGTTAATTAAACAACATACATACAAAAACATACGTGTACATATATCTTTCTTACGTGTCTATCTTCTAAATTTATATACAGTATATAATATTAACATGCATTGATGGAGTGTCCAGATCATGGAGGGACAAGCCCCTGCACGGGTTGTAACACCGACAGATAGAGGAAGTGGCTGATATCGAGAAAACATACGAGTGGCTGGAGAAGGCTGGTCTCAGGGACAGCACAGAGGTACTGATCACGGCAGCACAAGAACAGGCCTAGAACACAAGATCGATAGAGGCTGGAGTCTACCACACCAGACAGGACCCAAGGTGCAGACTGTGCAAAGTTGTCAGTCTGAGACAGTGTAGCACATAACAGCAGGGTGCAAGATGCTGGCAGGTAAGGCATACTTGGAGCGTCACAACCGAGAGGCCGGCATAGTATACAGAAAAATCTGTGCCAAGTATGGCTCAAGGTTCCAGTATCAAAGTTGACAACACTTCCAAAGGTGATTGAGAATGACCCAGCTAAGATTCAGTAGGACTTCCAGATCCAGACCGATAAGATGTTGGTGGCTCATCAACCGGATATCGTGGTGGTCGACAAGCAGGATACGAAGGCGGTAGTGGAAGATCTTGCAATCCCAAGAGATAGCAACATCAGGAAGAAGGAACATGAGAAGCTCGATATCAATACCAAAATACCAGGGGCTGAAAGAGGAGCTGGAAAGGATGTGGGGAGTAAAGGCATCAGCAGTACCGTGGTGAAAGGAGCACTCGGGGCTACAACCGCCAAGCTGGGAGACTGGCTCCTACAAATCCCAGAAATAACATCTGAGATCTCTGTCCAGAGGAGCGCAATCCTAAGAACAGCTTAGACACTGCACAGGACCCTAGGGCTCCGATGCCTCTGGTAGAGGACCCAAGCTTGAAGGAGGCACAAGAGACTGCACACAGAGGGCAAGTTGGGATTTTTTTTAATACTTTACATATGCAAAAATTCATATATGTACATAGATATTTATATGGGATAGAGACACATTACAATATATGAAACTATTCCAATTTCTAATAGGTTTCATATACGTACAGTTTATGTGCATATTTTTCATATATGGATAGTCACATGTTATGTACATACTTATATTACATTTACATATAGGCATTACTTTGAATCCCATTCCAAAGTGTATGTAAGTGCTTAAATGTACGTGGTCACTCTGTCCACGGCTCCGTAGAGTAGTAGACAGATTAGAATCGATCTATAGATGAGCAGAATGCGGGAGTGAGTTTGTCGAAGAAAAACCACAGTGTAAGCATCAGTCCTCCACATTTTCACTAATAATGTCTCGGGGTGCCGTGCAAACGCTGCCAATGAGTCAGTGTGTGGGAGTAGCCCTTTCACCCAACTCCTTGATTAACAACAGAGCAGTGAAAACCAGACCCCTGTGGAGACAAATTACTGAGTAGACGCCAGCAGTACTGCCTGGTATCTCTGAAAAATGTGGTAGGACACGTCGAGGCGTCGCTCTGGATGATTGACAGGAAGAGACAGGCAGAAACATTAAGGAGAAACAAATGTTTGGGTCTCACACACATCTCCTGTGTAGTTTTGGGGGGGCGGGATTTGTTGATCTTGCTTTAGCACCATATGACATAAGGGGGGAGGACTCGCATCTGTACCCCACAGGTGGCTGTAATTCCTTTGAGTGACTCTCCCTCCTAAGGTAAATTCATAATTAATGCCAAACATAATAAAAAACACCAAATTAAGTTTGAATGGGGGTTGGGGGGTTAAAGTTGGCAAGAGTTGGCATCATGCAACTAAATGTGTCAGATTGTATCCTCAGGACTCTTTAGCACGATAAATATTTCATCGGAGTGCAATACTGGTCCCTTAGTCAAAGACTAAGGCTCTAGAGAATAAAAGCCGTGCTTTATTCAGAATTTACACAACTTTTTTGAGCCTTCGTATCTTAGAGTGCAAAACTCTTCATTTTTTTAAATCCGTATAAACTGGGGCTGTTCGCTGCCAAGTAATACAGGCTGGCCGTGTGCCACACCGTAAGGTCTTGATGAGAGTCTTAATTATTTAATGGCCACAGTGGGAGCACTCAGAAGGTGCCATCTGCTGTCTCGGGGAGAAACATGGGGGTGAGTGTCTGAGAAGGTCTTCATACAGCAGGACTACGAACCAATCTCGCAGCTGGTTTGTGCTGAATGAAATCGTTGGTGGTATCCTCAGTAACATGGCACTAATAACCGGGCCATAACACAGAATCCCTGTGAGAGAAAAATGTCCTTTAAGCTTGTACATAGTCACTTAAAGCAGCTTGGCCCATGAGTGTTAAATGTGCGAAGCAGTGGAGGGAGTGTCAACGTGACACTGAGAAACCCTGTCCACATATTGAGCTCTGGGGACTTTTGTGGACATGTTTTACAAAGGGTCCTCAGGGGCTGATAACACCCTGCACTGCTACCTTCACTTTTCCACCACTTGCACAAAAACCCTTCTGCTGCAGGGAACCATCACTTACATAAAACCTGAACAGAAAGCATTTCCATAAAGCTCTAAAATCTAAAGCGCTAAAAGCACTTCCTGTCAGACCAGAGAACATGAAAGTCTATAAGAGACAGAATTGAAGATTTTCGCTGATTAACAAATGCATTTCACTGTCAAACAAGCCCGAAGATGAAAGGGCAGGTTTGTTTTCAGGTGAAAGGATGGGCTGGCATTTGAGTGTCAAAGCGTTTTAATAG
This sequence comes from Mola mola, assembly GCA_001698575.1. Lineage (NCBI taxonomy): Eukaryota > Metazoa > Chordata > Actinopteri > Tetraodontiformes > Molidae > Mola > Mola mola. The sequence continues at coordinate 6,400,567 of KV751343.1, forward strand.
CAACGCTGCAGTCACAGGAGGCCACAGGACAACCTGGGGTTCCAGTATAAAAGGTCGATAAGCCATTACTCTTCTCCTCGTCATCTTTATGTTTCATGCTGCTTTGAAATACATTTATCCAATTGGTTCAACCTTTGTTTTGTTTTTTCTTCAGCACACTCTCTAATTGCAGCTCATTGTCAGAAGTGGCACTTACAGCAGGGATAGTTGAGCACCATGATGTCATCTATGGCAATGTAGCCTCGCTGCTCCCTGGAAACTGTCGCCTCAATCAGCACCTGCAAAAATGAAGTGTAAACAAAGTCACGAGGAGGACATTTAATTCCTAACAAGAGAAGCTACAGCATGTACTGGTGATTAAACTAATGCTGTCAAAGCTGAAGCGTAGGCACAATGTTCCAAAGAACACTGAGGACAGCGAGAGTGTCCAATTTTGGTGACGGAAGCATTAATTACAAACAACTCCCTTTGCCGCATTGCTGCACATGTGCTGACCCAAAACAAAAAGCCAGACAATGAGAAAAACAAGAAAAAGACAGAAGCATAAAAATAGAGAGACGGATAAACATTTCCGCAGTCCACAGGGCCAAGAGAAATAATAGCCTCATCGAGAAGCAAACAATGTATCGCCTGAGTCACGAGCCCCATTCAACATTCGCTGTGAAACCATAACAGCAGAAAATACAGCCTGGACGGGTGTCACGAGGCTCGAGGGAGGACAAAGCTCTATAGCGTCCCATGGAACAATAAGCTGGATGAGCGGTGGGCCCTCATGAAACCTAATCAATATCAAATCACCATCCTCAGTAAGAGTAAGAGAGTTATGAGACACAGGGGTGATGTTTGTTTTCGCAGCTCCAAGGACAGGCTTCCATCCCCACGTTTGATCGAAGGCCAGCTTTGAGTTATTGTTTTTCATAATCCTCTGACCAAATGATTACAACACGGTCCCCGTTGAGATTTTTGCAGAGGCCACCACACATTCACATTGAAGCCACTGTACATCCTCCAAACTACTCTCAGGGTGTTTTTCAGTGCTGGAACCATTCGTTTTCACAGATTTTTTACTAATAAACTGAGAAGAGTCACAAGATTAACAAACAGTAGGACCAGGTATCTCGCTGATTGGGAAAGTGATCGTCATCCATCATCATCAGGATTCAAACTGTCGCCCAGTTCAAATGCTATTGATAAAACTACATTGCCTGTTATGAATGATGATCAACAGATAGGTAAAGATAATAAAATAAGCACAATATACAAGAATACAAGTTAAAACATGAGTCCCAACTGATTAGCAAAGACTGTATGTGGCTATCACAGATCAATTAACATAACACAATTTCCTGAACAGTTTATTATCCACAGATTCATTAGTAGTTTAAGTTAAAGTTACATATTTCAACATGCAAACAGATCAAAACCACCTTATCAAACACACTCGCTCGAAATCTTTGGTCTGCACCAGGGTTCGACTGACAGCAAACCAAACCAGAAGTTTCAACTGGCGACCCCACTATTACCTAGCGGGTGGAGTATGCACTGAACTGCATTAGCTGTGCCACTTACGTAAGAAATTAGACATCCAAGAACGCGACATTAAACAAAGAAAATTAAGGAGGACATCAAGTATTTCATGTTTCAAATATTCATTCTTGTCATCAGTATGAAATATTTCAAGGTGGGCTGTGTTACTTCTGTGATTCAAGGATGAGAAGCAACTTATGTCAAATTTTTGCTCTATAGTACTGCCCCGTTCTTTAAGACTTCCCTTCGAATTGTCGAGAAGTGACAATTCTATTAACCAATCAATGGATTGCGGTGGGTCCAGCACCCCTTTTATAGTAACTCGGGTTGGTACCCCAAGCAAAGGGAGATGAAACTGGAACAGTGTGGCTCGCTATCTAAATGTTCCATCCACAACACTTGACACTAGAAAGGTAAAAAAAAAACCATGTGTACTCTAGCAAACTGTACTGCTTGGTGGAAACAGGCATTAAACGTGTTATATATACCTTTACATGGAGTTATTGCTGACAGAAGTAATGCAAGATTCAATCCCTTTCTTCACCATGTCAGATAGCTGAATTACAACAGTTTGAACTACATCTCACAGTCCTATTCAGCAGATCGAGTATGAGGTTTCAGAGTCCCATGAGGAAAACACTGAGATGCACTTGAAAGCACTGACGAATTTAGTCCAAGTCCACGCGTAGATGGGTATTTCTGTGTTGGTCTTTTGTCCACATACAAACAGCATCTTGGGTCACTGAGCTTTTGCAGAACTCCTTCCAGGGTGATGATTTTCAGCAACTCAGTTTCAGTGTTGATGTGCAAACAGAGAAAACAGAGTCTTGTCTTGCTACGCCAGAATGTCTGCCTTTATCTCCACAGTTTAATGGCAGATTGCGTGTTGTGTCAGTTCTTTACATGAGGCGATTTTCTGCACTGGCACAGGCAACCTAAATATTGTTGCTTTTTACGTGCTTATACATCCACACACACACAGTAATTCTAACTCTGTGTGGGGAAACTTTGCCATAGCACTTCAGACAACGCTGCTTCCATACTAAGCCCCATGATCCAGACTCTGGATGAAACCCAATCAGACCTCTGGTTGGTGGGAAAATTTTCAAAAAAGCGGTGGCTCTACCAGAGCAATGGTGAGAGAGTTCACTGTGTCTTTGAAAGTTGCTTTGACCACACATCGAAGGCCAAACAACCCTAATGAGGTTGCCTGTCAGTGGCTGGGTTTAAAATGTACCAGAAATTTTCCAAAAATCAAAAAACGAAACGTGCATTAATGCGTGTTTCTATCCACTGACGATATGTGAATATTAGGAGTTAGTTCATTGAAACAGCAAGAAGGTGGCAAACTTTCTTTACCACAGAAGAAGAAAAAGGAACAACCTGATGATGCAATTAAAGAACACAACTCACTGAATCTGCCGCTGCCCCCATCGCTTCATGAAAGAAGTTTAGTTATGAAGGTCATGGAGAGGCTGCTCCTGGCACATCTCAGACCACTGGTGTGCCCATCACAGGACCCGCTGCAGTTTGCCTACCGGCCCCATGTCGGTGTAGATGATGCCATCATCTGTCTGCTGCAGAAGGCACATTCTGAACCGGACAGACCCAACACCACTGTCCGCATTACCTTCTCTGACTTCTCCAGCGCCTTCAAAACCATCCAGCCCAGGCTGCTGAAGGCGAAGCTGGAAGACATGCGGGTGGATTCTCCTCTGATTGCATGGATCACGGACTACATGACGGGCAGACCGCAGTTTGTAAAATTACAGCACTGTGTGTCTGAACGTCTGATCTGCAACATCGGGGCCCCCCAGGGAACTGTCCCCCTTCCTCTTCACCACCTACACTTCTGACTTTCAGTGCAGCACTGAGTCGTGTCATCTGCAGAAATTCTCAGATGACACGGCCATAGTCGGGTGTGTGGAGAATGGTAGGGAAGATGAGTACAGGAACTTAGTTGACCGATTCGTGTGTTGGTGTGGAGAGAACCACCTGCAGCTGAACGTGAAGAAGACGAAGGAGATGGTGGTGCACTGGGGGACAAGCCCCTATCCTCTCCTGTCTGCATTAATGGGACTGTAGTGGAAATTGTCCAGATCTACAAGTACCTGGGAGTCCACCTGGACAACAAGCTAGAGTGGTCCACCAACACAGAGGTCGTGTACAAGAAGGGCTGAGCCGGCTCAGGTCCTTCAATGTATGCAACCAGATGCTCCTGATGTTTTATCAGTCTGTTGTGGCAAGCGCCATTTTCTTTGCTGTGGTGTGCTGGAGCACCGGCGTCAAGGCAAAGGACGCCAACAGACTAAATAAACTGATCAGGAAAGCAGGTTCTTTTGTCGGCTCTCGGTTGGTCACCTTGGAGGAGGTGGTGGAGCAGAGGATGCTGACCAAACTGCTGGCCATCATAGACAATACCTCCCACCCCTCCATGAAACTGTGAACATTTTGAGGAGCAGTTTCAGCAACAGAATGATCCAACCCCGCTGCTACAAGGAACGATACAGCATGTTGTTCCTCCGCTGTCCAATTAGACTTTTCAGCATCTAGACCAGAGTAGGTAAACGTTGAATGGAGTCTTCTTTTGTCTGGATACTTTTAATATTAAAAGTAATGTTCAATCAAACCCTTCAAAACTGCATCATCATGTAACAAAATGTAATAAAGACAGGCTGTATGGTAATACCTTCTGATATGTGTGCCAATAAGACACTGATAAAAAAAATAATAATAATTTTTTGAATATCAAAGTCTATTCTTGACACTAGAGATTCGAAAGCTTATAAAGTTCACAAACTAGCTTATCTGAAGATACATTAGAGTAAAACTGATACGTTTGATGCAAGAGACCCGTGCCAAACTTTAAGTACCGATGCCTCAATGATACTCCTCAAGACTTTTTCTTCTTTTTAGTTAAAAGATGTAAATTTTTTAAATTCTATCTTAACACAAAGCAGACAATTAATAAATATACAAACAGGAACTTTTTCTCTGCCAATTTTTTTCCTCAAGTTGTCAGCCAGCAAGAACATTTTTGACCAAAGTCTCTCTTTTATACTACAACATTTAGTTCTAAAGTATGCAGACAGTAGAATACAAAGCACAGAGCTTCAGCCTTTACAGAAAAAAAACAAATTGTACCTTAATTATTCCTTTAATAATTCCTTTTTCTTAACATGTATTGGTAATTTTCATCAACATGACATCAACATGTCAGACAAAAAACTGAGATAGAAGAGGCATTTTCATTGTGCATCAACCATATATTGCTCTGCCTTAATTAAAAAATAAAATATTTAACATATGTATTTATTGTTGCTTACAGATATTTCTGACAGTTTCAATAAATAAAGTTGTGAAGGCATGCTACAGGATAAATATCACTTTGTTTGGTTTTTATTGTAAATCAGTACCCGCGCTCACTATCCCTCGAGAACATAACAGGGTTGGGCCAACGTGTTCCATTTCAAAAATAACACCACCATCAAAAAGCAGCGTACAAATTAATATATATCAATCATTTGAGATTTGTACTTGCATAAACATAACTCAAAAAATACAGCTGACTTTAAGAAAGTCAAGCTTCATCTGTAAGACGTCATTATATTTACTTTTAGCCAGCTGAGAAAAGAGTCTCAGCTGGGACAATACAGTCTCATTTCAGAAATTATTGTTATTTTCAAAAAATACAACAGACAAACTAAGCAGTCTGTTGCAAACTAAAAGAACATGGGAATTACACGACCGACCATAACATCAAGTCGGCGGGACATGTTTTAAACAACAAAATAATTGCGACATAATTCCACGAGTGTTCATGAGCTTTTTTTGTTCAGCCTGCTTCTGAGTGGTCCTCTCGCTCATTTTGATCCTGATTACAGTGGAAAACAGGCGCCCAGCTTTGCAGCTCATTATCAGCAGAGTGATGAATGGTAGAATTAAACTATTGGTGTTCGGGAAAACGTCCAGGATCTCAGTTACTGAGGGGATAAGATAACCCCCGTTTACTTTCTTTTTTATTTGCTGAGCAAGTTCAAGGTTTTGGGGAGCTCATAATTCTTACAGGTTACCACAGTTCTGCACGTCTCCAATTAGCTGGAGGCTTAATTCTTTATATTCATTTATTTAATTTTTTGCATGTAATGATTGGTGACATTGTGAGTTCTTGTTTGGTGTGCCATGTGTAGATCTGGGTGGCACAGGCACACCCCTATCCCTTGTCACTGTCTAAAGCGTAGCTAAATTAGTATTCCCCATAAAGCTTGTTTGCAAATTTTATTAATGAACATGTTTTGTGTCCTTCACATCTGTGGACTGCACATGTTCTCTTCCCCAGCGGTCACTTTTTCACTTTTTTTTTTTACACTCAAAAGTGCTGTACTATTTCACATGATACACAATACACATGTAGTATAACAGTCAAGACACACCATTTGTACAATCGTAATAAATCTGAGTTTAAATCGAATCACAAATCGAATTGGGATCAAATCTCTTAAAATAACCTACAGTGAACTAAATCATAAGTCAGCCCATTCAGTATCTGAGTAAGCACAACTGACAATTGAATAAGTTTTGGTAACAAGCTGTTTTACACGCGCTGCTGAAGACACTTTTTTAAAAAGTACTAGACCGAGAGGGCAACCGAGTGATCTTCACCTCGAAAATCTGAGTGCATTTGAACACTCAATTTAATTTGCACCTGTGTGCAAATTAAATAGAGTGTTCTTCGTCATTTCAATTTTTCCTCCTGTTTAGGTGGTCCATTTTCTTTCAAGCAGGATGCTCCTCTTGTGCTGTGACACCATGTTTCTTTATTTCACTTTTTCCTTCCTCCCATTGCCTTGTGCACCTACATCATACAAATATTTACAGCAATGGTTAAAACACAAAATCCTTCCTTCTCTTTGACCTGAATTAGCCGTGAAAGCGGACAAAGACAACATTAAACATCCAACATCAAAATTATCCAGGAACACTGGTTAGGCTTAATGGTATATAATAAAGGAGAAAAAAAAGTCAAATAAGTTCAATTGAAGCTTTTATTTTCCTCAGCTGCGCTTAAGACCTCGATAAAAGACTGACTACTGGTTAACCCTCGGTTTTCTCAGCCATTAGGATTGGAGGTTACTATGAAGGAGACATTCAGAGCATTTGTTTCAGTAAACAACCTGCCCAGATTTTTATTTAGAGCCACTTTCCCAGTGAACCTTTCCATTCCTGAACTTTATCATAATGAATGGCTAATTAATTTCTAAAAAGATTTTAAAAAATGCAGAAACCCTCTTCTGACGGGAAAAAAAAGGGACGCACAGTGATTTATGACTGATATAAAATGCGCATTAGGATATTATATTACATTACCCTGACATGTTGGCTGTAAGAAGCAATTATAACGAATACAAATCAAAAGACAATTTATTTGGTCCTTAAAAAGCGCCTTTTACCTTTTCCACTCCAGTCAGGAGACACCATTAGACGCAGTCAGAGATGTATAACTCCCTCAACATTCAGAGACAAAAGGTCACGTGCCAAAGTAAATCTGTTCAGGTGGAAAATGCCAAAGGATAATACTCTGTGTCTAAAAAACATTAGTGTTGGGAATCATAATTTACTCTCTGCCCTACAGCCGCAGACTCAGCTTGCATGACTCGCAGCCGGCCGCATTTGGAAAATAAGAGATAAAGTCAAACGAAGCCGAGACATGAGGATTCTCTATCACAATGTGCTCTTGCTTTTTTAACTAATAGGTAAACAAGATGGGGACCAAATATTGGTCATAAACTGTTTAGATATCAACAAAAAGTGACAGTCAAATCTGTGTGTCTGCATGGTTTCAGCACAGGGTTAAAATTTGTCTTTAAGTAATTCAAGTTTCCAAGAAAAGTAAGGTTATTTGCGTTCTCTCCAAGTCTGAGATCCGATTAAGAAGTTCAGAGCTGCTTAGCACAGCCTAGATCAGCTGGCGCGAAGCAGGAGAACAAGCCAGATGTGAAAACAAAGATGGTAGAAAAGAAGAAACACCCCATTATTAACTATGCACATGATATGAAATGGTACACATATCTGGTCTCTTAAGTGGCCGTGGTTACCTCTTTTCCTCCTTTCTGCAGGACATTTTTTGCACAACATATTACTGAAGGTCATATTTGTCCATTGTCATATTGTCGACACAATACAACTCTGGATATAGAACTAAATTTAATATTTGCTTTTTATTTTGCCCTTCATTTTTGCCGTCTATCTTATTATGTTCGCTAATCATCTTGAAATCTCGTGAGCGTTCTGCTATGGCAGTAATCTTAATTTGAATTAATTTTCACCTCAATTGTTTGTCTCAAAAATATTTTGTGTCAGAAATCTCAGAGGACATGTGGGTTATGAAAAATTGCTGAAACAATGCATTTTCGTTGGAGAATGAATGAAAGAAATCAGCCCTCCTCTGTGACTGTGTTCACTTCTTCTGTAAGAATGAATAGACAGCTAGAGGTAGATTCATAAAGTGGTGGGGGAAGCTTTGAAACCAGGAGGTAACTGTGGACAGCACATAACTAACATAAAACCTGAAGTGATCGGGATTTTGGTTCAAATTAAACAGACAGACAGACGGACAGACAGATATTAATTATTGAACATAAAACAGCCCTTTATGTGTTAATTATTGAGTTATTATATGATGAAATATGATGCTTTTTCCTTTTAACGGACAGAATAGGTGATCGTCCTGTTTCCAGTTTTAAAGGTAAAGTAAGTACCTGGCTCTAACTTTATATTTAACATGAGGACATCTGACTCATTAAATCTAAACAAAGACAACATGGGTAAAAACTACATTTTTTGCTTCTGGAGTATGCTGTGCAGTATCTTGACTTGGCTGTACTGTCATTAGACAGGACTGATACCAAACCTGGCACCCTTACTGTGATGTGCCCAGTCACTGAACCCACCTGTTTTTTTTAAAAAAACCTGCTCCAGCCAGTGATTAAACCCTTAAAAATGTATTTCTCTTTAGTAAAATTACATAATGCAATTTTCACCATGAAAAAAAATCCCTTTGTGGCCTTCAAATGGCTTGGATTCAATTCTATATCACTGCCCTCCAGCTGGAGGGGAGGAACAGCTTTGGCAGCTTAAAAAACTGTTTTGAACAGCTTTTTAAGCCTTGGCTTAGCTGCTCTGTCATCTTCAAACTTTAAACTAGTCTACTATACACTGCACAGCAGAGAATTATTCAGCCATATGTGATTGAATCAGACACGGATCCCCAGGAAGAACAGGAGGAGCTAAGTTCAGTTAATGCATCAGAATGATATGTTTTGTTCCAGCAACATTAAGTCTCACACACTCAAATTAGTTTTTTGGTAGACTGCAGAACAAAAGCAGATTCCTTAGTTGTGACGTTGACAGCTTATTTTAGTCATGAGGTGTGCGGTATTACATAAAAAACACCACATAGACCTGTCAGCAGGGTGAAAAAACATGATTTTAATGAGAGGCAGCCATCTAAATATCAGTCAGGCAAGGTAGACCAACTGTATCTCGCATTTAAGCGATGATAGGTTTGACAAATTCAAACTCAGAATGTCACTGATCCTCTGATCTCACTCATTAAAAGATAGCAAACATTCACATTTCCAGAAATTTTGAATTACATCTTTAAAACCACAATCACATCTCCATTAAGTGATTGCTGCGATTATTTAAAGTAGTAGTGACACAAGTTCGTAGTGGAAAAAGGGGACCATGTCAATGTATGTAAAGCATTTCTATAGTACTTTAGTCCTACTAACTAGTCAGACTCGGAGCTACCTGCTCATCGGGACCAGTAACAAATGTTCACACTTACACTGACACACCAACAGCAGTAGCTCTCATTTACTTTCCAAGGACACTTCAACGCAGAATAAGGTATCGAACCATCGACCTTACGATCAACAGGCCACCGCTCCAACTCCTGAGCCGTGGGAGTTATTACCACAGACCTCAACTACCAGCCAATCCTCAAAGCAGCAACAGCTAAACAGAACGTGTAACAGAGGGGATGAGCAGCAGGAAGACAAGGCAGGAGAAAATCGTATCTGACAGAGATTCTGACAGTTTGTGGAGGAAAGCAAGAGGGGAGGGAGACATGTCTCCAGCTGTAGTTGACAGTCTTGGAGGGCAGGATAACATCTTTAATATTTGATAACAAGGTTCTACAGGTACCCAAAACACTTTAGCCAATAACAGGCAGAGAGAAATGTAGGAATGTACACCGGACACACATACCATCTTCAATCCAGACGTCTCAAGCTGATCTCTTAGATTTCCACCCCAAAATCCATTGAACTTTAAATCCCACTTTCACAAACTGTGATAGGAGGAAGAGTGTGTGTGTGTGTGTGTGTGTGTGTGTGTGTGTGTCTGTGCGTGTCTGAACTTGTGACTTATAACACAATAAATGGCTGGATGGACATGTTGACAATAAAAAAAACATTTTGAAAAGTGAACAAGGTGTAAGTCATCACATATGATTTTAATTTTACAACTCAGCAAGCAGGCGGGCAGATACTGTTGGGTGATTTTGGTTCTCAGCATTAAAATTATCCTGCCGATTATCCTTGACTTCTTTAAAATTATATTCTGCACCGACATTTTCAGCGACCGTCTGTGTCCTGTAAACAATGTATTTCATTACACTTTCACACTAAATTGTGGAAGGAGCAACCCTGAAAGCAATCTCACTACCTGTGCAGTGCAAAAGGCTACACTGACATTTTGTATCCCTGCGCTGTAGGCAAGAAACTGGGAGCTCTAATATCACTTGAAATCAAATAAAGCAGAAAAAGCAGAGGATTTAAAAAAGTAAAAAAAAAAAAAGGTCTCCACAATAATGTGTATTCTCCTGGGATTGATTTTACTCAGAGGCGATGATAAGACGGCTTCCAGAGAGAGCAAGTCAACGGCAGGGTAAATCTGGCTGCCTTCCTCTAAAAAGTGATTGTGTTAGAATTAATCTAAAACTGATATTGCATTTATTAGCATTTAAAGGTGAATTTTGCGCTGCACTGGGTCAAACGGGGGTGTGACAAACTCCCAATGCTCTCCTTTTTTGTGTTTTCACTACACGGTTCCTAGTTAAGAAAAAAAAGAAAGAAAGAAAGAAAGGATATTTAGCTTTAGTTGGCATTAAAGAAAAACCTTACACTTCCCCATTTAGCCTTTTTCGTTTCTGTCGGTGTCGCAGAGAGCAGCCACGTGTTGCAACGCAAAGACCCTGCGTCATTCCGCAGTGATGAGGTTCCTGACTGCTGAGGGATTAGCAGTGTAAGCTGAGGTATATCTGACATTGAGGGGGCAGTTAGTGCTGCTCTCATTTTACTGACAAGCAGCAAAAACTCGGCGAAGTTCAAGTGTGAAATAAGCCGGTGAGCAGAGAGGAAAAAGTGTTGATTTCTTTGCGTGCTGCAGTTACATACATTTCCTCTCACCGTGCCAATACCCTGTACCAAATTTAATCCAACACACTTGAGTTCACCAACATGAGGTATTTGCTTCCTTGAGCTGTTCTATTAAAAGATTGTTCTGTCAATACTAATTTGATCACTCGGCCCATCTCCTTGTCCTGCTGTTCCTCCTGTCTTCAGAGCCATCTACTCCTCCTCATGAACCTATTAAAAACTAAAGACAGGAGCCTCTCATTGGAAACCACAGTTCTGACTCACCTCTGAGCCATCACTGTTTACTGGGATATTTACAGGGTTGTAAGACAAAAAAGAACACAACTACACTGAAAAGTTGGGACAAGTTGGGATAAAACATGTAATCATTATATTCATGACTTATCTGTCCAGATGTGATAATGGGGCGGAGCTGTGGTTAGGGAGTCTGGTTTCTAACGGAAATCACAGCGCTGCTCTCCCTGCATTCAGAAGCAGTGAAGCGTTCCTCGGTGAGACACTCGTCTCGTTCGTTGTTAAACATTCAGCAGAAGAGCAACGGCTACTTAATAAATTCAATATGGGTGTTGTAAAAGTAATGATTAGCACTGAAAATTACATGAGTTATTTGTTCTAAAACGGAGGTGATGAAGAGTTTCCCCAGCAGTGGTCTTTGCTGGCCTGTTTATGAGGAGCTTGTGATCCTCTTGACTGATGATTTTTATTGTATCTGGGCTGACACCATTAAATGTGGAATACAAAGAGCCACTGTCTGTAACTTAATGCGTTTTCCCCATGCAGGGTCTCTTCAAAGCTGAATTTCCTTTGGCTCGGGCAACCATCCATGTTCTGATTTTACGCCCAACGGCCACAACATTAAATCCACTGACAAGTGAAGAGGTTAACAATGAGCATCTTGTTACAGTGGAATTTTCTGCTTAGAAACTTTGGGTTCTGGTATGCGTGTGGATGTTACCCAACTAAACATTACTGCAGACAACCAACACATCAACATTGAGACCCCCACCCAGCAGGATAATGTGCTCAAGACAAGAGCCCAAGGCTTCGATTTCCATGCATCCCAATCTGAATGAGCATTCTTGGTATGTGATGGAACCGTGGGGAAAAACACCCCAGGCAGGTGGTTGTAATGTTGTGGCTGAACAGTGTATATAAAAGACTGAACAAACAACATTTAGAACAATGTAGGAAATTAATCTTGTTGCAGAAAGTTTGTCCGCCTTGTACACAGCACATTTTATTTAAACCGCCACATAGCAGCCATGGTAAGTGATTCATTTGATCATGTTATTCCACTGTTTACACATGTTAAATGTCACGCTCATTGCAACTTGCTGACTCGCAATCTAAAAATCACACTGTGAGCAGGTGTTGTGATGTTATGTGTAAATAAATACAAGCAGCGTAGAGAGGGGATCTTTATGACAGCAACACAGCACAATCTCTGCCTTAAGGGGCTTCAGAAAAGGAGATCGATACAACTCTTATGTCAGCGCACTACACGTGAGTCAAGAGCGAGGTGGTTCGCTAAACTAAGCTTAGCAGAAGGACTAGAAATAGCTCAAAAACTCTTTTTTACAATTACATCTACAGTGTTTATTCCAATCAATATGGTTCCCTGGCATGCAGCCGGCATACAGATTGAACAAAGTGGATATATAATTTTAAGCTATGAGCTTTAGATTGTTAGAGTTATCAAGCTCATATCCTTGTTTCCAGTGTCTGTGTTAAAATTTCCTGGTGCGGGCGTCATATGGCATTTACAGTATGTTCTTGAGCACAACAACAAAACCTTTTCTGTTTGTGTGCAAGAGTTCCCTGTTTGCTCTTGTAAACACAGTTTACCTTATTTTCAGATCATGTAACGTTGATACAACAGTGTCATCCTACATCGAGCCTCCTGTTTTTACAAAGAACTATTACCACCATGGTGTAGGTCCGATCTTGCAGGGCCGAACAGAATTTAATGACGTCAGGGGGGATTGACACTTCTTGATGAAATGCACAATATTCAACTTAACTTCTTCTTGAAACTCCACAGAGTTTGCAGGAATAAAAAAAAAAAAAGACACTGGATTAATAGATTGATGTCCCTCATTCACACCTGACTGTGACACCTGACTTCAGACCACGGCACATCAGGCTGCCGTTCAATATCTGTCTTCTGTACGTAGGCAACAGTATGACATGCTGAACACACGGCCCACAGGCTTCAGTAGGTATCTTTACCAGATATGGCCACAAGAGGCCTTGTTATTACCCTCGAGCACAAACATTTGCTACATTCACGGGGGAATCGATGTTAATAAAAATTGCAAAGGGAAGTAATTAACACCAGATTCACCTCCAGGCTCAAGTGAGTGGTGATCACCACAGCCTGTGAATCATTTGTTCAACCATACATCGCTCATTGGGTCTGCAGGTCGGTGTCATGAAAATGAAACCCCCTTTCACTGCTCCCACTCTGCAATATCAGAGTGGTGTCTGGTGTCATTGACACATGATGAAATCAAACTCACATCACCACAGGAGGATTAAAAAAGACACATCATCACATGCTGGAGAAAGAAGTCACTCAGTGAGGATACCTGGTACTCATTAGGCCAGAAGGTGCTGACAGCCAGCTCCACCTGGTGCCACTGCTTGGCGTGAGACCCAGAGGTGTTCCACACCGGGATGCCGAGTGGACCCCCGTTGACCCGCACGTATGCCCGCAGTGCCCCTGGACTGTGGCCGTCACGACTGTACAGGAAGTAGCTAAACTGGACGCAGTGCGTGTCGTTTTCACTCAGCGTCTGCAAGAGCAGCTGAGCACGATGACCCACGGCATGCTGGGAGGAGTTCACCAACATGTAGGATCCTAGGAGGAGCAGAGGAAATGCATTGGTTAGGTTTGTATTACACGGTTAACAATGCAAAGGCAAGCTTCACGTTGAAAGGCCAATTAAAAGACCTGTCTATGAATATCAGCGGCATCTAGTGGTGAGGTAGAAAAGAATGTATGCCTCCCTACGCCCTCGCCCTCCAAGTACTTAGCAGACCTACAGTGTATGATCCTCCGCTTAGAGTAATGTAGGTTAACAAACTTGGGACAAACTTCCCGCAGACTGCTGACAAAAAAAACAGCAACCTTGTACTCCTTCTTTGTCACCTTTTACTTGGGTGAGTCTTCTTTGTTGGTTGTGTTTCAGTGTGTACGGTGCCAAGGCTTTTGTCTGTTCTTGGCTACTGTAGTAACACTGTGGTGCATGATGGCACTTTCTGTGGAAGGAGGACTTGCTCCCATGTAAATATAAATTTATCATTCAAAGATTACATATACACTACGGTTTTTGATTTAAGGTGATTACACACTAATGTCAACACCGGTGCAAAGATTACATTGTATGTTTGCAAGTAGATATTCTTAAATTCTACACACTGGACCTTTAATATCAGATTGAAAAGTCAAGTTTTGAAGCCAAGGCATCAATATAAGCTATATGAGGCCAGAAGCATCGTTTTCTTTGGGTTGTCTTAAATGATTGCATTCTAACCACAATAGCCATAATATGCACTCAAAAATGTATTCGGAATTGTTGGCAGCAAAGCATATTTCTTAAGAAATGACAAGCAGCTAAGAGGCCTTCAGTATTGATTTCATTTGAAACATTTGGAAACTGGAAAAAATGCCTACGCGGTCTGCGAAGTCTTTCTTCAGACACAGAATATATTCTTTAGGTACTCATGTTATTTTATTATTTTGTTTACTTTGTGTTATGAAAATGCATTACAAGTGTGCGCAGTGTATAATTTTGTAAAATATACATATAACATATAACAGGTGAACTACTTACAGTCTCGTTAATTTACACTTAACAAATATATAAACGTGAAGTGCTTTATTTTGTTCTCATTTTCAAAGATTGAATTAAAAGATGTCAGATTTCCCATACACAAAAAAAAATGGTTAATTGCGCTTGAATTTGGTTCACAGCTTGCACAGCTTGCCTTGGGCTGGTCACAGCAGAGGGCCACTCTAAAATGTGCACTTCTTTCATGCAGCACAATGTCCAAAGTTTTGAGGGTGCGTGCAGTTGCCATGCTAACCACAGGAATAGAGGTTTGCCAGTGAGCTTAATGTTCATTTTACCACCATAAGCCTGTTTCAGAGAATTTGGCAGCACATCCAACAGGCCTCACAACCGCATTGCCTCAGAACAGCCATCCTGACAGCTGATGAGTGGCCTTTAATTTTGAACATCCAAGGCACACCTTGTGCAAAACTCATGCTCTTTAATCAGCATTTTGATATATTTTACCTGCCAGGTGGATGGATTATTTTAGCCCAACTGAAGTGCTCACTAATACAGAGTTTAACACGTGTGAACCAAATTTGAGATACTTTTTTTTCCATATAAGAAATCGTAGCTCTTTAATATCATAGTAAATGAGAGCAAAGTCAAAAGTGTTGCATTTACATATTCGTTGAGTGTGTCTACTACATGATTTCAGCTGCTACTAGATTTAAAGACAACTGTTGGATATTTGTTTATGAGCAACAGAGAGATTTGTGTTCACACACTTAATCGAAACAAGGCAAACACCGGTTGGGTGAATCAACAAGATAAAAGAAAGAATTCCCAGGCATCACCTTGATAGCAGGACAAGAAACACATCCTGATGAATAAAAAGACACAGTTGGTAAACAGGCACTGGTTCTCATAAATACTGGGGAGGGACACAGAACAAGTAGGAGACGGTGAACGAGCGAAAAAAGAATGATGGCAGTTCTCCTTCTGCAAGGTGACGCCAAGTCAGGAAACAAGATTCACAAACCCCCCAAAGCCTCCTCTAATCAGGATAACATAACCCTATTGCCCTTTGCCGCGCATCTGTCCTGCCTCGAGTCCCTGCCCGCTAACGCGATTAGCGCTGCAATGTTGGGAGACCTTCCTGTGTATTCACATAATCAAGCCTGTTGTCTTTGTACTCCAAGGTCTTTCTGTCCTCGCTCTGGAATGAGCCCCAGAGACCAGACAGTCACGGCCCCGGCGCCAGGTGTCCTCGAGACATTTATCCTCCACTCACATATAATTGCATATGAATCCACTACAGAGCAAGAATTTCTTTCGTCCCACACAGTATCATGGGTTATGAATGTGTCATTTCTTCTTCCCTCGGTCAGGCAGTCCTATGCAACTTCAAGCGCTACTGGTAAAACACTAATTAGCTGTTTCAGCGTGAATAAGATAAAACTCCTGAATTTACAGTTTGATGTTTTCCATAATGATACTGAGATTCACAACCCTTAACCCCTGAGCTTTAAAAACAATTAAACAGAGGAGCGTGGAGGCTCCATATCCGCAGCCTTTACTGCCAGGCCCCGTCGTTCTCCAGCCCACTGTCAACAGCCTCTGATTTGTGTGTCGTCCCGAGCCGTGGATCTCGGCACTCTCATTTCGCTTCGCCTAATTAGATCTTCCAGAATCCCTCCCCTCTCCCGCACCACAAGGGAGTCATAAAGTAACAGCAAAGGACTGAAATGCTGCTGTCATACTGTCTCGTATCGTGGATGTGTGCCCCGTGATTTAAATATAGACACTGACACCATTCTGTTGACTTTGCAAGTTACTATAATGTCACATGCGGAGGCATGAAGCAGCCATTCTGCTGCCCTCTAACCCTCTTTTCAGATTCAAATCGAAGGCAGGCAAAGTCATATGTTAAATAAGATGTGAGTGCATTTGATCAGATGCATGAAAATGTCCATGAATTAAACATGGCGACAAATGAAATGAAGGTCCTTGACACATTCTGTGAAATAATCCTGACACAATGTGAGATAATAAACAGCAGTCCATTCAATATGATCATAATTTGAGCTCAGGTCATTTCTTTCCTCTGGAGCCGACAACATTGTTCTTAAGAAATTCCTTTTATCTCAATACACAATAAGCAAATAAAAAGATGCAAACAAAGAATCTTTTCCAGAAACTTTTATTTTCTGTAATTTAAATGAAACACAAAGAGTGACAAGCTTCTCTGGATATACGTGCCCGGTGGTCAAAAATGATGGCAGTTGCTTAAGGTATGTAAGTGTTGAACTAGTTAAAAAGCTTGACCTTAAAGCTCGTGTCTTACTGTAAGTTGATTTGGGGACATTCTGAATGAAACACCACGAACAAGCTGGGGTGATGAAGAAAATGTTAGCCTCCACCAAGCCATTGTCACACTGCAACCCAAAGAAAAGATGCTGTTCTGCCACATATAGAAATCCTTGAATTTGCCTGAGAAGTACTCAGGAAGAAGTCAGCTTTCATCCTCAGAATCAGATGTGTGATTGAAGTCCTAATATTCTGAAAGAAACCTTTTGTTTGTCGGCACTTAAGTTTTCATAAGATTTCCTTGTGATTCTTGTCGCCTCGTTCTTCTACCAGAAGTAATTTCAGCAAAGATTAGATGGTATTAACATAAAGTTCAGCTTTTGAATTATTGCTACAAGTTTACACAACTAAGTAAGACATTTATCTAAAGTTGTACCGAAATTGTAAAATAAAAGATCATTTTCTAATAAGATTGATTGAAGTTTGAAGACAATAAGATTTTCTCAGTCTTGCTTTCAAGAAATATTTTTGAAACGTATCTAAAGTAATTTACTGAATAACATTAGGAAAATCTGATTCTTATGTCCCTGCAGAATGTACAGTTCTAGAAGGCAGAAAGGTGGAAAAATGATCCTCCAATTTGTTCATAGCGTCCTGTTTTGTTTCTGGCTGTGCACTTAAATAAATCTTTTTTAGTTGAAATGTCACAGGTTTAGCTCGAAACATTTGAGGTGGTTAACCGCTCTATTTTAGTCTTAATCGCTAGGTCTTCTCACTTTTAAACTTTCTACTATATGCTGCAGTTTCAACTTAGCGTAACATTGGAGTAATTCAGCTGCACATTTTTTAACCAGACACGGATTCACAGGAAGAACAGAAGGAGCTACTTGTACAAGGTCACCTACAAAGTTAAATATGTCAGAATATTAAGTTTCACTTCTACGACATCAAAGTTTTCAGGTTTGGATCCGGACAGCAGAAAGCGGAGCACTTAAGCTTTCACCTGAAGTGCTCTCCCAGGGTAATTTTCTATCTTTTCTATCTGCATTGAAATGCATTGTCTGATGCAAAATAATCAGTTTCATAAGTAATTCAATTCCATATTTTAAAATATTATGTGGCTTTGTACTATTGGTTCCTTCAGTTGAGGAGCGTAGCCTAACTGAAATTGCTTTTAACACTCAAAAGAAACCATTCAAGCTTCCATCACCCCTTGACTGGCAAACTGCAACCTATTTAGACTTCAGACAAAAGTCAATTGGCCTTCTTTAATACCATTCAAAATGTAGAATAAAGATTTTAGTCCACTCTTGCTTCCTTTTTCGCCTTCGAGCATAAGAATTGATTTTAAGATTTGATTGTTAGCTGTTGAGGCGATAGAGAATCAAACTCTCAGCTAGAATATAAGTGTGATATTCCCTCTAGAGTTCAACACAAGTTGTATTTTCAGGGCCTTTCAGGTTATGAGATTCCCAAACTTTAACAAAACCATCGTTCCTGCTTCTATCGGGTCTAATTTCAAATGCACAAATTACATTTAGCACCATCTGCGTTAATTCTCCTTTGTTCTAATTGTTATCTTCATTATTTTACTGTTTAATTTCCCCTGAGGCTTCCTTTGTTTGCGGTTTTATAAAAACACAACTGCTTGAGAATAAATAAAAAATAACCAAATAAAACTGCAGAGTTTAGTACTTGAATGTATGAAACCCCCCTCACACACACACACACACACACACACACACACACACACACACACACGACATGATGTATACGCCAAAGCACTGTGAAATCTGATAAAGTTCCATCTATCTATTTATGCCCTTCCAAAGGGCAAAAGAACAGCTATAACAAGATTAGGACTGATCCAGCACATCATAATTCATATGCAGCACCGCTGGACAACAACCTGGTCACAGGCTGTAGGTGACACTATCTGTGGGAAGCCACAGCAACCAAAGAAGGGGAAGGAGGATGATGAATAGAGAGTGGGTTGGAGTTGTTAGTCTGGAAAATATAAAGACGGAAATTGCAAATAAGATTGGATATGTTAAGGGAATGTCTTAAGGATGCACGATATGTTGGCCATATAGAAAAAGATGTGTGGTCTATGAGGCAGTGTCTGCAATCTCTGTGTCTTCATTACCATGTTGTTGATTACACGTGTTTCAGTGTTAATAAAGGTTGATTATAACATATTTTTATGGAGACCATAGTGACATCTATGAATAACAGCTATTGTCCATAACAGCAACTTTGATATCAGTTATTGTATCAGCCAAAATGTTCATATCGGTGTATCCTTTGGGAAAGCTGTGTTCCATCCAAGCATGCAAGGTCCACGTCAAATAAACAAGAAGCTAGACAGACCACAGTTTCGAATGTAATGGGATCAATGGCTGTGTTTGGGTTAAGGAAGTGTCCTTGATGCCGTTGGACCATCACTGTTTGTCTAAATCCTGGCCAGCTCTCAGCACATCGACCTTGATACTCTCTTTTTCACCAGGTGCCTTCATTCTGTTCCGCGGTTTGTTCTCTGAAGGTCATGTGGGATTTTCAAACTCTGAGGGTCTGTTTGTGTGTTTATTTTCCTGCTGTCCACAATAATCTTCTCTGCCAAGCCAGTAAATAAACACAGTGTTAAACTGGCTGTATTCAGTGCTGTCATTTCCCTAATGTCTGGTCTCACTCGGAGAAAACCATCTCGCAAATATAGCCATCCCTGCCTCATCATGTGGTGAAATTGTTCACAAAGCAATAAGAGCTTTCAGGAGAAGACACGGGGATCACAGACAGAAACGCGTTGTCGCTAACAACAGGTAGAAATGTGTTTGCTATGCATCATCAACTTATTCTTTGACTATTTGGTGTTTTTGCCCATTTGACTGGGAGAATAATGGAAGGCCAGCCTGGGGTTATGTAAAAACAACATGGAGGCTTTGACTGAAGGACTCCTGATGAGAGGATGGACAGTTTCCCTCCCTGATGGACGATCTCATACAGGGACAGTCCAATAATTAAACATCATGCAAACTTAATCGACTCATCACAATGACAAGCAATGACAGTGTTCCCACTGAGAGGGTTGACTTTTAAAACTCTAAAAAATAAGGCACTTTTTCTACACATACAGCAATGAATACCCTTTAATCATAATGTTAGCGCCTCTGTTTAAAACCCCTCTTCAATTTAAAAATTTCTCTTCTTTTTTATTGCTTCTCATAAAATCCAAAAGTCTAGTTCAGATTATTAGTTGTGTAACGAAGATTATGTTTTAATGTTTTAACATTCTCCCTGTTTTGCAGCGGCCAGTTTGAGGAAGCCTGGCACCCTTAATGTTGCTAAGCTTTCCTTTTTAACATGGTGCATATGCAATTAACAGTGCTACCATACACAGAGAGAATAACACGGATAAAAGAATCGTTCACATTTCCAGCCACAAACAATTAAATGTAACTGACTAGTTATTTAGGAGAGGTGTGACAATCACACTATATTCATGATTCAATAGAAATCACGGTACACAGGACCCAATTTGATATGTATCACAATACATTAATATACCAAAATAATTACTTAATGATTCTTTGAACAGTGGTATATTGAACGGTATGCAGAAAGATATGACTGTAACCATAGTATAACTTTGGGGAGGTGCAGTCCTTGATGCAGGTTCAGTTCTTTTGAAATTAATATGGCACATTTTAATTGTAAGGCTTCACAATAAGATTATCGCGACTCACACAGTATGGTCACAACTCTATTATTTAGATTAACTTCAGGTCTGTGAAACACTTTTGATGAAGTGTTTTTTTTCTTCTTTAAGGTTTGTCATGCAGACAAAATGCTAAAATTAAAGAGAGAGAGAGAGAGAGAGAGAGAGAGAGAGAGAGAGAGAGAAAAATGAGTATAACTCTTGTAACAGTCCCTGGCACACTGCTTCAACATGTTGTGGAGTCCAAAACTGAAACGATTTGCTGTACTTTGTAAGCTCTGAATGGACAATAGCCATTTGGGGGAGGAGTTTGTGGCCACTCTATTCTGCAATGTTGCAAAAGAAGCAAATATTTTGGAATTTAAACATTGAATATTATGTAATCTAACACAACATAAAACACGATCAGTAAATTAGGGCTGCGTGGCAGAACATTTAAATAATATCACCATTTTTTTAAAGTCAAACTACAAGACACGGTACATATTACAACTTTTATTTTGTAATCATATACCATATTGTGACCATATATCTTGATACAGATACTGCAACAATATTTAAGGTGTGAGTATTAACAAATTACAAAATATAAACTAAAAGAGATTTTCGCAGCGTTGGCAGTGACACAGACGCTAAAGCAGTCTGTTGTGGTGAAGAGAGAGCAAAGCTTTCAATTTACAGGTCAATCTACGTCCCAACTCTCACCTATGGTCTGGGTAATGACCGAAAGAATGAGATCGTGAATACAAGCAGCCGAAATGAGCTTCCTTCGCAGGGTGGCTGGGCTCAGCCTTAGAGATAGGGTGAGGAGCTCGGACATCCGGGAAAGGCTCAGAGCAGAGCCGCTGCTCCTCCGCGTTGAGAGGAGCCAGTTGAGGTGGTTCGGGCATCTGGTCAGGATGCCTCCTGGACGTCTCGGGCGTGCCAATCCGGGAGGTGACCCCGAGGCAGACCAAGGACGCGCTGGAGAGATTATATCTCTCGGCTGGCTTGGGAACATCTTTGTGTGTCCCCAGAGGAGTTGGTGGAAGTGGCCGGGGAGAGGAGCGTCTGGATCTCCCTTTTCAAACTGTTGCCCAACACTCTGACAAGTTAAACACAAACACTTGTGCCATATTATAACGATATCCAACATCTCAGACAATCTATTCATATAGCGATAGCGCTAATGATTTTGATGATGATTTTCAGACTGACACACACATTAGCGCTATAATGTTTAAACAAGTGGAGCTTCAGCGGTTACACTGGAGCCTTCTGTATTGCTGCAGATATCAATATAACATCCTATCAACATTGCACCCGGACATGATGGAGTGACATTTTCTCCATTACTAAGCCAGACTGAAGTGTTGAACCTGATTTTTTCATTTTCACTTGCTGCTTGTTCACAGCTCCAACTTGTTCTCACACATTCATATCATTTTTCATTATCACCACCGACATCCATCAAGCAGCCTCCCTCTCCCACTGCTTTTGAATATTCAAAGCAGTGTACGGTCACGATTGAGATTTTTTTGTCCTTGGAAGATTTCTCACTATCCAGTTGTTGTACTTCTCACTGACCACTGATCAATGTGAAATTTAATTCAAAACAATAAGTTAATGATGTAAATAAATAGCTAACCAGTGCACAATCTATCCTATCTGGACAATTTCATCATCTTATGTCATCTGTACACCGTGTCCTTTTTGTATTTTTTACTTTCAGTGTTCTTCAATCCCCAATTTAAAATCCAGACAGATCAAAGAGTGACAGACAGAGAAAAATTGAAATAGGCTGTATGTTGCCCTAAGGTCCGATGTACCTTTCCATCACTTTTCTATAACAAGTCGTCCTCAATTCGTGGCTCTCAACTTTCATAATGTCTTGTCCTCATTCTATGAAAGAGCTGTGACTGCTTTCTCTGCAAGCTTATCGACTGGAGTGAAGGGCCAGCAGACAATCTGGATTTTTCAAGGCCAGCCATGCCGCGCTGATTTGTTTAGCCATTACAAATTTAACCGAACTGGAGGTAAACTGAAGCCTGTGTTCAGATATCTCTACGTTTGTCCCTTATAATTCAATCTCTGCAGTGATTTAGATTTAGCTTTTCTCCTGTTTCCTTCTTTGTACTTTACCGCTTCATAATGTTTGTGCTCCCCCGTCAGAGTTCCTGCCGGCGGGGTGCCACCATTTGCTAAATGTGTTGTTTCTATAGTAAAAGCTTTACGGTAACAAAGAATTTATTGAAAAATGTGTGCATTAAACTGCAAGGAGCTTTATTAGCAACCACTCTTTGTTACAGCAGAGTACGAGTATTAACAGCTGAGTAAAGTGTTAGATGAGAGCTGCACCCCTTAAGCTCTCCTCCAACTGGTAACAGCATCTTAGGGTGCCACACTGCGTGTAGCAGAAATGAAGAGACATGCTTATCCACCATTTTATTGTCGCAGCCTTCTAAATATTATCTACTTGAGAACAATTAAATCACGAGTTAAAGACACATACACAGAGTGGGTAGCCCTGCTATGATGGAATTCCAAACCCCTGCCCCTGAGTCAAACCGAGCTGAACCAGGCCGTACATCTATGGAAAAGCCCTGCGCTACCCATAATTCTGGGGAGAGCCTGGTTCACTGTGGGACAGAATTTGAGATCGTGAGGGTGAGAAAAATATGGAAAACGAAGGTTGCTATTGATGCAAGCATCCTGTGCCTTGCAGCATTTTAGAACGATAAGACCACATCAGCAACTGTTGTTGTATTCTTTCCAAACAAAAAGGAAAGGTGCATGTTCTCAGGAGTCTACTTACACTGACCTTTTGAATTGTCCTCCAAGCAGTCCGGGATCGACTGCCAGATTTGCCCGGGAGAGAAGCAGGCGAGTGGACACATGAAGCTATAGATAAAGTGCAGAAAGTAGATTTGCCCTTTTCGCATGTCTAAATCTTAATGCGTTATGACCTCTAAAAAGGCTCCAGTTTTTCAGCCGCTCTGTGCTTGAAGGGAGAATGCTGAGAAATCTACAGGTGTAGATGATAACTTCATCACCCAATGTTTCTTCCTACACTTTCTCAACTAAACTTTGGGATACACTACACTAATTATTGCAATTCTAGCAAATTTTGAAAAATAGGAGAATACCCTTACTGACTGGCTTCAGCAGTTTTTAATTATGAAGACTGAAAAAGTGGGGATTATACACTTATCGACTGCACCAGATGATCAATTTGTGACGCCACCTGAAGCCAACTGAATGCATCAAACTCCAATGGAAACACCTGTGAGAGTGCAGCACTCCTTCCATATTTCAGTCAGTGAACAGCATATGCTACACGACCGCGTCCAGAGTCCGCTCAGACTCATGGCCTAGGGACGCTGTTTCTTTACACGCTTGCTAATTTGAGTCTGTAACCCCCCTACACATTCACGGATATATGTGCCTACTTGCCACAGCAGTTGCTCACAACCAGTGAAGTGAAATGCAGACTAGGATGGACTCTAAAAAAATTGTTAACCCTATACAAAATGCTGTCTGAATTTTTGTAACCCTAAGAGGTGTAAAGCTTCACAGCAGTGATCAGTTTTATATTATAATGTGCCTGTTAGCAGAATGCTGGGCGTGGACAGTGATAACCAAAAGCTCACCTCAGGGGGACCTTAGAGTATGAGGCATTGACTGTGAGTGCCTTTTGTTTAAAACACTTCCAAAACTTTTTACACCCAAGGGGTATTCTTTTCTGGGTCATTATGTTGCTGGAACTCAATGTAAGTAAGTATTATGTAAGTAAGTCATAATTTTGACTCCATAACTCCTGAGTGGAAACTTCCAAAGAACACTTGAAGGCAACCCTCTTGATAAACCTACAAAGACCTCTTAATGTTTAAAAGTGTGCCAATCAGTCAAATTGCCCACTGTGGTCCCGTCAACCATTCGTACTCTAGAATAACTATGCAAATAGGAAAAAGCTATTAGGAAATAATAGCAACTACTCATTTCTAAGCCCAAGCCAAATGAACACAGAAATCACACAGAATTAGCAAAAATATTTCTTGTTCACCGAATCACAGCAGGTATAGACAGAGGTTGTGTCTACTGCTGTCCAGAAAACTGAAGGAAAATTCACTCACTTCTTTGCCCAAATCTTGACCTCAGGACTGCAAAGATGAACTCATTAAAAGGGATTAATTCAGCTTCAACCACCAGAAATGAAAACGAACATAATAATTACAAATTTGTCTTTTAATGCAAGTTAAAATTCTTCCCCCATGGTCTGCGGGGAAGGTTCTGCAGCAGCAGCAGCACTCCACCCAGCGCACATGTCACAATTCAATTGAGCACACGTCACAGCCAAAATAACATGTGACTTCGATAAGGATTTTTCACGCACTGACGCATTCAGTACAAAATCTCATCCTTGTTCTTGTTCTCCTCGCTGACCTTCAGGTGTCCACTTACACGCAGCAACCTTGTGTTGTGGTGTGTGCGTTACCGACATGACAATGAGGATAACATCACCCCAGGGCTCATAAGGCCGGTCAGGGATATAATCAACCATGCGGTCAGGCTATAACCTCTATCTCAGACACACAAAACAGATAACCAGGAAGGCCGGATTCATTTTTTCTCCATTCAGTCTGCAAAAAAGAAAAAAAAAAAAAAGAAAAAAGGCAATGAACCATGCATCACCATTAGTGGTGTAGTCAAAGTGCAAGCCCACACAGCTGTTGTACAAAATAACCATGTCAAAGGGTAGCATCAAAAATTATCTCCGTGATCATCTACGGGGAAGTGTGTATAATTGGCATGTGAAGATGCCCATTTTATTGCTCCATTTGTGCTTTAAAGACAGCAATCACCAATCAATAAATGGCTTTCTTAACTGGGTTTTTTCCAATAAAGGATGTGTTGTGGTTTACATTTGGGGGTGAGGGACAGCTGTGATTTGCTGTCTCTGACTAAAACACATTGCAGGAAAGCAGAACATATGGAGAGAGAAACCAGGACCTTATTGTCATCCTGCTCAGCTCCAGCTCCTGCAGAAATCCACCAGCACTGCCCTTTAGCACTCAGCGGCACTTTATCGGCCAGTTCTCAGCCTCTCAGACCAGATCACATGGCTCTGAAACATCTGCACTCTCCCAACAGTATAATTAGCCAAGAGCTTCCTTAACAGCAAATACAATATTGGTAAGTGTTGCTTCTCAATATGGGTTCAGAGGTCCTACATGATCAATAGGTGGAATATTTTGTCCGTAAATAATTTAAGCAAGGCTGCTCGATCATTAGAGATCCTGATAAACTTTACAGTGTACAATTTTGCACATACACAGTTTTTACATATTGAGTTCTGTAACTTTTTGGTTATGCCTTTACTTTTTTCTCTCTGCCTTCACTGACTCACAGAATTAAACTTGCAAAGCCTTGATCTTGTCTCTCTCTGAACGTAATCCACATTACAAAACAAGGGAATGAATATTGAAGTGTTTGTGGAGACATTCATTGACTAACATTTACATAATATCTTAAGTTACAGAAAATGCTAAGCATGCTCAAATAGGACTATGTAGTTCAGGTGGGAGTCGCCAATGCGG
>KV751343.1:6427018-6440884 GCA_001698575.1 Mola mola
CCCAGACAATGCACACATGGCTCTCCATTGCTGTCACTTGACACCTACAGGGCATTCACACGTTCCTCTGTAAAGCATTTTGTTGAAGCAAAAATCACAGTGTCCCAAATTGCAGTGTGCAAAACCTGAACATTTTTTATATGTTGAATCTAAGTTTAACGCTACATTTCCATATCCATTTAACCTTCTCTGCAGGATGCTTAAAACATCAGTGTGGCCTTAGCCTGGACCTACTCTTTGCACTGTCTATCAACAACCCCAGGAGGAAGAGTTTGAAATAGAATGAATTAACAGGGCTCTATTATTTCATCTTATGTATGCCCCGTCTGAGAGAAAAGCTAAATTTAACAGTGCTGCAATGGAAAAACAGCCGTTTTAAATTGTCTTAGCATCCTTTTTTGCCAAATTCAATGTTCCTGTCTAATTACTAAAATGACTAAAAGGGTAGAAGAAAAGAAAATGTGAATGAATATTCTATTTTTCCAGGATGACACTGCAAATCTCAGTGGCTATGGGGCAAAGGCAAAGCAGCTTTGTGCCTGCAACATCAGGAGAAGAAAAATGCAGCGACAGGCTAGTTTTCCGATTAAATTTTCATTAGCTCCTTGTTATCAGTGACTGATTCCATTAACATATCAGCATGGTGATATGCCCCCGTGGTAAACTGAGAGGCTTCTGGAACAAAGAGTGCAGCCACATAATAACACACGCCAAGGTCTGGTCATCTGTCTTGATATAAAGCTAATGAGCTAGTCACGAGAGGACATGAATGACAGTCGGCAACGAGTGCATGCTTGTCTAAAGCGCTTCCTGAAAACTATTCATTTGGAAAAAAATAAAATAAAACACACAACTACTCCCTGCATGCACTTGAAAGGTATTTGTATTATCTAAAGCTCTGCTCAAAGTCAGCTGGGTAGTGATTTAATTGTATTGCTCCAGGCTCACTGTATCCTACGATATTAGAGTCAACGGCAATAAATCAGCACAATAAGCCATTCACGCACACCAAATCTACATACAGGAGCACGCAAACAGCTTGATCACACACACCTAATCTTGAAATTCATGTCACAGTGGTGTCAACAGATGCAGTTTAAATAGCCTCGAGCACGATATTTAATAATTACTCGACTTGTTTAGAAGAGCCTTGACCACAGCAATGAGTAAATTTGTGCACACTCTCCATTCCTCCCACTTAGGTACCACTAAACTCTGTCAGGCTGGAAACACAGCTACAGTGCTTCAACAGTGACAAAGCACCTCTCTGGCTCTGCAGATTTGTACTGTAGACACACATGCAGTGGTTATTAAGTTGTACTCGCCGCCTTAACGGCATGAACAATAGCATTGCCACGTGGCGGCATCGTGCCGCATTAACAGCAGAGATTGTGTTCACTGCGTCACAGAAGGACTTCAAAGGCTGATGGATGGACAGGTGCCAAGCTCAGCCCGAGAAGAGGCCACAGTCTAGTGGCCAAGAGATAAATCTGGGACACCGATAGGCCACAGAGTCGTCATAATGACAGGCAGGCTGCAGCTAACGGCAGGAGGCTGCAGTTCTGCCCATCTCAGAGGTGTAATGTGCTTGTGATTAACTGTCAATCCCCCCCTCTTTTATCTCAGTGGGAAACACTCATCACTGTGACAGCTACTGTAGTCCTGACCTTGGCTTCTATCACGAATGATGACATTTCCTGAGGAACTCCCACACATGTATACATTTAATAAATAACAATACATAAATTATAATTAGCTTTTTAACTGAGCCACGTGTGTGCTAGCAGGACCCCGGAGTAGGTCTTTCTTCATTAAAGACATTTTGAGACGTCACAGCAGGAAAAGCATAAGTGTACTTGCTAATTAATGTGTCACACATAGGTCTGAAACTATTCCACGAATAATTTGAGTAAATCAATTTGTAAAATGCCAGCACAACTGTGCAGTGCTACATTTCACACATATGGTTATTTCTATGGCACAATGTGCTTACTTTAGCCGTGCCGCCGCCTGCCAAACCATGGGGGAAGATGAAAACAGCGAGAAGAAACAAGAGGACAAACGCCAGTAAACAGCGGGAAGTGTCAAAATTGCAGTGTATGTATTATCAAACTGCGTCACTATTCCACAATACCATGTCATCAATGCTGCAGCACCTCATCAGGAAAAATATAAGGCAACATTAATGTCATGCTGGCAAAAGTCATGAACATAATTCAGTGGATGCTAGATGAGATTAAGGCATGAAAAGAACATTGTGAATTGCTTTATGTTATGGCTAATTAAGACAAGATCAATGTGTTTACTACCCGGTGAGGTAAAATGGAAAAATGTGGAAGACAAAATGATACTAAAAAAAACAAAAATGCTGCGGTCAATTGGCTAAACAAGTGAACTGAGCTACACACAGTAGTAACTGTAACCCAATAGGCACCAATACAAGTAGGTGTAAGCTATATATATATGTATATATAAAGCTAAAGTGATTTAATGACAAAACTGCAGCGTCTTTGCATATTTCTTATCCAATTATTTGATAAATCACCAAAATAATTGATAGCCTACAGCCAAAGTACCAACAGTATTGGAGGCCAAGCATATCCTCATGGCAACCACCCAACCTCAGCAACTAATATTATTAAAGAATGGTTTTAACCAGGCATCCAAACTCCTCAGATCCCAATCCAATCAGGCATTCATTGGATGCAAAGGAACCGTGGAGGGAACAGATCCCATCCCCCACA
The DNA here is from genome assembly GCA_001698575.1 of Mola mola. NCBI lineage: Eukaryota > Metazoa > Chordata > Actinopteri > Tetraodontiformes > Molidae > Mola > Mola mola. Next base: position 6,429,763 of record KV751343.1, read on the forward strand.
GGACCCAAAAGACCCACTGCCAGGTGTCAGTGCCAGACACAAATGGAGACCATCAGGGGTCCACAGGTCCACACATTCCTCAGAAGTCAGAGCTGTTTTGCTGGCATGAGAATGACCAATCCAATGCCCAGCAGTTTGTTTTAATTTTTTGGCTGATCTGCATATGTCCCATGATATGCAAAGAAGAAATCAATATTCATCCTGTAGTGTTTCTCAAGATATTTCATGCAAATAAACGAAGGCAGCGAAGTGCCATAAGCACTGCTCGGCTCGATGAGAAATGCCTGTTTGAGAACACACACCTGCTCCCTGTGTCAGTGGCATCATAATGGAAGACTATGGAAAGTGTGACGAGTAATTACACCACCACGCTTAAAACAATAGACGCTACATTTGCTTTCATATCACAGAGCACTTTTCTGCACTGTTGAAAAATCTCATCAGTGTTCGTCTCAGTTGAAGCTTATTTTCCACAACAAAAGTAGTGCCTGTCTTCAACATCTTGGCAGAAAATGTGCCTTTCTTGTTTTTTGTTTAACGTCCCATTGATTGCCACCTCTGCTGGCGGGGAGCAGAGTGGGCTTTTTATTTTTTTTTTCCTTTTGGCCCTCTTTGTGGTGCCTGTCTGTGGAGTGACATCCTTGTCCTGAAAGGAAAAGGGAAGAAACATCTTCAGAAAAGAAAAAAGAAAAAGCGAAAAATGCAATAAGGCAGCAGAGGCTCACCGCCAAGGACTCGCTGAGCCTTTGTTTGCAACACACCGCCTAAGGTACGCAACTGTGCACAGTAAATACAATGAAGCGTGATTAAAACAGACACAGAGGAAATTTGGACTGGTTATTCCTCATGACTCTTTTGCTTTCTCCTCTCTTTGCTGCCAGTTCTCTGCTGCCCTTTTACTTTCCTTACAGTTTAATATTAACCTGAACCCCGACTTATGAGTTTTTCACTCTTCTACTCTCTTTTTTTTTTTTCATCTTCTGTGTATCTTGATGGAATTAATTAGCACTGCTTACACCTTACAGACGCAAGCTCTGTTGTGTTTGAAAACTGTGGAGCTGGATTCCAGCCCGAATACTGACAACAGTGGCAGAGAATCAGCTTGGGAATTTATTTCTGATGTGACTCAAAAAACAAACAACATCTATAGTTACATAATAAATATCAGAACTGAGGAACAGTCCAAACAGAAACAGAATCAAACAGTCCAAAAGAAACAGGAAACCAAGGAAACTGATCTGAAAAGGGACAAAGGGAGCACATGGACGTAAATACACAAGATATATAATCGATATAATTGGAAACACAAAGGTGGGGTAGACAAGGAGACACAGGTTATGATGGTATGAGGTCATCGCAAGAGCGACAGAAATGACAGAAATGTAAACAAAGACAAGGTACAAGGAATGGAACCATTAAAATAAAACAGGAAACAGTAAAAATTAACACTAGGAAACTCAACACTACAAGAAAAAACAATTAAGATCCTACAATGTACGATATGAAATAAACTAGAAACTCAGAACTATGCTAAATAAGTTTACATCCAAATTCCCAACAATAAGAAACTATTACTTGACAGGCTCTACAACAGCACCACAGATTGGACATACATGTAATGCAGGGTGCAACGCACAGCTTTTTACTTAAAGATGCCTATTTTCCTTCCGTGTCCCTCTGAACATGAGTGCGTCACATTATTTTTGTACATTAAGTAATGGTGGATCTGGTTTCTGTTGTCACTGAGCAGTGAGGGAATTTCGTGCATACAAACAGACAAAGTGATAAATGTACAAAATGTCAGTGTTGCCATCTTCAGTATTTCTGGAAGGGAACTCTGTTTTTAAAGCTCGCTTTAGCATTATCAATAAATCACAACGTACAAAACCTTTTTTCGACAACACGCTCCCAGTTTTGAAATCTCTGCAGACAACTCTGTCTCCACTTCTCGTAGCCTGCCAGGGCTTTATCTCTCGCTTAAAAAGGCTCAGAAACTATCAACTGCCAAACTGTGAAGAGCAGCAGCATGGCCATTAGAAAACCGTGGAGACTGCTGTGCGCGCTTTAAGAGGGTTTGCGTGGGAGCAGCTCTGAAAAGGCCTGCCAAGACCCAGCCTAGGGGAGCTCCTGCGAGCTCAGGGCACTATTTCTGCCTCCACACCCAGGCTGCACTCACCATCCAGTCTGTCTGCAATCAACAATGGAGCCAGATGGACGGAGACCGAAGGATCCACCGGCTGACTCTCAAGTACACAAAGCCAAGATACTGCTCGGAAATAACATTGTTATGCCATGAAGACCTTTATTTGACAGTTTTGAACAGGTGCACAAGCAGAGATGTGAGCTGTGCTCAAAGAGGCTCTTTTAATGCAGAGGCGGGTTGCTGAGCGTGCCTGCTCCATCGCCTGTCTTTCACACCAGCACAGTCCAACGTACCAAAGACATGTATTTCCTGTTCAGAACTTTCTATCTACTAGACTATTTTACATACATCTTTCTGAGTATATAAAAGAAGCACAAGATGTGTGTGTATATTAGGGCTGCGACGACATTTAAACGTGATGATATTTCTTGTTGAGTGAAAAGCTTTCTCACCAAGCGGAGACCCATCCAAACTTTTATTTATGACCTGTGGGGGGCAGCAATACAACTTCGATGCATCTAATCTGTTGGAAACCCACAAAAAAAATAAGAAGCCTCTGCAGTCACAGCGAGGATTTTCCGTGGTAGAAAATCTGGGATTTCAGTGACTCCTCCATACTTGGATCATACACACACCCCAGCAGGCATTTCAATGTTTATTTAAGGGTAAATCAACGTCAATGACAAAGGTTGATACGCTGATGAATTTGGTTCTGATTTTGCAAAGCAAATATATTTTTGTAGAAGTTTTATTATTGAAGTATGATAAAATGCTGATAAAATTACGTAAAATAATTTCAAAAGCTGACTACAGATTAGTCATCATCAGGGTAAATGTTGACACGGATTTATGGGAATTTTGTTTACATTTCTACATCCATGTTGTTTGATTGTTGCTTCAATATTTAAACATCACCTAGCATTATTTCAACAATAAGCACTTTGTAACTGTAAATTCTTAAACGTTCAGTATAAATAAACTTTATTGTTATTCTAAACTTCATTATTTGAATGTTGAACTTGAGCCGAATGCCGTCTGGGACAGTTATTGCCATAATTTTTGGAAGATCCTGTCCTGGGCCCCTCCCCCCTGTGTTTTTCTCTCTCCCTCTTAGGAGCAGGTTCGTTGAGTGGCAGCTGCAGCAGGCGACACACTTCAGGATCATCACTCATCAGTCTCTGCATTTAAACCCGGTCCCTTCAGTCATTCATCGTCAGATTGCCCATTCATACACGTGGTACTCGCTACTTTCTGAGAATTACCCTCCGTGTCACTTTTACGACTGTGTGTGTTTTGACCAGTGGCTTTTTAGTCACCTCAATCTCCTCTGACTCTAGAAACACCGGCTCACCTGTACTGCAAGCTGCCACTTGCTCTGTGTGAACTGATAGGATATAAACATCTTGTCTATAGTTAAGCTTTCCACTCGTCACTGCTACTGCAGATATGGACCTGCTCCCTCAGAGAAAACCCCAACTCCTCACCTTCTCACAATAGAACCCTCTGCACCAAAGTCTGTGTCTTGCGTTTGGGTCCTTTTGCTCGTTGAAACTACAACAGATACAAAATATTTCAAAATGCACCCGCATTGTTTTGTGACTTGTAACAACCCTAGTGTATAATAATAATGTAATGGCTGCATTTATTCTTTTAACATCTTTCAATGACTCAGAATTCTTCAGACTTTTCAGTAGAGCAGGGCGAAGTTTGAGACTGCAGCACACAGTTTGAAATTTGGGAAGAGCAGCCTTGAACTTTTTATTCACAATGTATGAATAATTCACTCCAGCCGAGGTGAAGACTAGACTCACTAGAGGAGTATTCATATTAAGAGAGACGGTGGCGGGAGACAAGACTTTTTCACCAATTGCTTCACCTGAGAGAGAGATGAGGCTGTGTCATGTAAAGATCGGGCGCGCAAGCCAGTGATTTGCCCATCAACTTCTGTGGGTCGGATTCATTCTTCCTCAAGGGTTTTGCACCATATGCTCAAGTTTCACTTCACTTTCACTGCGCAGTATGTGAAGCCCTGACAAATATCCCTGAGTAACACAGCTCTCTCTCACATGATTCAACCACAAATTTCTTTCCTCATAAAGTGAGTCCTCAGGTTTCTTCTGCATAGAGAAATAGATAGATTCTGCTTGACGTTGTAATTAAAAACACAGCACTGGCACCAAAGTAGATAGACCAAAGCATCTCAGCCATCTGCTGGCTGGACTGTGTTGCGTTAAAAGAGCCAGAGGTCTTAAGAGACCAAATGCCCTGAACAAAGAGAGCAGACTGTACGTCTCTGTGAGGTGCTGCAACCTGCTAAGCCCCTGGGGTGCCAGGTCTGCATGAGATGAAACTTAACAGAGCCACAAGGGGAGGAGTGTGTGTGTGTGTGTGTTTGTGTGTGTGTGTGTGTGGTTGGGGTGGGGGGAATCGGCAGCATTACGGAGGAGCCTTTGAACCGAGAGTGGGCTAAACCTCCACGCTTAAAAAGCCGGTGGGAGGATTATACTATTAACACCTCCTACAGGCTATTATTCAGACCACACTCACTCTTACAAACACAGACCAGACACAGTAATTATACCGTACCAACAGGAGCTGATTTAAGCCTCGTCTTTGAAGTGCTCCTCTATCTAGTGTAGGAAGGTTCGACCCGCTAAAGCCCGTGGAAACAGGATTAGTCTGGCCCCGCTTTCTAATTAATTGTCAGGGTGTTAGGCTAATAAATCTTGGTTATCTGGTCCACTAATCGTAGCAGGAAATGGCACGACTCCGACACAGCCTCTGGAATTTGTAACAGTCTCCATGTGGAGGAGGAGTGTGGAGGGAACACTCAGCTTTGTTTTGGGCTCCTCTCCTAAATTGAAAAAAAAGATAGTGTGTTGCAGATATTCCATTGCATCATTAGGATAGTTTCTAATTGGCTTCGCTGCCTTGTGCTTTGTTTTTAAGGACTTTTGTTTCTATAAGAGGAGAGAGGGATAATGATGGGAAACTTGGGGAAAAGTGAAGTGCTGCACTCTGGTGCACACCGGCTTGAGAATGACACACTCGCAGGCATTCCAGTAAATAAAAAATGACACCCTGACACCCGCGGGGGGGACGTGCCTGTTCGGCTGCTCCTGCCCTGCAGACAGACAGCTCACCTCTTCTGGAGATTGCAAGATCATAGCCGGGCACTTGGGGTCTGTTGCAGCTTGCCTGGGCGAGTGGGCATTTATATTTCACCGACCAGAAATAGGGAAGGAGGTCATCTCGCTCTCAATATCGTGCTACAGCCGGGTGTGAAATAAACCCCTCAAAGTTTGGAAGGGAAGGGGGAAAAAAAAATTAAGTGAGAGATATGCTGAGGCAGAGATACAGGTGCGAATGCGTAGTTAGAAGTCAGCCTTAGACTTGATGTAATGGAAAATGTGTGCGTGTGCGTCAAAATGGGTGAGTGTGGTCCTTCGCTGGGACGCCTGCTCGGCTCCCGGACATAAGCAATGTGCAAATAGCGTAGCTGTTTGTGGGAATGTTTTGCTTCTGCGCGAGGGGTATCCCGCTCAGTATCACAGACTGTCCGTGCCACCTCAAAGAGAACACATCAGACGACAAGAAGAGCGGCTTCGCCCCCCTGCAGGAATCATATTCTTCACAAACCCTTTGAATTGCTATGTTTCTGGCAAGTTGGACTCTGAAATCCCCTGTTTTCCCTGAAAGGAAAAACATTATAAGCAAAGCGTATAAAGAATATGAGTTTCTACTGAAGTTATGGCTTTGTCTATTTCTCCCTTTGGAGTGGCGCTTAGCAAGGAGACGAGGAAGCAGCCCACATCGCTGTGGGAGCTGGAACTTCATAATTGTACTGTCACAATAAAACTGATGCAGAGCTTCTGGATTTTACTTTATGGCTGCGCTCGAAAGCTCATATAAAGTGACACAGAGGCGAAACAGCTGACTCTGAGTCACGTTTCCTTACATATATCAATGACCGTATGAAAAACAAGTGGCGTGACTGCATGATGGCGTGCACCAGAGCACCCACGCCGAGTGAATTCACGCACGGGGAAACTATTTACAGCGCGTGCCATTGTCTTCCTCCCCATCTTGTGATATTAATATCCGAGCAAATGCTGTCAGACAGCTGCAAGTGGAGAACCCCCAGAAGTCATTAGCCGTAACAGCCTGGGAGTGTTCCTCCGAGGGACATGCTCCTCACGGCGATTACAAACAACACAGAAAGAGGAGCCACCGTAGTGCCATGATCAAACTATTTGCCTGATTCTATGATGCTTTTTTTAAATCTATTTTTTAAATGCTTCAAATACTCTGACTTCTCAGAGCAAATGCTTCAAACTGTGGCTAGCGGAGGAATCCGCAGCTGTATTTCCATCATCATAGCAAAAGACAGTGGCCGTTTCATGCCGTTCAGGCTCTATAATTGCAGTCAATATTTCTGAAGGTAGGAGGTTTAGAGAGGATTTGATAGAGGCAGTAAAAACAGTTATGGCTGGGCCTGTGAAAGAGGAATCGAGTGTAGTAATCCTACAGATGTCATAAAAGCACACAAGGCACTCCTTAAAATTAAATTCTCTTGATTCAGAGGCTGCTGAATTAACCATTTGAACGCCTGTAATGATTGAAGAAGACAACGTTTTGAACAAATCTGAATTTCAGCGACTTCACTGCAGCTAATTTCTCATTCTTTTAGTCCCTACTTCATGCAAAACCCTTCATCAAGTAATAACTTTTATATGCTTCAGTGGAGGATAATAAAGTTGGCGTGAACCTTGAGAAGCTCATTGTCAACAGTCTGGTGAAAAGCACAGAAATGGAAACGGTATACTGAACAAACTGGCGTGCTCGTCATTTTCACAGATATCTCTGTTAATAATATATCGCCAGTCTAAGTATGTTTTATTTAGCCCCTCTTCTTCATCACTTATTGAGAATAGTAAGAATGAGGATGGTAGGAAGATGTCAGATGTTATATGGACAATTTATGCAGGCAGCCGGACCAATCCGAGTGAAAGACAGGCAGTAAATGCAGACAGAGCTGTGAACCCCTGAGAGCTGATATAATATATTACTTATTGTGGGTACTTTAAATAGCCATCCATCCCCGGTTAGTCATTCTGCTTGCATCAGGCCTTTCACATTCATTATCATATCAGTTAACACAATTTAATGCAAATGGCTCCACCCAGAAGCAGCGCCTACATATCAATTACTGACAGGGCGTTGTGCATGACAAGACTTGTTATGGATAACACCTCTGAATGAAATTGCACCTGAGAGGGGGTCTGTGAATTAGAATGGCTGGATTGACTGACAGATGTAGAGAGCATGATGGGAAAATAAAATGTTTTGTTCCAACTCTATATTCCCTGAAGGACTCTGGGCACTTCATGGGTCTCCAGACGCTATCTCACAAGGATCCTTCATTTCAAATCAATGTTATTTCAACAAATGGAGATGAAATAACCCACACTCAGAGCCCCCATCCTGGCACCCAGATTGCCACCCACCATGACAGAAGAGAGAGTGCACAGAAATCATTAAGTCTCACAGTGGAGGATTAAAGGCTGCATGCAAATTCTGCTCGTGCCATTTTCAGACACGTTTATCTTTGCCATTATGTGGATTATTTCACCCCAATTATGGCATGGATAATTAAAACATACCATTTTTATAAGTGATTAATAATCATGTTGCTTGAATAAGGTTTCCAGTGTTTCCTGCCGCATGTGTCTCTGTTCCTGCACGTGTTGAATAGGGACAATCAGGATTAGCCAGTTTTACGACAACCTTGGTTTCAAAACCGTTAAGAATTGTATAAACTCCAATATCTAACCTTGGCGTCCTGCATCTGCCAAGTCACGCTGTGTGTGTGTGTGTGTGTGAGTGTTCAGGGCTGTGAAATGCACTCTCGCAAGCCACGTTTTGAGTTTGTGTGGTGTGCGCGTGAGAGTTCCAACATGTCGAACATGTTGCACCGTCTTGGAGATAATCATCCATCCCTGTGTGCCCAAAACAGGGTGAAGCCCAAAAACTCCATCAGAGCAGTTCACAACGAGAGGAGAAATACTTGTTTACTTTCATTTTCTGAGCAGCTCTAAAGGACAGACTCACCCCCCCCATCTCTCTCTCTCTCTCTCTCTCTCTCTCTCTCTCTCATTAACCACTGTTGATTATTTTTAGGTAGCCAAAGGTCAGTTTTAAAATGATATTTTCTTATTTCTTCAATTTCAAAAGGCAGCTACAGTGAATGTTAAAACATACATGTTTAAAAGTATAAAAGGCTAGACTTTTCTGTTTTATTTGCAGGACCAAGAAAATAATGTAAGAAAAATACAATAAAACAGTTAATTTAAAAACCAATGCTTGTTATGTGTCTTTATCCTCCTTCAGTATCAACAACTGTGAAAACTGTGAATCGGGACACCTCTCGTGTATTTTGCTTTCTGGTTAGACTCACGTCGTCTTTGCTGCTGTATAGACAACGCTGTTTAATAGCAGCAATAAAGATGTGGTTTCCCCGATTGGAAACTATTTTTGTGTGTGTATAAAACTACAGTAAATAATTTTGTATCAAATAGAGATGTGCACTCACCGATACTCAAGCCATCTTTTTTTTTTTTTTTTTTTTGCCGCCTTGGAGGCATAATTTAAAGAGCAAGTCGAGTAATAAACAGTGCAATGCTGTGATAATGGCGTGAGGTTAGTGTTATGAGGCGCTCTGTGGCAAGTTAAAGGTGAAACTATCAATATTTTCAGCAGAACTTTCTGTTAAAAAAAGATTTTCTCCCTGACATCCCCACAGGCCTTCTTCTCTTTTCCATCTGCACCATACAAGTGTGTCCATTTTGCTAATATCCACAGTCGGGTATGCAGTGAAGTCAGTTTTGATATAAAGTTGAATGCCAAAGGAAATAATGTTGATGCTGAGCAAAACTTCAATAAAAATCATTTACTATTACATTGATATTGATAGCTTTTCAATATAGTGAGTCCCTGGACCCACAGGTGGTGACTTGAGTGGGTCCCTGGCAAATTCAATGGGTCCCAAATAAAATTGAAATTTTCTTATGTTGGTACATTTGTTGACACATTCATATATGTTCAAAATGTGTCTGAAATTAAAATAAACAAATAAAATTACAACTCTGAAAAATTTATTGCAAAACTGTCACAGCATACTAATTTTAAAAAAAAGCATTTTCGAAGCAACATAAATAGCACCAAAATAAATGACCAAAATTCATATAAAAAAATGGTGTTTGTAGTAGTAATAACTATAAATCATCTATAAATGTGCTGCTTTTAAAACACAAAACATTCTCGTCAACAAAAAAACTGTCACCAAAAAAACACCAACATCTTGTAGTCGTTGCATTAACTAAATCAACCGAATTCAGTCAATCACTGTGAAACTTTTAGCACAAAAAAAACTTGACTTAAACTTTAACACAGTGGTTAGTTTTGATAAAAATAAAACGATGCAGTTATGTTTGTGTTGTATAGTAATCAAGTCCATAGCATATACGTATAATGACTACTTGTACTCCATATTGTACAATTTTCTGTGCTTGACCTCTTTCCATTTGGCCAGTGTCTCTTCAAAGGGGAACTCTGGCCTTTTAGGACCCAGGTTAACCCTGAGAACCTGTTCTTAGTGTTCCGGTGACAGGCTGCTCCTGTGAGGCCTGAGAATGAGGTTCTGAGCAGCGAACCCTGGTTCACAGCCAGGGTGGTGGCCAGTTGAGCAAGGATGGTGAGGTTGGGGAGATCTTTTAGGTGATATTTTGTCACTAATTCCTGAATACTGCCTAACGCTGTGTTTAATTCTTGTTCTTCGGTGGCATTTTCCCGGTTTTCTTTTGTTTCTTTTGTTTTGTTGCCGAATGAATGCACAGACAGCGTATGCATAACAATATGGCGGCCGCCATTCAAAGTATATTTATCACAGCCACCAGACTTACGTTTGTTTATTTCATTACAGCACGCCCCCCGATAAAACATCATCGAGGTGCATGAACACAGCATCCAGCAGTGGAAACGTTAATTTATTTAGCTATATGAAGTTTGTATACTTAAGTCTTGAAATAAAACGTAAACTAGCATGTCGCAAGACTGTGCACACGGGGTTTCGCCTGTGTTGGCAGAGCGCTTGAGTGGTCTCCTGAAATCGAGGTTCTTGTGACGGTTACTTTTAACACAAGATGTTGATTGTTATATCGTTTTACACAGGAAAAATACGGTGCATCCCCGGGACGCATGGACAGTGACTTTAATGCAACCTTTCACATTTTAATGGGTCAGAGATGCAGGACGCGAACCTAGCAACATCTCTGCTATTATCAGAGAAACATATAAGCGCTACACTGAAGTTAGTGCAAATCCTCTTCTACATATAGAGGAAGTTATTATCATTAAAATAAGTAAATATTTTAACAAGTCAATATTATTTCTGCTATTGAATTTCAGTCACTGACATTAAAGGCAAACATGATGACGGCCTGTTGCCATCACAGCGGCATTCACTGAATATTGTATAATTAGCAGACTACATTGTGCATCAGCACTAATGGCCATCATTCTAAACATGAATGTGGAGGGCTTCACAAAAAAACCCTGGCAGCAGTCTATTCTGCTCTGTGTATTAACTAATTGGTTGGGAAATTTTGTTCAGTTTCGATAAGCAACCTGTGAATCTTTAATTACAGAGCTGTCAGCAAAAGGTTTCTGTTTTTTAAGTTTATTCACCGTCATCTAATATCAACTCAAAAGAGACCAAACTAAGAGCCGGATTCAGTCACAGGACAACAGAGTATCATGTTCATGCCCAGTCGTGTAAATGACCACAACATCAAACTACCGTTCACATCCAGTGTTTGTTATTTTATTCACATAAGGACTGCATCAAGAACCTGAAAGAAGTAAGATATCATGTTTTTATGATAAGGAACCATTAAATCACAGTACATTATTTTCATTTGT
>KV751343.1:6450186-6493231 GCA_001698575.1 Mola mola
AAAAAAAAAAAAAAAAAAAAAAAAAAAAAAAAGACTGATAAAAATGGGCCATTCTTATTAAGGTTTATCCACGTTCTGCCTCCTTTTTTTCCAAGACAATTTTGTCTTTCATGGGAACCGTAGTCTTTAATTTCTCCTGGGAGCCCCAAGCTCTTGTTATCTCAGCTGTGTTTACTAATCTTCCCTAGACACTAGTTTCTCAGCCCCACAAACTTGATTCTGGTCCAATGTAAATAGCCTTATCTCATAAACTCTTGTTATCTCCCCACCTTGTCTCCCCATTACAGTACATGGCTACAAGTCAACACAGGGGATCAAGTCAATGTTAAAGTCAAGATAAATTAAAAAAAAACAAAAAACAAAACAAACAAACAAAAAAAGCCTTTCCTGTCTGGTTATCTCTGGTAACGAAATCAAACTAAAAATACAAGGATGAGAATGTCAGGGTGTAACTAACGAGGCAACTCTGTCACTATGAAATGACAGGACGGAGCACTCGATTAATACGCTGCTTCTGGTGTGCGGCCGCAAGATGAGCAGACCGTAAATTAAGCCAAATTTTTCAACCTGTCCACGCTGATCAATCCAAAGTTGAAGGCCTGCACCTCCCACGCTGTCACGCTGCGTACAGAAGAACCTGCCATGTTCCACCTGTGCTAGTATGCTCCACCGAAGGCCCCTCAACTCTTTAAATGCCACGGCAGTAAGTTTTAATTAAACCCAAAGGGAAAAGTAGTAACTATCCCATCGCCTGCCGTGAATTGGCTGGTGGCTGCAGGCGGATTCCCACTCGAATGCTGATGATGTGGTGGTGAAGGAGGCGCACTTTAAGAGTTAAGGAAAAAATTGGGGATTTATCAAGCATAGAATTCTATTTGGATAGATGCCTGCAGACAAGAGGGAGTTTTAAACCTATAAATAAAAATCACTGCCACACAGTTTTGAGAAATAATGGTAGTAATCACTGCAGGAAGTTCTTGACCATTTTCAAAAGCTACTTGAGTTCATATTTTCAAAAAGGATGACGTATTCCCTGAGGTCTACAATTATTCCTTTTTAAAATGATCTGCGATATCTGATTGGATCCTATCTTGGCTTCTTTATGTTTGTGTCTGCCACAATAACTGTCTGTTCTGCTTTCAAACCACTTTTGTTCTCTTTTGGCATGTAAGATTGCTACTGGTATTGAACTTACAAGTTCAGTCTCTTCCTCTCGTGTACAATGAGCAATGAAATGCATGTCATAGATTGGTTGAAATCTCATTACATGACAGATAGAAGGATAGATATTGTAAGCTTCTACAGTAGAAGCACCCCAAGAGAGCCCACTGTTTGCATTGATATTTCTACTGAGATGCTGAAGTAGCACTCTTCTCTTTGTCAGATCCCTGTAGATATTTGTTAAGGCAGAGAAGGAGGAGCGCCTTATAAACTATGCATGCCATCTCCCTCTGGCAACCACCATTAGAGAGGATTATGGCAGGAAAATGCTGGTTTCCATTAGTCTTGTGTGGCTGGTTAACATAAAATTATCCTTCGGGTTGGCAGGAAGCAGACAAAACTGGGGTGGGTAGCTTCATTAAAGTTGATGCATAATGGAATCTGGACATTCATCCAGGCTGATTCGCACACAGACACTTTTCTGATATCTGCCACATTGGGATAAATAAAAATATATTTCTCAGATTTGAAGTTGATTTAAACAGCTGGCAAGCCACAAAAAATAGCTTCTGAAATTAAGATTTCTGCAGAACTGCGCTAGGACCACTCACCGCGCAGAAGGTCGGAGCTGGCAGAAGGTGAACTGTACGTCCGAAACAGCAGCCAGTCAAAGTCATCCTCTTCCCCCTGGGTGAAGTCACACAGATTGGGGTCTGAATCTTCCTCGAACGTGCAGCCTGCCGCTGAAAAAAAAGTAAAAGAAAAATGTAAAAACAGCTGATAATGCAAAGAAACTACATTTATCTAGTTCAGATTTAAAGAGACAGATTTTGCTCACAGGATACACACATTTATTTGGGTAAATTTAAGTTTTTTTCCTTTTTTTTCCCACAGTGTTGTACAAGCTGGTAACAGTTTGATTTGTTACCAGCAGTCAGATGGTGGTGGAGAAAGGTATGCCTATATGTTGATGCCACTATGACTATGCAAAAGCCTAATTTCATTGGCCCCAATGGCAAGCCTGGCCTCTATATATTGGAGAGATTACACCTCTATTACCACACTACAGAACAAACTAGGAGTCTCAGAACAAACTGTATCTACAGTATATCTCCTTAATGCTTTTGGATAAATTAAATACATTTAGTGACCTTGTGTTACACAAATAAACTGCAATGTCACCACAACTATCATTATTATTAGTAGTGCTACTACACTGGGCAGAGTGATATACCTCCATTCATCCATACATAATGCTGAGCCCTGAAGACAAAGGTCTAAAACAGCAGCAGGACACAGTTTTAACCTCAGGAGTCTTATTAGGACAATACACAGTCACACTGTTTCAAAATGACAGACATTGTGTTTTTAAGGTCATTTCCATCATCTCAATGAAATGTTTGTCTACATAAATCACTTCAAAACAAAATGCTCTAGTGGTAAATTACAATAATACACAGATGATTATTAAAAAAATACCACACTGTAAGTGAACATACTCCTGTCCCCGTTTCTTTGATACTGTATCATGTCCATAAAAATAAAAAACTAAACAAGTTGGCTAACTGATTCAATTAAATTTACATATACTGAATTTCACAGAATGTATTTTGATGAAACCAGACGTCAAATAAAATTATTCCATGGCATGAAGTTAGGAAAAGAAATATAGCCAAGGGAAACTAGGCGTCAGCACTATGGGTGCTGCTCCCTTGTTGCGTTTTAGCGTCAACAGAGATGAGATTTGTATCGACGCCTACATGAGAGAACTCATCAGTAACGCCTTGATGCCGGTTATGCTGTTGAGCATTAGGTGTTTGGATCCACTCCATTTGCTCTGTTAATGTTACTGCATAAAATTGCAAATACACTTTAAAATAAAAAGTACTGAAGCATTTAAATAGAGACAAATGCTTAATTTCAAGGCTTTAACTGTAAAACTTTGACAAAAAACATAAGTTACTAAAGGGTTACTTTTTATTTGTTATTCTGATGTTACACCTTAAAAGAAAAAAAGTTGAATAATTTGTGAATGAAATAAATGTAGAATGTAGTACACATTAAACTAAGATTATTATTATTATTACTATACTATTATCATTATTAGTATTATTAATACACTTTCGTTGATTGATTGTGGTGCTGCTTATTCTTATTCTACGTTTCATTCGGAGCAATTAAGTAAGCAGTGACACCTATTGGTACCTGTTTGTATATCGCCCAAATACAGTTGGCGTGGTCCTGGCCAGTCTATTTATTCTTCACTAAATAACAGTGCTAAAACAGTGTTATCAATTTATTAACAATAACATTTCCTGTGAGTTCATTTTCAAATCAACCTAAATGCAAGTTCACCGACATAAACGTTGGCGTTTGTGTGTCCAAACTGCAAAATAAAATGTGTTTACCTGGGCCCAAACTTTCTTAAAACAACAGCAAATCAAGCAATGAGCTACAATTACTTTACACCTGAACAAAAGAACAGAAAACCCTGGCAAAAGCAATAATTGCTGCTGCACCTGAGGAGAATCACTCGTCCCCTAAAACTCTCACAAACAGGACTACATATCCCGAAATCCGTCCACAAAGGCAGTAATAACAAAGAGTAATAACATTTGGGGAGAGCTGACACCCTGGGGACTGTAGTGATTATAACAATACCTCACAACCTGCTATTCCATGTGCCAAAAAGCTAATTTCTTCAAATTATATTTAATAGCTATGGCTTTCATGGCCCTTGGGTCCTGAATAATGTGTTTCAGTTGTTGCTCTCTGCATCTGTTGCCATATTTCACATTAGTCCATCACTGTGAGAATTAAAGTCTAACAGTGGGCAGTTTGAACAGCCAAGTCATGAGACCAGAGTCTGTGTCATTGATAATTTGAGCAGGACAGCACGAGAAGCGATATGCTAATGATGGGAAAAACCATGAGCAGGGCCTGAAGGTGACCCCTGTGGTCTGTCATTTTATGGATGCCCATTCCTTTTTTTTTTTTTTCTAATCTGCCATTAAACAAATGGTATTGATAGGAAAGGCTGCAGACAAAAAACGCAGTGGGCCCCATTGCAAGTGGGGATTCATTATTCTCTTATTTACTTCTGTACTGATGCACAAAAACCCTGTCATTAATAGTTTATTGTGATTATTGGGCTGCTTCGGTATATAAAAATCATAAAATGAAGGACAGAAGAAAGACTATGATGGAGCTGGGTACTGCTTTTTCAGCCAAAACTATATGTGGGTTTTGGCCCAGACAACGCAATGTTGTCAGGGTGTGCTAGTGTCATGTGTCTGTTGTTAGGGTCATTCAGTGTTTCTGGTCTTATGTTGTTTTGCTTGTGTCTTATTACCCGTGTCCTGTCTAGTATTGTCCCTCAGGTGTGTTTGATTATTCCCTCTCCCTAATATGTCTCACCTGTGTCCAATTGTCTACCTCTCCCTCGTGTATTTAACCCTCGTGTTCCCTCCCTCCTGTGCCAGATTGTCTTGTCTTCCTAGCGAGCAGTCCAGCGTATATTCCGTTTAAGTCTCCTTGTGTCCGATCTTTATTCCGTGTTCCGATTACTGAGTTTGCCTTATCCTTATCTGTACCTCTGCATAATTTGAATTCCTGGTTTGACCTTTATTATCAATGACTCATTTTATTAACGACTGCTGATTTAGAAAACCCCCTGTGTGACTCTGTACAATTGGGTCCTTGGTTTCCCGAACATGATAATTGTATTGTTGTATCGTTAAAGCCCGTTTTGAAAATGTAATAAGTTGTGCCATAGTTTTCAATGCATCAGTGTAGTTACAAAACGACAATAAAAAGATAAATAAAATCTAGATATCTGATAAATATCTGATGAAAGGGAAACAATATGCAAACATTTTGCGTTGCTAATTTTCTATAATCAAAGCTATAAACACACTTTAGTTGATGAAGATCAAAATCCGCCACCGCACACAGACATGACTTCACTGATTTTGATGAGAGCGAACGACGCGTTTTCCACGTGTTTGCTTCAAGTTCCCTCAGTACTGTTGTGAGCAAACCCGAGCAAATCCAAAGGAGCTAGAGGCCAAACACGCTGTTCACTCTTATTAAGATCAGAGTAACGTCCTTTCAGTTCGTGGTGACTGAGTTTGATCTCCACCTTTTATATTCCTGCAACCAACCAGAACCTGATCACTAACGCTGGCTCTGAATGAGGAATGCCTACTGTTACAAATTACACTAGCTGACGCTCTAGGTACCAAGCAAGCTCATCATAATTGCAGATTCTTCCTCATGCCCTGTTTTGACTTACCTGCTAGACCACGTTTCCACCAAAGTGCATTCAGTCTAGTAACCATGGTAACGTATTTCTAGCTTTAGTGTGGTTGTGGATGATAAGCTCGTATTACTTTTGAAGAAAATAATGTCCTTAGTATCGTTTGGTTCTCTTCCTACAGACCAGCTTTACTTTATTCTTAGTCATACTGGAGCTGTTTTATGTTACTATGGATTCGCCGCAAATACTTCCTGCTGCTACCTGAAATTAGTTTTTCACTCCTGAGCCAGGCTTTTATTGTGAGGATGCTGTAGAAAATGTCTTATACTTTTCACTGAATTAATGGAACATCGTTATACCTCATGCGGAGCTACTGATATGGGGTCACATAAAATATGCCCAAGCCCAAAAGGCAAATGTGTATTAGGCCAAGTATGGCAAATAAACACATCATACACAAGTTTTTGGCTGCCTTTGCTGGAAAAGCCGGAGCGACCCAGAGCTTACCTGCTCTGCCATCCTTTGACTTTTAAACTACTCTACAATTTGATGCACAGTGGCAAGTTCTAACATAGGAGTAAATCACCCATGCATGATTGAACCAGACTCGGATTCCGAGGCAGAAGAGGAGGAGGTACTTGTACAAGGTCGCCTACAAGTTGATGCATCAGCAGAAAGTTTAATTTCAACAGCGTAAAGCCCCACGACCAAAAGATGTTAGGATTGTTTGTTTGTTTTCTATGAAGAAGACAGACTGGAGGCTGACAGAAGATGTATTTTTGGAAACACTTTTGGAGTGGATTGCAGTATGAAAGCAAAACTCTTCAGCCATGATGTTGATACTGTGTATCAAATTACAAAAAACACCAATGGAATGATTTTCATGTTCCTCTGTATCTTTTATCAGTATTTTGTTATTGTGCAATATATAATGGGGAAACGGTACTGCATGTTAGTTTATTTACGTCTGACGAGGAAAAGTTATGGACGGATATGGATGAAATTTTAAGGAGTGATGGGAAATGGCCTAAATAACAATCTTTTAGATTTGGATCCAATCCAGACCATTTTCTGGACTTTAAGTAATTCTTCACCTTTGAAGGATTAGACTAATTATGATGGTGGCATCATTAATGTTAGTTGCAAGTTTCTTTACTTACCTAACAGTAGCAACCTAAATTTAGTTTTGGCCTTTTCCAAGCTCTCTTGAACTTCGTCTGTCTGTCTGTCTGTAATCTATATGTAACTTGTTGAGTTATCTTGTTAAAAAACAAATAAATAAAGTAACAAATAAAAACCTACAATGCATCAAAAGAGTGCAGACGTCCACCAACGCAGCGAAATTCTCTACAGCAGATGCTCCCTAGCAATAAATGCATATACGTATATGGTGTTCAAATATTAACGCTTTAAGCTCTTACTGGCCTTTGAAACAACCAGCAAACATCCGGCAAGCCATTTACATAGATAAAACCTTCTACCTTGCCGTGCTGTATAGAAAAATATTTGCACCCTGCATGAAAGAAGCATGACATAACAGATGATGTGCCAAGTTTTTGCTCCTTTGTTTAAACCTGTCGTTTTTCCAAGGTGTTGAACCCTCTCTTGATGGAGTGGTCACTATAGCACCCCACCCATCCCCCCAGTGATTATGTGATAACACCGGAGCAGCATATCTACCAGCCCACTGGGTGATTGCAGCCAACCAGCAGGGGAAGGAGTGCGGTTTCCTCCCTCTAGGCTTGATTTATGGTCCTGTGCTCGGCTGTTACTGCACAGATCTGCTGCTGAGGCCAGGGGTTAATTGTTCCACACTGGGGTCTATTTCTAATAGAGCAGCCAGAGATATGGGACCTGAGACTTCCAAACGCTGGCACTATATTATTCCCTGCTGCTTCAGTAAATGAAGCCTGTAAACTCCTCCCTACCAAAGGCTCATGATCCAGATGAAGCAAAGCCAGGATGCGGTCCGGGAATGTCATCTCCACACAACACAAAAGGGGAGGCACACCACATCTATTACGAGAAACATATTCCCTCCTCACCTCCTTCTGGAGGACCAATGGGTGTGTGGGGCGCCAGAAGCCATTTTTTTACCTCTATAATTACAGCATAATTTAGCGCAGTGAAGAGCGCAAAGTCAGACAAGATATTGGCTGAGGATAAAACATGCTTTTCATGCTGAGCTCATTTTGATCCTTTAAATGTCTAGCATTCACTTATAATGTCTCGACTTCTGCCCAGCAAATTAATTCAAATCGCCTGGAAAAATGTTGTCACGATCCATGTGTCTAATCTACTAACTAGGCTCACGAGCGTTTTGAAGGTAGCTTTACAGAGAGAACATGCCGTGGTTCTTCTTGGGAGCAACACGAACTAGTGGATTAATCAAACTATTACACTTGTTTCAAGGACGCAACACCAGCGCAAAACGAGTTGAGACAGCTTAGAAGTGTCAAGATGCACTGTTAGGAGGAAAAAAAAAGAGAGAAATCGTAATGAGCATCACTAATAATGAGGATGGGAAAGTGTTTTTAACACTAACCTCAGTGTTTTCTGTGAAGAGCACCGGCATGGAAACGTTGATACCTCTTAAGACTGAAGCAACTCCAGATTTATGCTGTGAAAGTAATGCGCCACGCTCTGTTAGAGGACGGATGCAGTAGCTCCCCTCTGAGTTCATTAGCACATAAAAGAAGATGGCAACTTGTTTACCTCCAAGACTCCAATTTACCACCAAAATTCTCCTCCGTGGCTTAATCGTCTTCGGTTAATCAAGGCCACTATTCTCTGTCCGCTCATATCAATTGTTAGTGTCACATGTAGGCCTTCGTGTTAGATCCTGTATCTCTTCCTCTGTTTACTCGTGTAATCCCCGGCCTGGCTATCTAATTAGAGTGTCAGTCAGTCTGCATAGCTGACTGAATATTGTCAGTCTCTGCTTATCCCCTTCATTTGCATATGTTTCAAGCATGAGGATGTTGGTCTAAGCCTATTTAAGGTGCTACTACTCTGGCAGATTTCCACTTGAATAAACCAAACATAGCGAAAAAGGGGAAGAGCAAGAAAATCAAAGAAATGACTGAGCTGCTACCGCACAGTATCAGCAACGGTTAACATGATATTTTACAGATAAAAAAAGATCTGTCCTCATATAGGTTTGTTCAGAAAAAAACGGCATTAACCTTCTCACTGGCTTCTGAAAAACTAACAAATGTGTATCGATTTTGCTTAAAACGAGACTGAAACGACGATTCGATTACCAAAATGGTTATCAATTAATTTTCTTTCAATCGACTAATCAATTAATTGAATCGATTGCAGCTCTGATTCAGTCCATCCACCACAGACTGGTACAGATTATGTACACAGTTGTACAGACATGAGTAGCATTTGCTTGAGCACCAAGCCGTCATACTTGCCACTGACAGACACCTCACAGATCTGTATATAAGAATACTGGTGTAAGTGAGCTCAGTTGAAAGATGCAGCACACATTAGGGCCACTGGAACGAATTTCGGGGTTCGAATATCATCAATTGTTGATAACTCATTACTATGTGAATGATGACATCACTATTCAAATGTTTGTTTTTAGTTTTATAAATGTGTTTGTTACAATTTCAGAACCGTACTTGTCCTGGCCTGTAATTTACCCCATTTTGGAAACAAAAAGCTTTTAGGCTGCCTTTAGTCATTTCAGTGAGGGATGCAGACAGATTTTTCCGAACATTACGTTCGCTGCAGCACCTCGCAGTGGTAGCAGCTGCTTCTAAAAACGTGTCGCCCTCCGGCAGAACCATCAAGTATGTAGGCAGTATTTAGGGTAGGCACAACGCAGAAAATGAAGAGGGAGAAGCCGCAGCTGCTGGTGATGTAAGGAGATTGTCTAAAATCACAAAGGAATAGTACAATAAGAAACCAGGTTCAAGTCCTGTGCAGACAGTTTGGTAATAGATAAACTGTGTGCAACAATCACATGCCGATAAAGGCACTGGCAACTGTTAAGTGTTTATGGATATACAAATTAAATACTGTTAATAAAATTTGAGCATAAAAATTCAAATATAATTTTTATATTACAAAACATAATGAATGTAATTTGAATTGGATTGTAGATTAAGACTGACAGCACTAGCACCCATGACATTCTGGCAACTAGACAATAGCTCACTGCAGAAATACTTGCAAGAAATATTATGAATGTTACCCATAAAATGCGAAAGAAACTGTACAGATTACACACAAGCAGAGGTGGGCAAAATTTATAATCTCTCATTATAGTATGTGAAATTTTATATCACAATATCAATATGATTTTTTTTAAAAATCAATTGAGAATGTTAAGGGATCCCATAAAAGACTGTCTGTTTTTGATCAACCTGACCATAAACAGCTGACAGATACAGATGCTTATTCACGTTGCAAAAACTATACAGAAATCCAATATTATAGTAAATCGATCCATATGGCCTAATACAAATACCTTCGCAAAACCCATTGTGAAAAGGGTAGAGCCAAACTTTTGAGACATTTCTAAGTCTAACGCTGCATTGCATCATATGACCCAATTATGCATGCACTTTTTAATATCATCAAATATGCCTTTTAAAAGTTTACAAACTGCTGAAGTAACTTGCAAATTGACAGTTGTCAGCTGAGTCCTTCATGAAATATAGTAGTAAAGTGCTGATATTTAGTCTAAATGGGGCAATTAATGACTGAACTGATGTTTCTGCATAAGAAAGTGTCAGTAACTGGCTTTAAATTATCTTTCCGGCTGTTTTGATTTGGCCCTTTCCAGTGGATCTTCTCAATTATATTCCAAGGACACATGTGGTGTTAATCTTTTCACTGAAGTCTCAGCAGGGCATTTCGGCAAGTTTCACACTATTTTTTGACGTTGTGAAAATTTTCAACATGTAAGTTGCGAAATAACCACAATTATCCTTTTTTCTTCTTTTCCTCCCATTAGTGCTATTTGGCTAACAGTCAGTAACTGGAATTTTCCATGACATGTTCCCGTCCTGACTCAACATAATCAGATAAAGTGCTGCAGCAAGCGTGATGAGGGCACAAAGCTGTGTTCTCGTGAGGCCCTGAAAATAAAAAAATCCCCCATCCAAGATGAAGCCAATTTCACAACACAGACCAAAACACTTACAATCCAGCCACTAATTTATTACAAAATTGGTAAAAGCTGATGTTTGTGAAGGAATCATTCACAACCTTTGCTTTACTTTCAGCTCCAGCATGTGACCCTAATTATCTGAGTCAGGACTGGTTAAGAACATAGGGACCCGTGAAGTCACCTGGGAAATGCAACATGTTGATGAAACACGAACGTTTGTCTTATCGCCGTCAACAAATGGGGACGGAACCATGCTGGGAAGGTAGCCCGCACCTAAGAGCTTTTCCAATCCAAAGCCTCATCCAAGCCTACGGTGACTGAGTGCCTGGCTGCTGAGGATCCAGGTGGGAACGGGTGAGTAATACGGGAGGCAGTTAGAAAACGGCTGATTTGCATTGCACTGACTGCAGCCCGATGCATCAGCAGGTGACAGGTATATTTATTCTCCACAGACGCTCTCCTCCCCAGCAGTCCCCTGGCTGCCTCTGAAAACCATCCATTGCCACACCTGAATACGCAATGAAATCTCTCTACCTCCCCAGGCATTAATAACTCAACCCTGGTGGTTGGATGGGCCCAGTCACACCGTGAGGACAGGGGAACTGATTGAGAATAGAAAGAGTTGGTGGGATGGTGAGCAGGTACAGTAGTGGTGAAATATGCTCTAAGAGAGCATCTGGAAGAGGAGAAGAAAATACGGGACTGAATGAAAATGAGTGGAGTGAGGAGAGAGGAGTCAACCTTAAGGCTGACATTTTTCGGATTACCGAATGGATCCATGCACCAGTTAAGTTGCAGTTTACATCCAAGATTGTTCAGAATCAAAGTATTCTTAGTGACTGATGTAGTCTGGTCACTTGATGCAACGACAATCACCTGAAACTCAGTATCAGCAAAATCAAAGAGCTTGTGGTGGGCGACCATGTTTCAAACGTGGATGCTTAAGCAAATAATGTGCCGCATTCGAAACCACGCGGGACCAACAAATGCACAATGCACTGTGTGCTGCTGCAAATTACTATAAGTTTTATCTGACAACGTAATTCTAAATTATTTATGAAACATCAAGTTTAAATTTTGCCTTGGCCTTGAGTAATAATACAGTGCAAACCTCATGCCAGCCTACTGCCTGTCCACCATTTCTATCTCTGACTGGTATGGCGCTTTGCACTCTGGGAAACATTATGCAAGGGAGACTGGTCCAATTGACCCTGTAGATTTTTTTCTGAATCAGTAAGACATCTGGGTATTTCTGACATAGTGTGGCTTATGCTTTTGATCTCATACTGTATACATGTAATATTTTGGACAAATCAGTGTGTATTGTTTAATCGATTTCAAATGCCTTCTTCGCACAAATGTTCAACCCACTGAGTGCATTTAAAGATGAATGGCAGAGGAGCTCCCCAACTGTAAAGCCATCTTTCTCCCTCTAGTGGTGGGCTGCAGTATAGGTCATAAACCCCTCCTCCCTCACATTAAAAAATGATCCAAACTAAAAACTCACAGTTCACCTCGAATAAATCTTTCTGTCAAGACTGACTACACACTGGATGATTGTGATTATGATTGTGATCTAATTTCATGCCCAATTTGCCTCCTCAGAGATTGCAGGTGCGTGGCCCGATCCACAGAATATTTTTCCAAATAATCCCCAGGTGTGCGGTGTCGGTACTATCATTTCACTGCTCCCAGTCGAGTTTGAGGCTCCCCCATTTCAAATTGTAAAAATCAAACATGCGGTATGTGATACTTACAAATTCCAGGTCAGGCTGCCTCTGACGCAGTAACCACTATAATCAATGAGAGTGCAAAGACCGGGTAGCATCACCAACTGGATGTTGCATGGTCTGTGGAACCGCCACTGTGAAATAGCTACTACGAGCGGCAGGAGTATGGTCTTGTGGTATCCTCTAGTCTAGTGGTTGCATTATAATGCTCAAATTTGGCTGATATTGTCCTTCCGTCGTTCTTGAAATCGGTTAAGATTTGAACATTTTCTTGTGTGTAAGCAGCCTTAGTTGGTTCTTATTACATGTATGTATATTCAAGTGTTCATTTTTCTCATCCCTATGGTTTAAATTAGTTATTTGATACTGTAAAAACCGGGATTAAACAGTATAGGAAAGCATTATCACAGTTGCTACTGACTTCAAATGGCCTCACCAGCGTAAAATGGCAGCAGTCACATCCAGGATATTTTGGCTTCGTCTTGTTATTGAGTAATGACAAAAATGTTTTCAATAGTTCGTCAAGGTCATCCTAAGATACCCCATAAAGAAGAACGGGATATCCGTAAACCCTTCATTGATGGTGACTGGCACGTAATAAAGATGCAACATCTCCCCCAGTAGCTTACAATAAAAATAGGATTTTGTATCACACTCCTGTAACCCATTGAAACGAACACGAAGGAAACATTCCGGGACAAAATCAAAATTAAAAGAAGTCTACTTCATGGACTAATAAAACATTTCTGTCCTCAGTTCAGATTTGACTGTTTGAGATGTTTGCTCAGAAGATGCTCTGTCCTTTCTATAGTAGTTGTACTTCACATTGCCATTTTAAATATCACCAATATGAGGAATAGAGCTTTTGAAATGCCCCTGGGAAGATCGCCTACTCTTTCATTTTTCACAGCATGATCTGCACAAGTACTTTTTCGCTGACTCACACACACGTTCTCAGACTGCTGTCTCTCATCACTTCTCTCCATGTCTGCACTCACTGACTCAAGTTAAAGAACCTATGGATTTTCTGATCTGTGACAAGTGACACGATTTCAAACGCTACTACTACATGTCAAAAAATCGGAATATAATGATTGAAGTGAACATTTTATTTTCATTGATTCATTGCATGTAAAAAGACGTTTCAAGCGTTTTACTCTTTTAATTTTGATCATTACATCTCAAACTACTATAATACTTCACTGTATAAGCTGTACAAGCCATAACCATCACAATTCAAACAAAAAAGAATTGAAATATTTCACTCTGTATATTAGTATATAAGGTTAGGAAACTTTAACTCTTTTTATCAAATTTTAAAAATGACCTTTTCCATGATTTTCTGCTTTTTCCAGATACACTAGTGCGTATGGTTGGTAAGTTTCCTGGGTCGCAAGTGTTTCTGTGCCACGTCTTGATGCACATTTATCGAGACTTGGGTATCCCCAGTGGCTGAAGACCCATAAGACAAACTGTGTATCAAACTACCAACCTTCTGATCAGTGGATCACTGCTGTAACTGCTGAGCCAAGACTCCTGTTGCTGGAATAATTCATTTCAGCTATTCATGTGCGTTTCCCCGTCCTGAATGCTAACTGTGCTCTCTCGTGTCCTTTCAGAGGGCTCGACTTATCCATACTTACAAACATACAGAGGACAAGGACACAGTTTGATTGACACTGTCACTATAGGCGAAGACAAAACCTTCACCAAAGCAGAAATAAATGAACATCACTGGGCCCAGAGGGAAAACCAGCCAAATATAAAGCAAAATATAGCCATTTTTCCAACATGTTGCAGCTCTAAATTCTGTCACCAAACATATGGCTACTGAACCTGAACCTGGAACCTGCTGCGACCTGCCCCCTTATCTGTCCCTCTCCCTTCTTCGCTTCGCAAAATTTAAATTATTGTGTTGTTCTCGTGGGGTACAGAGAGAGGAAGGCCAACAGTGAGTCTCCCAAATGCAAACGATTATTTCCAAATGTGTAGAGTTGGGCGATACGGACAAAATCGTCTATCGCAATATGGATCATTTTATATAAAGATATACATGATGATATAGGACGTTTTCTGCAAATTTCCTGAAATAATATCTACAAAAATAACTACATACCTCGTGAGAAATAATTATATTTATAGTGCTGTGGATAAAAGGATATTTAAATCCCAAATATACAGTTTTAAGCTGAAAAACAATGTATTTGGGTGTTTAATAGCGTTGCTGATTGATTCAGATCCAAATCTTGACATTTTTATGCAAGGAATTTGACTTCTAAGTTTTGTGTTATAAATATGCACAGTGACAGCTCACTACAGGGAGAAATCTCTGACTGAGCTGAAGTCTGCCCCCTCCCCTAAAGCATGGCCAAAGTATGACCAAATGACAGGATGTTTCCCCTCTGTCAGGTACAAGTTTGACTTGAGCTGGTCTTCATCGAGAGTGAGGAGCGTTACGATGTCACAGAGCAGGAAAACAGTGACATTCACTCTGCTCTCATCACTCACATTCTGACAGACAGAGCAGACAGGGAGCATATCATCATTCTGAATGTTTGTTCCTCCAACGCTAACATTTTAGTCTCGTCTTGTTAACAAAAACTTAATGTCATTTTCGTCATAGTTTTTGCTATCAGCAGTCTACTCTCTCTGTCTCCCTCCTCCATGTCTGTTTGTTGTCACTCTAGATTGCACGTAACGAGCATAAAGCTGCCGTGAGTCAGGTCGCAGTCACCGCTTTGCTAGAATGGCGATTATTCCAATGTTTTGGTATGACTGAAATTAATTTTCAAAACAAGCGTTCTGCGTCACGTCCAGTCAAACCTGAGGGAAAGCCTGTATTGTATTACATTTAAAATTGGATGTGTCGTGGCCCTGAGGTGCAAGGAACAGCAGGCTACTGTCGACGTGCTATCTGAAGGGTTTGATGAAGACTAAATTAACAATGTACATCACTTTTATGAAAATTGATCCTGTTAAGCCGGTTTTGAAGAGGAGAATAAACCCATTGACACGGAACCACATATGACATAATGCACATTTAAGACCTGTGGTACACACAAAATATCCTGAATATATTTTTTTTTATTAAATAAAATAAAGAGTAAGAAAAAAACCAAAGAGACTGTCTTCCCTTCAGCACCCTTTTGCGAGCCTCCTCCCCTCAACTCAATAAGTTTCATTCTGTAATTCAAATGAAGTGAAGTTACACAGAATATTTCTCCTTTCATCTTCTGAGGGTGAACGAAGACATAAAGGTTTCCTACAGCTGTTTTCAAACCGACTTCTGAGATATCAGTCAAAATTAATTCATCTTGAAATTAATTTTTCCTTCACTTTAAAGGACTGGTACAATATTTCATCTTCGACAGCGGCTTGCTGATAAAAGTATATCAGATGTCACCAGACTAAGACTCAAAATATTATTCTTCCGATAGCAGCGCTCTCTGTGCTATTCTGAGGTTATCACAAAGGAGAAGCAAGGACATTTAGACAAAAGCAACCTGAGATTGTTGTCTCCTGTTTCTCTTTCATTGAGAAAAAAAAACAAAAAACTCATTCAGTCCACTTCCTGTGGGTTTACAGTAGGTTTAGGATAACTTTCAGTTCATACTGTAGATAAGGACTTTGTTTTCATTCTCATAATTTCCGTCTGTTTTCAAAATCTGAACGCAATCTCACGTTATATTTTCTTCACCTCCAGAGGAAATAAGATGTGGATCACAAGTGGATCGAGTATTGAATGTTAATTTAAAGGCCCATATTACAAATTAGATTTTATTAGCAGCAGAAAACCTCTCCTGGGGGCCCTGTTTTCAACATCTATTTCATCATCAGGCTCTTTTCAATTTGGTGGACATGTAAAGGAACAAATTTTCAAATGTAAGTTCAAGTGTAAGTGACATAGTGAAGCAGTCAAACAGTACATCTGAACGCTACGTCAGACAAGTGAAGCAAATGAGCTTCTGTGGCTTCTGAGGAATTGTTTTGATTGAGCACAGTGCTGAAGTAATCAGTGGAATACCCTAAATACCCCTAAATATCTTGAAACTGTTACTGAAATGATGTTATTCAAACAGCTACAACAACAGGAAACATTTCACAATATAGCATTATAATAAAAAAGAAAAATATTAACTGTAAGTCTTGTAAGCTTTTTGTTTGAAAATGATGGCAAAAGTCAACCAAACTATAAAAATGCATTTCCCATCACAGGTGTTAAATCAAAAATGTTAAATCCAAATTACAGAAAAAGTCTTGTCACAGTCACACACTGAGTCACACTTGTTTAAACTTAATTTGCCGAAATGTCACTGGGAACTCCCTGAACAATCAGCACATCTGCAGCTGGACGCGTCGGCTCCCCTCGCTTTGCTTGGGTTGAGTTTTACAGGCAGGTGTTGTGGTGGGACTGACTGTCACTTATGTGAATGAAATAATGACATATTTTGTTCTGTGCCACTGCTTTGACAACAAACCGTGAACAACGGCCACTTGTACATGACCCTGTGACTGTTTCTGATGCCCAGAAACCTTTCCGAGAGATACGCCCACTCAGCTCTCATTCACTCAAACCCCTCATTCTTAAAGTGCCGATAAAGGTCCAATAAAGTTAAACATTACATTACAATTTAGATGTTTTTAAAACTCTGATACGAAGAGATTTATCTGGAGGTGTTCAGTATTGTTAGCATTCTGTCAACTTTTTTGGCAAGCTTTTGGGGGTAATAGATGATTTTTTTATTTATATTAAAAAAAACTCCAGCAGGTCAGATTAGAGTATAGAAGTCTTTAAGTCCATCATTGATGAATACCATATGTTTTTTTAATAATGCAAAAAAGCTTTTTAATGCATTGTTGAAATAAATAATAATGGAGTCTGAAGCCCACATATTTCAAATATTAAAAAAAGGTAGCATAATGCGAGCCATACAACGCTGACAGTGAAATTGCATTATAATATATAAGGTTGCAGTGACCTTTGACCTTCAAAATTTCACCCTCATGTCCAAATGTAGTTTGTGCAAAATTTGGCAACAATCCCACAATGCATTCTTGAGATATTTTGCTCACAAGATTTCCGGTCACTGTGACCTTGACCTTTGACCTCCAAAAGCCAATGAGATATCGCATTCACAAGGATGTCTTTAATTTAGAGCAAGACACATCATGACTGAATTAGATCATTGAGCTGTAACTCCTGTACGCCTGCGGTCAGCACATATTCCAGTCAGGGTTTCCTTGAATATCAAATTCAAAGACTTTCGAGGCCCAATTCCATCAAATTCCAGAGGGACTGTCCAGGGTTGAATTCAAGGACCCACCTCAGCATCGTCTGAACAACTCTGAGAATTTTTTATACTGAGAACTTCTGGGCAGACCCTCAAAAAATGGAAGGGCACAAAGTCAAGCGCATAGATCTGCGAGGGCCTACAGTCCACCTAATGTAAAATTCCTGGACCAAATCTGAATGATTCATTGAAAATAATCCATTTGTTTCCGCCTAATCCTGCTAACTATAAAAAAAAGACAAACACAACCACAAATATGACCTTCCTGGCAGAGGTACCAGGACACACACACACAGATAATAGGATGTCACCTATAAAACACTGTAAGAAGTCCAATAATTACTTCTATTCCTGCACAAAATATAAATTCAAGTACTTCCAATTACCTAAGTAAAGTTATTTTTCTTTTCCAAAAAATGTTGAGGGCCTTGATTTCCTAAAATTTCACAAACTTTCAAGGGTTTCCTATTCATTGTGCAAGTTGCAGAACTGGAGAGAGTGAATATTCCACGTGTTAACACGTGGAAGTTAACACAGTTCCACGTGTTAACACTTTCTGTACAACAGTCTCAGCTAAAGTAAATATTTGATTTATTCGCTGGCTTTGCAGCTTCATTTGAAAAGCACTGCTCCCTCTTTGTCATGTCTATTAAACAGCGCGGACTGTGGATATATTCTATGATCTCAATAAATGTGAGCAAAATTAAGACATGAGAGTTCATCTCAAGGTCGTGGTAAGAGCATCTGCATTCAATGTGCACAATTACCTCCACTAAACAAACTATCTCCCACACAATCATGAACTATAGACTCTTATTTCCTGTCCCGACTGACCTCGGCCAACCAGACGCGCCAACTCCATTTGACTGTGCATCTTAATCAAGCTGCCTGTAGCGTCCCGACTCGCCAGAGAGAAAAAACAAATAACTGATGTCTATCAACCCTTGCCAAACCACACCCCGCAGCAGCTTCGCCGCTCTGCTGCCTGTCAATTTCACCACCACAAAGGCAGCAAGGGTCGTCTCCTCAAACTGCAACCTGCACTAACCCACACACAATCAGATGACAGGACAGGACAGAGAATGCTACATTTCAGTGGTATTTCAGTTGACTGTACCTCTTTTTATCCCTTTCTCCCCCACAACCTGGCGCAAGTGTAACATAAGACCTACATATTCGCCATATTGCACAGCCCTACAGCTGACATACTGTACATAAAGCATCATGTCTGCTGAAACAGTATGATATAAAGTCCCATGAACTTTCTAAGTAGTATGATCCAGGAAATGAGCATGTTTGATTGCATTTGATTGACAGTACTGACAGAAGTTTCTCTACATGACACCTCCCAACATTTCAAATCTGTGAGGAAAATGATTGAGAAAATGTTTTTTCATAGCATTTGTGAGACAAGTCACATTAATCTTGGCATTCAGGTGCATAACCTGTGAAAAGTGTAACAGGATCATATATATGCCACAACTAAGCCTAATGCTTACTGACAGAGCAACCACCTCTGTAAAAATCCATCCCATTACTCGAAGCAAGAAACATGCCCAGCAGCAAATACCACAAGAATCAAACATATTGATTTTGAGTCAAAAAATTAAAAAAGCTCATTAATAATACTGCAGCCATGCATCCTTCTGTCTAAAAAGCATCTAAATACTTCCGCTGACAGCAGACAGAGGACATCCTCCTATTTAAAACACTTTCAAGAGATTGTCAAAGGTAGTTTCACCAGTGCCACTGAGGAGTAAAGAGCCAGGTCCACTCTTTTGAACGTAGTTTAAAAAAAGATGGAGAATGTGTCCAATGTTTGCGAAGGGCTGATTCTGCGATCACTGAGCTGTGAAACCGATTAGCGAGTGAAATCACACTGAGACTGTCCGGGTCTGTCTGGAAATGAGGCAAATGTCGGTGTTACAACACTTTCTGTGCTTTTTACAATACGAGCATTAAGTGAATAAAAATGAGGCTTAGACCTTGACTAGATTCAAAATCAGTCTCAACCGATCTGATCTATGGACATCACGTTGGTTTCAAAAAAAAAAAAATGCTACAGTAAATTAAAAATTGAAAAAATGTTAATAAAAAAAAAAAATCAATTTGCTGCTCAACAATCGTGTAGTACATACTAAGTACTGAATGACAGAACAGGGGTGTAGTTTCAGATTCTTAACTAGGGATATAACGATTCCCTGCTATTTGAATAAAATTCAAGTCATTAATGTCACTCATCCATTCTGTTAAGTCAATTCACATTGTAAACAGCAGGGGGCGCTGACGGTATATACTGTAACCTCGCTTTTCATGCGTGTAGCGGCAAGAAAATGTAAACAACAGAAGCGAGCACGACGGCTACTGGAAACATACAATTTGAGGACGTCCGTTGTCGTTAAAGTCGGAGGCATTGTGGCACCTTTTCTTCCCAAAGACTGAAAATGAAAGAGGTGAAATGATAACCAAACAAGACAAAAACGGTGTGCAAAACTTGTAAGCGGCACCATAGCAAAAGCTTTGTGAGTGCCGTGTGATTTACGAAATTTATTAAAAGGTAAACCACACTGACAAACGGATATGCAGCCCTGCTCGCAGAAACCAGCGCGAGAGCAACAGGGACCCCAAAGTGTGTGTATTCAAGGCAGCCAGACAGTAAATACCTACTCTACCCTGAAAAAGAAGGAAAAGAAAGGTGTGTTTCCGCCTGCTCCGCCACGCTTTCAGGCTCTTCACCCATCTGGCCATCAAGGTCCACCTGATCGTCTAGTGTCCATGCAGCCCTGATGAGCACGCCGTTCTTCGGCCTGCTGTGGACCCCAACCTGTGGCAGCTGCCACCTGCCCTGCCACACAGTGTTTCGCATTAATCTCACGCCAACTGGAGCCAAGTGGCCAGTCCGGCGTGTACCAAAGTGTGCCTCCAAGCTCCGAGTTTTCACTAACATGCATTCGACAGTCGGCGCTGCTGCAGAGAAACCGTGCTGTCACTCAAAGACGGACGTGTGGACAAATGCGAATGGACATTCAGCAATCGCGCATGAGGATGTGCTTTCACATTTAGTCTGAGGAGAGATGGCCACTGAAACAACAAATAGGCCTAAATCTTGCTCCGTCCCAACTGTCATGGCACATAAACCTTCCTGCCTCTCCGTTAATTCCTTTTCTCATTCTGGAGAGGCGAAGCAAGGAAATGGTGACGCTGACCTCAAGTCGAACAAGGATCTGTTAAATGCCACTGCTTTTTCACTGTTAATGGTTTAGTGTTCAATCCCCAAACCTGCAGGCGCTGAAGTGGTCCTCCTGCACAGTCAGTGACTTTTTTTTAACTCGTGATGAGGTCCAGGGTCACACACGATGGGGGGAAAAAAGTGGTTACATGGAGGCCAAGGCTAGTTTTGGGTCACACTGTGTGTTTTCAAACATAATAAAGAAGTGTGCTTGAGCGTCTGCACTGGTCTCCTGGGGGCTAATCAGCAGGCTTCTGACAGAGTGCTTTCGATAGCATGTGAAGAAAGACAGGAGATGACTGGGCTGCAGAGGAGCAATTGCGAGCAGGAGAAAGGAAGTTAAGGACGAAACCATGTTTGAGCCATGGTAGTTGGTAGTTGCCAGGTGAAGACGGTGGAAACCAAAAACCTTGTTTAAAGTGACTAGCCATGTCTCAGTCACAGCACTTTGAAGGCACATCCAAAGCTGTTTGGATAAAAAAAAAATGCTATTTTGAACAACTCTGTATTTCCATTTTGTCGCCGTGGCTGGAGTCAAGAGTCAGTGGAAATCTATGAATATCCAATTTAAACTAGCAGAAACTGCACTGTCAAGGAAAATATCTGTAAAACTTATCGTACAACATATCTACAAACTTGTTTCTAATATCATTGACACTGATAAAAGTTTATGGGTTATAACGTTTAAATATATATTTCATTGATGTACTGTAAATAGAAATAAATAAATGTTTTCCACTGTGTGAGCAGGAGATTGAGAGACAGAAAGATCACAAAGTGAATCTGAGCCAACCAGCGGGGGCAGCGAATGAGGTGAGGGGTCCAGGAGGGGAACACAGACAGGGATGGCTGCATAGTCTCACTGCTAGGAAGCTAATTACATGATTGGCACATCACGAGGGAGGTGAGGGCTGATGAACAGACTCAAGCTCGCTCCTGGAAGAACCTTGGCAAGCGTCTATCTGTGCTCATTACTGTCTTCTCTTTCTCTTTTCAACAAACAAAAAATGCAAATCCAGCTTCAGTGACCCTGCCCTGCATGAGCTGAGCTGAGTTCCTTATGTGTGAAGACTTGAAAAAGGATGCGCCACCATACAATAAATCCAGCACAAAATCAGAGGCCACACTTTGGGTGCACTGACAAAAAGCTGGACTGTGTTTAGCAGGCATCTGTGTTTTCAGACTCTGGCTTATTGGACTATGTAAGTGGGAGCTGTCATCTCCCGCGGACTGACAGCAGCAGCTGTTTTGCTTTGAAGAAATGACACAAGAGGCTGGAGATGACATGAGCTGATGCCTTGGCCACTTCTGTTATTTATTTTTTCAAACAATATAAAAAAAAATACATACTGTATATATACAAAATAAATATTCTGAGAAATATGCAGAATAAAGACATTGTGTTGGCAGACTGTGAGCAAGGGATTCATTATTTGTGGCTCCCAGCCATGAGAGTAACGGCACTGGACACAAATGTGGACTCCGAATACCTCAGTGCGTTTGTCCTCTTCATTAACTGACTGTTACAATGGGCCAGCACAGTGTCTGACTCGTGACGGGAAAGGACAGACATTCATTTCACTTTAGCATAGATATACTTCACCAGATAATCATCTTTATGCTCCTAACTAAATATTTTTAAAAAATGACTTCTCGGTGTAGTAAAACATGAACCTGTAAATGTAGAGTGAAACCCTGGACGACAAAACCATCGTCAGAGCCGTCAGATATATCTGTGTCCGGTTGTGCCTCAGTTGCAGTTCTGCCCTAGTTGGTCAGCCCTGCTGGTGGAAGACTGAACCTTAGAGGCTACTACCATTTTCGTCCTCCACACATATTCAGCTGCAGTTGTGGGACCACGGAGAGGGAACTGAAGGTTAGCCGCAGATGGCCGCAAGCGCAAACTCACCAAAACCTGTGGGGACGGCTACAGCTGTAGAGTAGAAAAGGCATGATGTTTTGGCAGTGCTGGACAAAAATCATTTTCAACTAAATTTTCAAAGTACAAAACTACAACCAAGGACCAGCTTATGAGACATGTCTTTACTTACCAATTAATCTGCATCTGTTTTTCATTTCACAGCATAAAGAGCTGCCCTAGTCACCCAGTTCATCCAGTTCACATCATTCGCTTTTTCAGAGTCGACAAGCATACATCAAATGCAGGGTGAAGTACTCAAAATCAAATCCATAGCAAACTGAATCATCCAGACCAGAATATGTGCCTGGGCAATGTACAGGTTTTTGGTAGTTAAAAAGAATCCGAACTCGCTTTGCCACACCTCAGCTTAAAAGACGGATCATTTTTGCACCTCAAATACATTTTCATGGCGTCACTTTGTGAAAGGTTTAGCTGCTTTCAAAGACCATTGCGATTCAGTAGAAGGTCAGAAAATAATCCAATCCTTTCATGAGGTGTCTACTTGGAGGTTTTTCAGCCTTTTATAAGTACTGCACCTTTGTGTAATAATAATACTTTCCATGAAGGTGCCAACTTGTTTCTATGAGGTTTTTGAAAGGGGAAATTAGAGCCAAGAAGCATTGTCATTTTGATCCTATATAGACTGTTTTTAATATATATTTAAGTTCAGTCATGTAATTTATGTGGACCTCTACAAATTTAAAAATATTGAATCTATAGTTTGAGAAAGGGCTTTAGAGTCTTTTTCAAAGATAATAACTATACACCTATTTTTTCTTAGCAATCCTCTCAATCGGATATTTGCAGTATCATTACACAGCTAAAGTAAATTGAGCTAAGGGTCTTAAAATGGGATCAAGTAGTTTTAGGGCTCTCACAGAGAAGATTAAAGGTTTAAATACCAGGGGACACCTGTCAGTAAGGCAGAGTGGGGGGGCTGAGCTGAGGTCTAATACCCTCCTTCAATAGGGTATGCACATGCATTTACATTACTACTACTTATGTGAATTTGTGGTCTGTAATTAGACGCCATTAGCAGCACATCAATGCACCATTCAACCATCATACTGCAAAGTGCATTTAGATGCTGAAAAAATGACAAAAAAGTAAAGTTTGACCAGAAACAGATAAATGTCTTCATGGCCTAATTGTCAGGACAAGAAAAAGAGACACAAAGTCCAATTACTTCCCAAGGGTTATCACTAAAGGTTAATTGCTCCAGGAACTTTATAGCATGTCTTAACATCACATTAATTTGCTTTAAATAAGCACACGAGGATGCACCGACAGATGAACCCCAGGCTCCATAACAGAGGATTTAAAAGGAACAAAACCATATCACAAAAAAACACATTCACTGCAGTGGTCGAAAAAAAGAAATGTACTTTTTTGTCAGCATCTCTAACAAGCTTTTCTGAGCAGGCAACAGTAGGATCTCTCCACCTGGCACAATGGGCAGAGTGAGCTTCCGTGTTATTTAAGCAACACACGGAAGGATGAAGAGTGATCCCATGGTGATGTCTCGGGACTGAGATGTTTCAATCATGATGTTCTCTGACAACATCATTATGCATTGTATCTCACTTCGCACGACTCGCCAAACCACATCAGCAGCCGCTCTGAGGCCGACATCCCAGCTGCAGCGGCGGAGCTGAGGGAGGGAGTGGAAGGAGGAGGCGGCGGGAGGGGAGGGCAGGGGAGCTTGGAGCCTGAAGCTGAGCAAATGGAAGGCAACAGCAGTAGATTGGAGACCAGACGCAGAGGGGGCTGAATAGGGATGTCGGAGGAGCGCCAGTGGTCTTTCACTTTGCATCAGCATCAGATTAAGGACACTGGCAAGAAGCGCAGGAGTTGAGGCACTGAGAGGCAAGGGTGGCGAAAGAGTGCGGGGAGCAAGAGAGGAGCGTGTTAATCCTGAAGCAACTGCTGCCACTGCACATAACTCGAAGGCTGTTTTAAGGACTGGAAACATGATGAAAGATGCTGACAGGAAATCTGCCTCCACAAGAGAGGATGTAAGCCTCTATCGAAAACCACTATAATTAAGTGACATGATATTTTCAGTGACAAGTAATATTACAAGTTTGAGCAGAAGGCGCCTATATCCAGTAATACTGCACTGGAAATGCATGTGCTTCAATATATAGACTGTGCTTTCCAAATACTGAAAAGTACAGTCGTCTAGTTAAAGATATAGTCTGGATTCTCGATATTCTGATGAAGCCGAAGCTCACTATATATGTTCTGTGGTTATTAAACCCGTTCCTTATCCTTCATTGGTGAAGTTTAGGCACAAAAGGAGTTTAGCAAGAGTAACCAAACCATCAAAATTTGAGATTAAAACACAACTTAATTAAGGATAGGAAACCTCCATGGCAAACAAAATATAAAAATAAAACAAAGTAATTCTAATCAGCCACATATGTACAACAAATGAAACGTAAATAATGATATTTTAGTTACAGTGCAATCTTCTGTTGGGAAACTATGGTTCCTAGTATTCATGTGTAGACTGTTACTTTGGCATGTACCATCCAACAAAACCTTACTGGAGACCACCTACCCCCTCATGGCAGAGCACCCCACGAATACCATTCAGGAATCGTTCATCCAATCATCTATTCATGGGAAGCAACAGACCATGGTTCTGTCCCACAGGACCTTAAGGACCTGGTGGCGGGTACCAAAATACACACTCAGAGTCCATTTCCTGAACGGCCAGATGTTTTTGGTGACAAGATTGCCTGTATGTGTGAATATGAGTGTGGATGGTTGTATGTCTCTATATGTCAGCCCTGCGATGAACTGGCGACTTGTCCAGGGTGACCCCGCCTCCGCCTGAAGATGCTGAGATATGCTCTAGCCCCCACTTTCTTTGCCTTAAAAAAATACAATGCGATGGAATCACAGACAAAAGCAAGCAGACTCTACAAGGCCAAATGAAACATAATATGCCAATCTGGAAAAACTGCTGTCTGCTTTCCCTGCCTTATCCTGCCCGAGCGCACCAAAGAGTGAATTATCCCCTGTGATACATGTGGTCACTTTGCTGAGGTTATTGTTGTGGAAGTGCGGGTAGCTATCAGCCCTGCCGCAGCCAATAGGGGATGCTAGGTAAAAGGGACGAGCGCTCAAAAGTGGATCCTTAAATCTCCACCTTCATTAATCACACTTTGCACGCCTGTAGCCGACCGAGCAGTGGGACAGTGACAGCTCTGAGAATGATTAATACTTAATGCAGCATTTAAGAGAATGATTTATGCCATCTGTTAGCGGATGACATGCTGCAGAAGTTGGCTTCACCATTCATACACACTTGTCAGCAAGGATTAGGAGAATGATACATAACTTAATCTCAGGAGCAGCAGGTCACCTCCAAAATTAGGCTGATTTTAGACCATGAACACAAGGGGCAGAAGTGGGTGTGAGGGGAGAATACAGGGCTGGATAAACATAAACTTAGCATTCAGTTAATTGGAGCTGGTGAGGAATCCATCAGTTTTCTGCCACTTGGAGAGTACGGGCGATTGCCCGTCTCTTCCTGTGGCAGCCCCAGGTAAACCACTCCCTACAGCATGTTCTCAGTCCAACCAAAGGTCTCCAATGTCTTGAAAACTATCCTGAACACATGCAGACTAGTGGTGGGCATTTTCAGTAATTCCATTACTTGAGCACATGATACACCTTATGAATGATTAGTTGTAATTTTTTTTTTCTTACCATAAAAAAACATAACTACAGGAGCGCAAGGTGGAACCCATGTTGACACAAAAACAACAGACCACCATAACCTAGCCTACTACTTACTATATAGTAGGCTACCTATGATGCTTTCAATGTTAATCTATAATTCAATTATTTTTTGTAATATTGTAATTATACTCAATTTTTTTATGCTCAAATTGTATTGATAATATTTACTCTGTATGTCCAAAAACACTTGTGATTGCACGTGCGTACGTGCACAGGTACACACTGCCCAGGTATGTGAGTCGTGACTCGAATAAAGACATCAACAACAAGTACTGAAGTACACCAGTAATGATGCCCAGCCCTAACACTGTCCACCTCTGACATCTCTTCAATGAGAAGGGGCAGCTGTTCTACTTCTCTACTCAAAATCTGATGGACATGACAATAAATGTTAACTGCAGAAATGCCACAAATACCCACAATGTGAGGATTTGATCGATGGAGTGACAGCAATAAACGTCACCCAATGATATCACCACAGCACCACTCAACGGATTTATTATCCATGAAAAAGTTTTAATTTTATAGTGCTTCCATCAGTGACTGTCTTTAAATCCATTATTTACCAATGATGCGTAGCCCCAGGGCAACTGGGTACTCAATAAATTCACACAGGCTTAAATAAACTTCTCATTGATAGTGATAGACCTCAAAAAAGAGGTATTTCTTCTTTAAATTCCTTGTTGCCCTCTGACCAGTATAATGCCAACATCACTGCTTATGTCTGTGGATCTCAGACCACCAGAGGCTGGTTTGATATTTACTCCAGAGATATCAAATTTGTAACACTCTCTTATGGGAAATGTGTGAAAAATGAAGTAATGTAAACATCATACAACTTTGATTAAGAGTTAAAACGGGCTGATATGGAACAGATATGATGCTTTTACATGGGGTGATTATGGCTGGACAATATGGTCTAAGTTAATATTGCAATACTGTGTATCATGCTTTTTCTCCTTAGAAGCTCTTTGTTACTGTTAGGAATGGGCAGCAATATCACAAATATCACAATATTTTTGACCACATTCAATATTATATAACTTGTACTGCCATAATATTATTGCAATACGAAAAAATACTGTAAGGTTAATGCCACTTTATTTGCCGATACGCCGATACCAGTCAACCTTGCCCACACCTGCCTGTACTGATAGAGGGTAAATTTGTTTTGTAATTTCTCAGGCAAGAACTGCAAAAAAAAAAAAAAGTAAATACTGCAGAATTACCTCTCTATTCTTTAACAAACTGAAGAATCACTTTTTCTTTCTGAGGTAGGTATAATTGAAGAGTATGAACTACGCAAATAAAATCACATTTCCTCTTTATATATGTAAAACTGAAAACATATTTAGTCTCAAAAAAAACAAAAAAAACCTTAAGATCTCTTAAGATTCTCTGCTGTCTTCAGACAGTAACTCCGCCTCTATGGTTTCTTGTAGGAGGAGCTACACTAGGCCCGTCCACACCAGCCACCAGGGTCTAGCTATTGAAACCAATGATTTGTTTCCCGTGGTGAGGAGCTGCACTTCCAACTCACTAGGCCTTACCTCCAACAAGGAAAATAAAATACATTTATTTCACGTTTCATTATTGGTAAAAGAGGCAGCAGCAAGGGTTAACACTTGAAAAACAGAATGAGAGAGAGCAGGAGAGACAGAAGCTAAAGTAGCTAACTGAGCAGCTCTTATCACGATAATATGTGATCTATTTTCCTCTACTAGGTTGTTAAAAGGCTACGAACTCAGAACTTGCACCGCTGCAGCTACCAACAAGCGTCACTTAATCTCAAAACTTGATTGTAAATGAGAAGCGTTATCTCAGCCTTCCTTCCCTTACTCCCTTTCCTCTGTAATATTTACATATTCAAACAGTCAAAGCCCAAAAACACACAATTTGTTATCCACCAGAGTTTGCGTGGTTAAAAATATTCTGCATCCAATCTGCATACAAAAGTATCAGTCTTTCGTCAGAGATGACTGCCTCCTCCTCTGTTCTTCACAGAGCTATCAGATGACAAGGTGAACACAAGGGTAATGAGTTCGGTCACTGCTTTGAATCGTTCTATTCTGGAAGGTTACACTCTTGTTTCCCGTTTGATGATCCTGCTGAGACTTAATCGACAAAATCAGTCCTTCAGTAGCGCTCCCCCCTCAGCTTCACTCAATAAACAGCCCGTCACACACTTCGCTTCAGATCAACAATAACACTGTGCTTTCGTGCATTAAAACAATCAGGCAGTTTTATAATCAAGACAAAAAAAGAACAGCGCTGTATTCAAATAAGGAGAAAATGTGTCCTTGGGTATTACTGTTCAACCATAACCCCTGAAGGACTGGATGGGGGGTGTTTTGTCAGTCACAGGCTCACCTATCAGCATAGCAGTAGTGTCCAGGAGAGTGGGGGGAGAAAAAGTTTGATGCTTTGATAAAAGTACACAAGAATGTCCGCCACCACATATAAAGATCCAACTTTTTTTCACATATTAATCACCCTGAGCTGTTTCTTTCACAATACTCTGACAAATTAGTAATTCCATGTTTTAAACAAGGAGAGACAAAATGCAAATTGAGGAGTTTAATAGGCCCAAAAACAGTCTGTGATTTTTTTTAGGGACAAGACATTTTATCCAATTAATTTAGGGACTCTTCAAACTGCTCCCCTCTGCACCCAAGGTTGTTAGCCAGAATGTGGAGCTGCCTGAATTTGAATATGTTACAACTATTTATAAGCATAAAAGACTTATTTTCCCTTGACCTATTTAACTTTGCTTTTGGTTGCACCATTGCTCTTGCTGGTGCAAGTGCCTCTTGTCTACAAATGGAGTAGAACATGAAAATAAAGTACAGGAACAAAAAAAGCAGTTAGAGCTCTGAGTCGGAAATCACAAACAGTGGGATTCATTTAACACTCGCAGAGAAACTTTCAAATGATCATAGAACTTGAATGTGTCATTTTTTCCCAATCACGAGCAAGTCATGACTCATTAGCATCCAATCACATTCTTTGTTGTTCTTTGTGGGCTGAAGGAGCTGACTGAGACATCATCAGGGCTTATGTGTGCAGACAGAGCGGCAAAAGCAGCTCTTCCACCTTTGGCCCTTGTCATACGCCTCTTTATA
The DNA here is from genome assembly GCA_001698575.1 of Mola mola. Lineage (NCBI taxonomy): Eukaryota > Metazoa > Chordata > Actinopteri > Tetraodontiformes > Molidae > Mola > Mola mola. The sequence goes on from KV751343.1 coordinate 6,479,783, forward strand.
TACACTCTGGTGCAGATGCTGTAAAACACTGGAGCGGTGCAGACAGTGGCAAGCTTACTCATACGTGCTCGTGATTGATTGATTGATACATGGTGATAAATCGGAGAGCGGGGCGCCTTTTCAATCACAGGCAAAGTCTTTGAACATTAATAACAGCTACCATCTTGCCCGTGGCAGTCTCGGCTCACTATAATCACAGCCACTTGCCAGTCTGAGAGAGAGAGAGGGTCAAAATTCTTCAAATAAGTAAATTTATGTACACCCATTTGACACTTTCCAACCTTGATTGGTTTGTATTTCTTCTCCTTCTTCCTTCCCACCCATTATCAAAGGACATTAGCATTATTTCTAGGCTCAGCCAGTCAATGAAGAAGAGATGTTAGTGGTGGTGTCTTGCAAGCGCCTAGTTCCTTGGCAGCATGTAATCTCCGTACACCACAAAGAAGCGCCGCACCCATTCACGTGAGCCCTGAACGAATCGCAGGCCTGCAGAGCTACAGTCAGCAAGACTGCAACACTAAGAGGGACCTTTTTCTCCAGAGGCAATTAGTACTGGAGAGTTTGTCTGTTCTTTTTGTGTCTGTAATTTTAGGAATAGCTATCAAAATTACAGAGCCTGGGAGAAATGAGTGCAGAACTTAACAGCAATTTTGTCATTCTTTTGAAAGCAATTCCCGGCATTGAGCTCTCTTTGAGCAACACCGTCTTGAGAGCCATTGACAAAAATGAAAGTCTGCCAGTTTGGCCATTAAGGGAGCCATCAGTTCTGAAACCACTGCCAAGGAAATACTTCTGAAAAGTTCCAAAGACTCTGGGTGGTTGTTTATTTTAAGTAGACAATGTTTTTCATGAGTCTTGCCAGTCCTTTGAACATGAAACAGAACATGAATCTTTTAAATGATCGCATTCAAACACAGAGTACCAAGACTACCTCCTGGAGTCAGACAGCATATGTGAAAATGAAAAATGAAACACACAAAACTAATTAATTGACCGCTGTTAAGTACAATTATGCATAAAAACCCCATTGCCACTGTCAAAATAGGTCCAGACTCCCTGAAACTGTCCCATAAATCACAATTTGCATATCCTTGCTTCCCTTAAAACCAATTCACATTTTTTATTGAGTCAGTTATCAATTTGCTGCCTTAAACTGGGTCATCAAATCTCCAGGCACAATTACAGCCAAAACTTCAGTGAGACAAATTTGCTGTCAGTCGCCGTGCCACTTTTATGTATGAACAGCGGGCTGTCAGCAGGGCGGGAGGAGATAAGAAAAAGTGAGAGAGGGTGGAGAGGAAACGGCACGGATCACGCGGCAGACCTAACAGGTCGATGGGAGACAAACGTGTATCTAATAAGCCGATGATGAAGCCGGAGAGGTCCCTCTCGTGGGGGCCGGGCCTGCTACAAATGTATTATTGACTTCACACAGGCAGCCAGTCACAGAAACACACTCTGTACCTGCGAAGGAGGAGGAGAACCAGAGAGGAGACATCAGAGATTGCTGCAGCGGGTTAAAGTATCGATCATACAATCCCATTTATAGCCCCAAGCTAATGATAAGCAGGCTAATTGACACACAGCAACGTGGTAGCGGTGGCAGCTTGAGCAGCAAAGGAATCATTACAACAATTCAGCCTACATGCTGTTTGGACGCGTTTGAGAGATTCGTATGAGGGAACCAGAAATGCAATGAGTCCAATATTTTACTCAATGGAAAATTCAATTGTCACAACAGGATATTTGTGCTCCTCTTAGTGTACTGACCACATGAAGTTGCTCCTCTTGAACAGCCAAAAGGAAAATCAGCACATATTCTGCAATTTCCTTGAGCCCAAGTTTACATCTCCATATGTCCAAATCATCCAAATTCAAAAATCACTAATGTAGATTACACTGATTAACTGATTGCTGTGTATAAACACATAATTTAACAAGTCGCAGATAATGAAGACGAAATTACCAAACTGCTTCCATAGAGATAATACGTGCATCAAACAGGATTGGAAAGTGCACTATCTTGTGCAGTGTTTCCTGGAGGGGTATCACAAAACACCACCAATAAGTCAGGACCACATTAAAACTTATTTCATCCGTAGCTATTCATCAAAATGATTCAGTATCTTTAACTGCCGCTACCCAGTTGCATGCCGTGCATTATGGATATGACTTAGAGAGCTCTGAGGCTGACTTATGGTCACATGCCACCGAGGCCTGTGTGTGTGTGTATGTGTGTACTAATTAAATAGAAATAGCACATCAATCATTGACTTATTTTGCATTTTTGGGTTTTCCATTTCCTTTAGAGTGTTATATACCTTTTTGTGCATGAACAAGGTTGGTTAAGTGAAAAAGCCCAAAATCCTTGACAAAGAAGAACTCCCAAAAGACACCTGAAGTGCCTGAAACATACTAGTGGCTACTTTTGTGACTTTGTGACATGGCTATGTCACACTTGCATAATGCGCGCTTCATAGCTAGCCTGGCGTGCCTGTCAGCAGAGCTATAATTTACCACACCCCGACTTAAAGAGGGAAAATCCCCTTTGAACACCATTTTTAGACTAACAAACCTGAAAAAAAATAAAAATAACTACTTAATGGATTTCAATTAAACTTGGCGTGTGGTGGATGGACCAAGGATGAACCCTTTGGTGCAGATCCAGATAAAGATCCAGCTAAAGGGGTGTAAGAAGTTTAATTTAAGGGGAGTGTTGGGCCTTTGTGCTCCACTGAGTGCCATTTTAGTTGAAAATGGGGAGTCTTAGCCAAAAGCCAAAAGAGGTCAAAAAGTGCTGCTACAACGAGCATGGGAAAAATAATGGGAAAATAATGTGGTTTTTGAACATTACAGCCTGTAAAGATATTCTGGTTTAAACCTAAAATAACTTGAAAGTGGGCATAAAATGGATCATTTAATTTCACCCCCCGAAAAAGTGTTTCTCTGTGTTTTACGAAATGAAGGCTTGAAATCTGCACTGAACAGTGATAAATAAATCTTGGGTCTGCATGGACTGGATATTGAGATTAATTTATAGCACTGCTTGGCAAACACTCTTGCCCTTGAGTTTGTTCAAGTCAAATTTTATTAGAAAGTAAAAGAGTGACCCGAGCACCAGCACAGCGCCCATTAGGCTTATGGACTATAGAATAAGCTGCTGCTTAAATTAAAACTGCAGTAATCAGTATCTTTATAGAAAAAGCTACACTTGCTGATTGGGCAGCAGAAACAAGTTGTAAACACAACACTTACATAATACTAGCCAATAAAGTTGATACAGGATGGACATTAACGTTCTCATTTGGAGTCATGTTTTTTGTCTCCTTGAAAATATAAATACTCCTTTTAGTTTTTCTGTTTTCTGTCCTTTTAGCCCCTGAATACTCCACTTTGTTCACCACCTAGTTGCTAAATTTACCTGCTGGGCATCTTTTCAGTCACAATGTCATTTTTAACAGCCTAAAGACCCGAATGGTAGGAATACTAAGTCAGCATGTAGCTGCTGAACGCAGCAGCATTTAGCAGTTAAAATGTCAGATATTTCCATCAGGAGTTGGTGGAGACATAAACAGATCTCAAAGAAAAGTGAATATTGGATTTGTAATTGTAAGGTGGACTGAGACATAACCACAAATGAGGTAAATGTTGCTCCATGTCTGCTGCAGGTCTGAGTAAGCAACTTCTTGCTAACTAGCCTGAATTATCAATAGATGTTTAGATGTTTTGATATGTTTACAGCCTGTTGTGCTGACACAAAAATCTGCAAGACGCAAACGATAAGCATATAACTTAGTTTTAAGAAAAACATAAAGAAGCACCAAATGAAATCTGTTTCTTCTAACTTATAAAATGATAAATTCAAACATACTGATCCACAACTCTGTAAATGGATACCAGTGAAAGGATGGGAATAGATATTTTAGTGTTCCCTAGTGATTTCATGATGATATGGCTGCCGTGAAATCACTGATGAAGCAATCTGACATGGAATGCTCCTCACGTCATGTTTTTCATCCACACATGCATGTATGTATTATCTCCGTATCTGTGTTTGTCTTTCTGTGTTGGTAGGCAGTAAATATGAACTTCCATGCTGTGTGCAGTTGCAGGATTTAGGCGGAGTTTATGACAAATGTCCTGTTTGGTGCTAACAGATCAGCTCCCAAGAGCTCAGGGGAGGGAGGCAAATCACAGCAGTTCTGCCACTAAATGACAACCAAAAATAACCCCCACTGAGAAGAAAAACACATAACCACACTGCCAATGCAATGATTTCAGTTCTATTGTTGAAAAAAAAAATGGTAATATGTAACACTGAATTTATCAGTTTTCAGTTTTATTACAAACCAATTTTACACAGGACTTCACAAAGATCCGGCTAGCTATGAGTAAAAGTAAATTCATTATCTGAAATTAATTAGCTACGGCCACCAGATTAATGAATTAATATGGGCGCATTGTTTGGCTCATTTTGAATAATTCTGAAAGTTTTCCGCGCTTATCCTCGTGACAATATTTGCAATTGTGATCAGAGCTGATACTGTGTGTAGACACAGTTCTGTTTAACAAATCATAAATTATGTAAACTCAACAAAAGTAAAGCTGCTCCCCTGGCCTCCATTTTCCCTTCTCCATCCCCTTATCCCCCAAATCACAAAAACACTTGCTCAGACACACACAAAGCGCAGCAAAGCAGAACGCGTCTGGCAACACAGCCCGTCAATCTCGCGCTGTTGTGTGGCCTTGCTGCCTGATGGCACGGGCTCGGGTGGTGTTGATTTGGGGCTACACGCGGGGCCGCATGAGATCTTGCAGAGCAGGGGCTTGAACTATCAGAAGAAAAGAGTAAGACAAAGGGAAACAAAGGGGGAAAGGGGGGTGGTGAAAAAGAAAGAGCGAAGGGATAACAAACACTGGGAGAAACAGCGAGATGAGAGAGGGATCCAGAAAATAAGCTGGTGCCCCACTGAGCATCTCTTTGTCAGCACCAAACACACTAAACACATCCATGTGCGCTGGTTGTGGTTACCGCTGCGAGACCTGAAAACCCATCTGAAGTGTGGCACAGTCAAAACCGAAACAGTTTCAATGCCCAGTGCTCCGAGCCATCGGCACTAAAGAGATGCAAGGTTCCCGCTGCCATCAAGAACATTCCACGGCACGTCTGAAAAACAAATGTTAACAGAACGAGGTGGCTGTGTAAATAAGAGGCCCACTTTGAACACGTAGCCTGAGGGCCTACAGGAGTGGAATAATGTCAAATAAATAAATCGGGTCGATCGAGATGTGAATGGAGTGCGTGAAAAGAAAGCACGACAAATGGAGCGAAAGCTTGACGAGTGATAATAGCATTACCCCGGCTCCTAACCCCCTGCGCTCATTCCTCCTCTAGATAAGACTGACTTGTGCCGATTTGGCGCCAGGATGAGTTAAAAGAAGCTATGACACCAAGTAGAGAACAACGGTCTAACTGGGGAAAAATCTGACAGATTGTCCACTATGACTTTATACTAATCCTCCTCCTTCAGGCACAAACTGAGCGCACCACTCCACTTAAGCAGAAATGATGCCTGCTGCACCATTGATGAGATAATGGCTTTCTTTACCCCTAAAGTATGTCTGTAAAAGACAGAAAGAAGGCGGAGAAAGAGCGTATACACCCATCAGCCACGGTTAGTAAACAACATCGATCGTCTTGTTACGGTGCAATGTTCTGCTGGGAAACCCTTGATCCTGGCATTCTTGTGGATTCCACCTGATACAAACCGAAATAAAGCACACCCCAACGAAATATGTCCCCTTCGCAGGACAATGTGTACAGCCAAACAACAAAAACTGCACAGGAACATGAAGGCCTACAGTGTTGACCTCAAAATTCCCCATATCTGACTGAACATCCATGGGACGTCCCTTACAAATTACTTTCCCAGGAGGCCCCATGGTGGATCAGACCTGGCTGTTAACTGTCAAGACACCGCCACATGACCTCCAGGGTGTGTACCTGTGGAGTCAAGCACCAGGGTGTTGACGGCAGATCCTTTGAGTCCCGGAAGTTGCGAGTTGGGGCCCACATGGATTGGACTTGCTGCAGCATGTCTGATAGAAATGGGATCTGAGGAATTTGGAGGCCTGGTCAAGCCCCTTGAGCTCTCATGTTGCTGCTCATGTCACACCATTCCTGAGGTGTTTTTTGTGGTGTGGCTGAGGGGACTCTGGGGGTGGTGCTGCTATGAGGGGGTTTACTTTGTGTGAAAACATGTTTGAGGGGGTTTTATGGTTCAGACACTATCGAAATGAATGCCAAGACCCAAGGTTTTCCTCGAGACGTTCAATGTTATTCTCTTAACTGTCAGTGGTTTTAATGTTGTGGGTGATTAGTAAAGCTGTTTATGCCAGCCTGTACACCAGTGTTTTGTGTTAATGTATCTCCCTATAGTTATAAAATATCCCATTATAGGATGAGCCATAAGCTATACTAGTAGAGTATCGTGGCATGTGGGGATAATCTAGTGATGATTATTTCAGCTTTCACAGTCAACAGAATCATGGTTCCTTCTTAAGTTTTTTTGTTTGTTTGTTTGTTTTTTTAGTTTACATGTTTCATTGACTTTATGTATTGTCATGATGCTGTAAAAAAAAAAGCAAAAAAATACAAAAACAAATATTGGTCTCTAAAATACATTTGAGAGGCCTTACTGGCAGAGATGTAAGCGTAATAAATGTTAATTTATTGGGTATACTATTCAATCTATTATCATACTATTATCTATTATCTGTTATCTATTATCAAAAAGTCTTGCTCAAGGGTTGGCTCAAGTACCTGAATTGTTTAAAAGCCTGAAATGGTGCAAAACAACTTAAGATAATAACACAATAGTGTGGCAACTTCAATAGAAAGGAAAACGTATCTCAATTTTCTCACAGTGTGCAGTAAATCATTGTACTGCCCAGCCCTGATATCTCATATCTGCCTGAGATGCAGCATGACAAGCCAAAAGGCCATTTGTCCAGTCTGCTGTAGAACCCTCTCTCTGGAGCTGTCCGCTTTGGCTTATATGAGCCTCTGTGGGGAAAATGTTTCATGTTGTAGATAATTGAATCAAGAACCATCAGGGAGAGGGCAGTTTTTCTCCACACCAGCTGCCGATCCCCTGCCCTGAAAAAATGGCATGGAAAACCGAACCTGTGACAGGAAGCTCTCCACCCTGCGTAATGCTACAGGCCAAAATAATGTGAGAGCACTGGCTGCTGAGATAATAAAATACCATGGTGTGTTATGAGTTTTCATTCTGATGTAGCCCCCAAATGATCCACCTGAGAAGCCGTCTTTGTTTGGGTCTGCTGGTGCCTGCCACACACAGCGCCGTGACAGTGGAGATGACTGGGGGGCTGAAAAGCTGTAATTTTCTCAAAATTATAATATGCACATGTAAACATATATTAAAAAAAAAAAATCTGTTACTGCTATCTTGGCTGAGCAATGAACGAGAAAAGAAAAATGAGCCCCCGAGCGCTTTTCCAGCAATCATCGCCAGGACAGCTTCATTTTCATGAGCAGCAGTGTTTTAAAGCCAGAGGTTGCAGTCAGCTCGGTTTTCCTCATTTCCTGCTAGCGTTTTATCAAAGCGGCAGCTTGGAATGGGTCCCGCTGAATCGGGCCTGTCAGCCTGAGAGTGACAACAACAGGGCGGCTGTCGGTGCGTGAAAGGCTGCGTTCTCCTTCCTCTCATCTCCATGTGTCTGCATTTCTACAGCTTCACCTGCACCCTTCACACTTCTTCGCCTTGACCCGGGCACACGAGAGGGAAGCTGACAAGCCCAGCTGTGTATGTGTGTGTGTGTGTGTCTGTTTTCTGAGTCGAAGCAGTAGGTCAGAACAAAAAAAAAAAAAAGCTTCACTGGGAGTTTGACAGAGGTCTGAGAGGACAGAGGAATATTTTTTACTTTGGACTTGCACTGAAGCCAATGTGTGTAACATTATAGCAGTGTGTGGATGAACAATTTCAAAATATGCACAATATACAGAATTTCACAGAGGAAAAAAAATGTTATGCTTCAACAGGTGAGCGTAGGCACAAAGCTATAACAATGATTTCAGGGTAAGAGACAAGACTATTCATGAAAGTGGCCTTCACGATAACTCCCTCCAGATATTCAAAGCATTTAATCTGAAGCGGGCAGATTTATGCAGAGGGCTTAGACAGTTCTAATCTAACACGCCCCAGGGAAAATAAAATTCCTCTATTTTTTGGTCAATAAACTCTCGAGAGAGTACAGAATATGGCCGTGAAGATATGCCCAGGCGATTGTTTCCCTGAACTGCTCCCTGTGAATGATAGGAACTTATCTTGTTAATTGTACTGCCAAAGGCGCACTTCAGGGGCGCACAAAGCACCAGCTCAAGTAACCCACGCCGACCCCGTCACCTAATGTGGAGTCGGTAGGTGTTGCGGATCAATTCAGGTTAAAAGAGGTTAATATTGTGAGCCCAGGGAGAAATGAAAGGGCAAGTGACTATGCATGACTGCAAAACTCTGCACATACAACATGTAAAAGATATGTTGAAGGTAAATTCTAAGTGGAAAAACTAATAGCTACCGTTTGTGATATTGGGGCAGATTGTTTAAAAAATAGTAATAAAGAACAGGGGTAGTGTACACTAAGATGCTAAAGAAATTGTGAAAAATGTGTGTATGTACATTAGAGTCCAACCAATACATCAGAGAGTCGATATCATCAGCCGATATTGCCCTGTCACAGATATATCAGTATGAGCATATATGTTATGTTAAAGAACATAATGGAGGAAAAGATGCTTGAGGTGATTTCTGATCAATAAATTTCCAGTGACTGTTACTGTTCAGCTTCTTCAGAGCACCTGTCATACAAATCAATAAAGTTTATAGTTAATCTGAAAAATATTCTGTCTCAGTTATATATTATTATTATCAATATTGATAACCTCATTTATCGGCCAATACATCCATGTCAGAACTTTTTAAGAGTAATGTACAGTATGTGTGTGTGAGTGTGTGACTAGCTGAAATGTTTATATCATAATTTTTACTTTTACTGAAATAACTTCGCTAGGACCATTTAACTAAGCACAGCTATCTATGCAATGGTCAAAGATGATCTTAAGCACCGAAAATAAATTGCTTTTATCATCGTAACCACACTTGAAATGTTATTGCAAGCGTCTGGTAAAATGGCCAGGAGAAATACATCTCCTTTAAGATCATCTGACATTCGTTTGGGTTTGTGCCAAACAATCACTTTTTCTTACATTTTGAGAAAAGATCTTTAGCCCAGGGCAGCACTACAGTGCATCATTACAGTTTTGTCACATATTCATTATTTCACTGTTTTGTGTTTACCTTTATCTAATTGCAGCCTCCTGCACTTTGGATATTGCATTTGGATTACTTTATGATTAATTATGCAGTGCTAGCGTGCATATACAGGCCTGCATTAAAGCAGGAGTGTGACTCCCATCAAACAAATTACAGAAAGGAGTTCTTACACCAGTATACCTGCTCATTACCACAGGATGAGTCACTTTGTGAATTACAGAGCCGCAAAATATCCCAGGTGTGTCATTTGACCCTCTTTCTCTCCCTCCTTTCATTGTGCACACCCAACACACAGGCAACACACATACACAAAAGAAAAGAAAAGAAAAAAAAGATGCACAGATTTCAATTCAAGGTGTGACATTTGTACTTTGCACCGCTGTCACCAGCGAGGCTTGGTTAGTATAATCAAGTTAATCAGTACTGCAGGAAGTGGCTAATGAAGTTACCTTCTCCCACAGCCTCACGTTGGGAAATTATGTCTCTGTCAGGGGCTTTTTAACCTCCGAAAACACACACAGGTTTAATGAGTGCCTGGGGAGGGAGTCAGACACGCGCTCACACACACTCGTAGGCAGATCTGCTTTTAGCTTGTGCTCACCCTGCCTAGAATACTGAACCCTTTCCCGAAACACTGAGATCACTGCAGATCCAAAAAGCCCTACGGCTGAGAGGACAAGGACAAAGATGGAGAAGGAAGACAGAGCCAGGTGAAACACGCAGGGAGATACAATGGAGCAGTAAAGCAGAAAAGACGTCTTTGAGAGAGCTCAGGCAGATCTGGTTTTATTTTATGTCCACTTTATGATCTGATCCGGCTCGACTTGAGGGATCGTAAGAAGTAATGGCTATTACAGGCCTGGGCAATACAGACATACTCTTCTGTCAGGATATGGACGATTTCATTTCACGATAATACTATATATCATGAAAAAAAATGTTCAAAATAACCAGACACCTCATGGCAAGTTTTATTTATAATCCTGTAAATTACAGTGTCACTAAATCCTAAAATCAACTGAAAAACTGAAACTGAAAACTGAAAATTTTTTACCTTTATGTACAATATTTGAATTATACATAATGTGTTACCAATATGCTTATTGACTGCCCTCTAAAGGCTGAAACTCACTATTGTAGCTTTCATCAGCAGATCTCTGAGGCAGGAGGTGGCTGTAGTCAGTGACCACTCCTCCCTCACTTTTGTCAAACGACAGAAGGACCCTCTCTTTTAGGTACTGCTTCATCTTCATCTTGTCTTGTCTCTGCTTGGCCTGCGTTTTGTTCTGGCTCACACTGTTTTCTGCTTCTCAATCCTACATGTCTGTTTGTTTATGTTACTCGAGACCACATAAATCGGGAGCCTAAAGACGCTGCTGCAAGGCAAGTTGCAGCTGCCGGTTTGCAAGAGTGGCAATATAAGCAATTAAAATACACAGTTTTCTCTCATCCCATGACGTAATATCGTCACATCGACCGGCCCAAATTCGGAATTTTACACATGTGAGCAATCATATAGTAGAGGCTGATTTTTAAAAATACTTGTCCTGTGAAAAGGTAATCAACATTATCAAGTCTTAAGCCAACCAATGCTTCAATCAATTTTTCAGTATTAACCAGATACAAATATCTCAACACTACATTTTATGACAAAGATGTCCCAGATGAAGTGGAGAATAATGCATCCCAATGCCTAAATGTGTCTGAAGAAGTGGAGCAGCAGACAACAGCTGTGAGAAAGCAGATGCTTTTCATGTTTGTCTTCGAGTAATTCAGACTCAACATCTTCTGCAGCTGCTTCACAACAAACCCCTTCAAGAAAAACAAACAGATGGCGACTGATTACTGTGAAGCAACTGCTCAGTGTTGAGCTAAACTTGGAGAAATTAACACTACGTTTTTAACCCTGGCTCCTTTCGCAGTTCTCTTCTCTCCAGTATTGTTTTCTAGAGGCACACTTGCTTTGCCTTTACAGTTTTTTAATTCATCAGGAACCCTGAACTGAGTGACCGTTTAACCTCTGACCTTCTAAAGATGAACTGCTGACACATAATCTCCTATAACGATAAATGCATCATTTTGTAGCCGCAGATCTGAGTACGAGCTGACGGGCATTTTTCCAGCCTCTTCTCAAGCCAAGCTCGTCAGTTATCAACATTTTGTCCTAGCCCATCACAGCAGATCGAGACGCAGATCGTCGATCCTTTGGCGTTAGAAAATGTGCACAAGGATTTTTAAAAAAGCGAAGCGAAACCATCCATGTTGGTTTCGGATGACTTGAACAGATGACATAAATTCCAACAAAGGACAAAAAAGGGGGAGCAAAAGAGGTGAAGGTCAGAGTTGAGTGGAGGGGCACACCAGTTTGACCCCTTTGAAAAGAAAAGTGTCACCTATCATTTACTTAACCACGTAGTTTTTGTGTCTAAACCCAAACACTGCTGTTGTGTAGAAACCAAAGCAAAGTTAGATAGACTTTTGCGTATTTATCCATGTTGCTGAAGGAAAGGCGTGGATCTTCAACGCCAAACACCAAATGGCCCGCTGCGCATCAGGGAAGGGAGTTATAGGGCCTCTGCAATCGACGTCGCGTGTCTTGAAATGGCACAAAGAGCTGTCATATATTAGAACTCATTAACTGCAAGGATAATGAACTTTGATGGTTTAAGCTGTATCAATAAACAAATAATAGACTATGAGGTATTACAAAATGGCTTCAGACAGTGGTGCCAAGATTTCTAAACCTTTTTATACAACAGTTGAATAAAATCACACAATTCTATCAACTCCAATGAGAGCTTTATTTGTGTCACAATCATTCATTTAAATGATAACATATCCAACACAGATACATATAAATTTATTGTAAAGAAGCTTTCTCCTCCGTCTCGACGGAACAAAACACACACAGACACACACAGATGGGCAGACCAATCTTAAATCCTCCAGCAGGAGTTTGTGGCGCCACACAGGATCACTGGACTGGGATAAATCCTCAGTTCCACAGCCTAAACACTGAAAGAGCCCACTCCCCAGGAGAACATGTGCCTATCCAAGCCAACAGAGGAGCAGTGAAGCGAGCAACCCTCCTATGAGGTACAACCAAGTTAATTCATCTACCATAATGACAGTCTGAGCCACCATTGCATCTCCCCAAACCACAACTTAAAGGATATCTCCTGATTGCACTAACACACAGGACCGGGCCTGGCTCAGAGAACAGAGTTAATAAGTCAGGATGTCTGGGAGGTGGTTTCCCCCTTTGCCTTTCCAGTCAGGAGTGAATAAAGCCAAGTTAGCCAGACAAACACATTCCTGTCTGCCTCTTGTTCTGGCAGCACTACCTCAGACGTGACTGCGTTAGCGCTCCATGCTGCGCAGTCCCTCTGATGGGATTAGCTCTTAAAGACGGTGAAAAACAATTCCCTGCTCCCTCTCAACAAGGTCAAAACAAAGCATTGCTGCGTCACGCCATGCACAAATAATTCCACCAACCATTCGCTGGCAGGAATGTTTCTGAAGAGCAGACATCAAGAAAAACTGCACAGGTTCAGTGCAAATAAGAGTAATGCAATGAATTAGGTGGGCCATTTGATCTAACCTTTCTCTGTTTATGTAAAACCTCTCCCTACATTGTTATTATTCACAGCGGTGTGGTTCCACATCCTTTCTAAAGGGCAACAAATGGCTTTTCTCAAGGCGCAGAGGCTCTATCGGGTTACCTCTGAGTGCAGACCACAATAAAGGGCAGGAGTAACAAGAAAGTAAGCTATCTTCCCATTCTCTGTTTCACATGCCAATCACAGGCAATCGGTTTCAGCGACCACCTTTCCCAGAGCGGAGGAGGGAGGGGACCTCGGGGTATCGGGCTTTAAGTGCTGCCTTACAGCTCGTTCACTCGGTTTAATGAGAACATTAATTACATTCCACAAAAATAGACTGTATGCGCGAGTCCCTGCGCGTGCATTCGCAAGAGACGCGAACAATCATGCATGTTTCATTTGAAAGGTGCTGGTGTAAGGCAAATACATCTGAACGATGCTAGAATGCCTCAGGGAGGTGTAATGCAAAACACAAGCATTTTCTAATTAGG
>KV751343.1:6497408-6520158 GCA_001698575.1 Mola mola
GCAGGCCACAGGCGGGATGCCACTTTGATCAAATCTAAGTAAAATGGACTCGCTAGAGTTTCAAAGATCAATACCATATTAATAACACCTGGCCGAGGGAGCTGAGAAACCTGCACTCTGGCTGCTTCTTAGGAGCGGAAAAGAAAAAGACAGGCTAAGGCGGGCTGTCGGCTGTAAATCTTTTAGTCTTGGCATCTCTTCTAGGGTGCTGGAAGGTCTCAGAGTAATCCTGGAGTGGTGGCGTCAGCTCCAGCTAATGTTAGCATCAGTGTGTTGGACCTTCCTGCACATTAGGGCTGGGTGACATATACGATATCCTGTATATCGTTATCATGATAGGAGAATATATATCGTCCGAGGTTTAGATCCTGATATGGAATAAGTTTAGTCTCTTGCCAGTTTTAAAGGCTGCATTCATGTCTGCAAACTCTGTTGGAGGAGGTTATGTTTTCACCTTCATGTCACATTTGGATGAATTCTGGTGTGAACCTGCAGCGTGACGCAAGGACGGAGTGATGAACTTTTGGTGATGATGTGCATCAAGATTCTAGATTTGGATCATTTTTAAAACGTAGACTAAATTACTTGACAGATTTTGATGAAGTAACATTGCCTATATTGGTCTTAACATCAAGTTTCAAATTTGGAAAAGATCCTGACGTTGTGAAACTTGTTGTGTTAGTAAGATTTGGCCAAAGAGAAAAATGTTGCAGTTTTGCTCTGGAGCTAATCTGGATCCTGATCATGGATCCAGATAAATTTCAAACATAGATTTAACTTATAGAGCGAAGCCTGAAAGCTGGTTCAGGCAGTCAACCCGAGCTGCAACTAACAATCATTTCAATCATCTATTAATGTGCCAATTATTTTCACAATTAATTTATTCTGTTAATTGTCAAAGTATTTTTAGAGCCCAAAGGGACATCTTGCAATTGCTTCTTTACTCCAAACAATAGTTCAAAGCCCAAAGACTCTCCATTTTTTGCCGGAAATCTAAATAAATCAAAATATGATTAATTTTCTTTCAATCAACTAATCAATAAATAGACTGAGCGTTGCAACTCTAATTTTGACATCAGCTTTTAAAGACTCAAATGAACAAGGACAACACATAGCACATACATACTGTACATATGGAAACATAAGCTTTGTTTTCATCAATATGGTAGAATACCCACAGCATACAGTACAATGCAGATTACAAGTATCAAATTAGTAATAACGTCGTTCCTTCTGAGTGGCTCCTCTCAGCCCATGAAGCTTGATATGGGGGCACAGGCACATGGAGAAGGGCCAGGCTAAATGGCAAAGGAGACACAAAGCAAGAACAATCCCGCTTCTGGGCACTGCCCTCTTCTCAAAGGCAACGACCTGCTCTTTTTCCGCCTCGGAAACATGACTCCAAACCTGCACTTGATCTCTGTGAGGAGCAAACATCCTCTAAACCGAGTGGGCCGCATCTCACAAATTCTTAGCCAAACTAGCCAAACGACAAAGGTTGGAGCGGATTCAGAAATGGAATCAGTAACGTGTTAATTCAATCAAGAAGGAAAAACTGCGCACCAGCTGCAGTCTAGTATAAAGAAACACTCACAAGAAGGCAAGATACATGACATAAAAAGTGAGAAATGAGACCAGCTGAAGACAGAGGAGGCCCCTAATTGGACACTTGCTTCCACGATTAAGAGTACCAACCATAGCACTTGGCATTACGTACAATTCTTTGAACAAACACAGTAGACGGCTATGTTTCATCTGCTGTTATTCTGCGATGAGTAAGCCAACTGGGGGCTCCACAAATTCCCACATCACAATAGATCAGAGGCAGCAACTGGAAGAGATGCGGAGCAGAGGACTCCTCTCACGAGCCCGATGGTTAATCACTCGCACAAGCGCTGAAGGTAGAACGGTCGGCGCACACGAGCCCAGCTAGTCCTGTTGTGCCCTCAGCCGAAAACCAAGCATCCCCATCGAACTATCCGCCCAAATCCCCCTGTGATTCTTAGCTTCTCTCTTTGAAATTTGTTGAAATCTGTTTCCGCTCCAATCCCCTCCCTCCTTGTTGCAAAGTTTCCCATCTGCTCTCTGAATTACTGCCTGTGATCCCGCAAAGATGGAAGTCAACCAGTCTTTTCAGGAAATCTGATTTAGGCCCAGTCCCTACCGCACCTCACCCTCTATCCACGGATGGTGGCCTGGCTCCTCCGGGGAAAACTTCCATTTTGTGGATCTGCTGCAACTCCACAGTGGCAAAGGGACATTATCTAAGTGATGACTTTGTTCCTGCAACAAATCACAAACGTATCTACGGCTTTTTCCCATTAAATTAGATGCCCATTACAGTCAACTCATCTAATGAACTCTCGAGAACCAGTATGTAACAGCTACAAATGGGTGCCCCGAGATGACTAATGTAACAATAATGGGCATTCAACTTGCAATAAAACAGCAAATTGGTACAGCAATCATATTTAAATAATGCCAAGGTGATTCTATACTTGCCTGCTGCTGCTCAGTCAGAGCAAAAATGTCCTTCCAAAGTCTAAAAGCCTGAATACTTAGTTTACTATCATGTATGACAAAGAAGGCACAAAATATTCACATATAAGAGGTTGAAACCCTCAAATGTTTGGCATCTTCCTAAAAAAAAAAATACTAAGAAGATTATTTGATGATCAAAATATCCTTCCGGCTGTAATCCCTCCATGCTTATATGTGCTGTGTTTCCTTCCCAGCGCAGCTGCTGCTGAGCTATAGCGTAGACTTGAGAATGGAAAGTATATTCCTTCCACGCCACGCTTTAACGAGACATTCTGGACTTCACAGACCCTCTCATCCCCGTGCAAGTGTTATCTTATTCACTGAAATAAGCAAAAAGTATACCCTGCCTTAACTTCAGATCAAAGTAGGAAATAAGTCATGAGACGCAGGATAATTGCAGCGCCCACTTGACGATGTTTGCTGCTAATGAATAGGGAGACAGATGGCAAGCAGACAACAATTCAATCCCCATACGAGAGAACAAAGGTGTGTAAAGTGTCATATCAGGCTTTTAGGCCATAAAAAAACAACAGACAGACACGCTCGGGAACTGGACTTTCATGTTTTTATAACCTCTTGATGTTCGAGAAAATATGACGCCAATGTGATATTCCTCCCTCTTATCGGCACCACTACCCCGATATGCCTGTGTCGCAGAGAGCCTCCATATTTCATAGACTAATAATTTCACGTCACTGGAACTGACAGCCTGGACAGACCGCGGCGAGGAGCGAGAGGAGGAGAGCGATGGAAAATGTGGACCCCATCGGGTCGAGGAAGGGGAGAAATGCCCACAAAGGAGAGCCGAGACTTGACTCTTATTAGGCATTCGAGGTTAAGGTGGCGTCTCCTCTCTTCCACAGCAAAACCGTTAATCAAAGGAGACGCTCTGAAGATTGTGCGAGTCGAAGCTGCATTTATGTTCCTTAATTTCTCCTCTTAGAGGATGCAGCAGATGGCACGAGAGGGGAGTCAGGCCGAGGGGATTAGTCACAAAAAGGAGAAGCCAGTGAAAGGTATCAGGCAAAGGTAAAAGTGCAGATGGAGAGACTCAAGTTAACAAATTTAAAAACAAAAAGAAACAACAGCATGTAAGGATCTGCTGACAGACACTCGTCGCTGTTCCATTCAGCTCTTTTGATTACCTATGTGCGATTTAATCTGCGCGTGTCTCGGCCCATTCCTCTTAATGATCTGCTCCATTCAGCTCTTGACGACACACATTCGCCCTGCTCTTGTTGTTTGTTTTGTTGTTGCCGTCGTGGATTGTGAGTTATAAATACGAGTGTTAAGAGCCCCTCTCATTTTTCATCAAACACAGGCACTTGCCAGTGACTAAAACAAATGTTGGCCAGGTTTCCGTGAAGAATAAAAAGTCAAAACTGCTCACGATGTCAAGATCATTTGTTTCTCTCATTGCACCCATCCGACAATGTGCCGCGTTGTTATAGATTGTTAAAGCAGCCGGCGGTGTGAATGTCATTAATATTACTGCCTTATGGCCCTGCTTTTATGTTCTATGGGGGTAAAATTATGCATGTGTGTGTGACAAAGAGGCTCATACAGGCCCCAAACATCTCAGCTCGTAGACAAAAATAGGGTAGAGTGTAATTGCACTGCATGAAAGATGAATAGAATTCAGAGAATAAAAGCAGATTTTGAGAATATGAATATGACGAATAAAACGGGATTCCTATAGATGAGGTTTATTTTTTACACGAGCTCTCTGTCACTCTCTCTCTCTCTCTCTCTTTCATTTAATCTCTAATATGTGGCTGAATTTCTGATTTGGAAAGATTTATCCGGCCCCATGGCACACATTACTGCGAAACAAATGAGGAAAAGTCAGGGTGTAATTCTCAGCAACAATGGAACGGCATCATTTTGATCCTTTTTTACCTGAAAATGAAGAGCACATCCTCACCACACACACAAACACAGAAATTCAACCCTCTGCCAACCGTTTAGTATGTACACACGTGTTGTTTCACTTCGTCTTGTAAGAATTGGAGTTGATTTTTGTCAGCACGAGTGTCGTCTGCAGCTACAAAACCCAAAAGACCTGAGATGGATCATCACGTCACCGGAAAAAAATCCAGCAGCTTTGAGAATAAGTGGATGCTGGAACCCCCCCTACAATCCCTCAAACCTCCTTAATATGTAATATGTACTGAATTTTCAAGGCTATCACAGATATTCAAGCACCTGGGCACCAGTATGGAACAGCTCCAGTTTTTATATACCAGTGTTTCTTCATGTCATGGAAAACTGGTTCAGGCTGTCAGGATTTGAAGACTCAAAAACATTAGTTTAATTAGTAAATAAATAGCTCGAGTGAGTGTGTCTGAGCTGAAATCTAACTTTGGATGACACATGTCAAACATCCTTTGGGGAACCTGTCGCCTGGAGCTAAAACAGAAAAGGCGCGGAGGGATGTGTTGTTAACTGGAGCTTTTCCAGGAACACACAGACGCAGCCCACCTATAAATACATCCCTGGCACTGTGAAAACTCAATGATTTAAGTTTACAAAGTTACTACAGAATTTATTGCCATTCCCTTCTTGGAGGACTTGTCAAAGCGCACATGAAACAACGTGTCGGGGCGCAAAGTTGGCACCGTCACCAGACTCGCCCTGGTTTTGCTCCCGGTGGAGTTTCATCCACATGCCTCAACTTCCCAACTGCGTTTAGCACACCGACGTGAACACGCGTCTTACCTGTTGGCCCCTCGATGCCATCGGCGTAGATCTGAACAGTCAAAATGAGCAGGAAGGCGCAGGTGTTCATCGTGTTGCTGTTTTAGTCCACTTTAAACGTGCAGGAGAAATCGTTTCACTTCGTAAGGTCCAGACTCAGAGCAGCGGGCAGCAGAGCCGAGCCCGTCCACTCCCCCCCCAGTTTGCTCGGAGTGGAGTTTCGGCGACACCGAGGGAGACAGGGCAGAGCTAGTTCTGCAAACTGACGTCAGGGTAAACAGTTCAGGAGAGAGCTTTCTTCCCCGAGCCCACTTTCCTTCCCAGCCTCCACTTCTCTGCGCCAAAGCATGAGCCGGGCGCCCCCAGGTGGCCAAGTGCTGCAACGGCACCGTGGTCGTCCGGCGCCGGCCAAGCGCGTGCGCGTGTTCGTGTCCCTGCGTGTTTGAGCCGGAGGAGCTTCAGACGCCGCGAGGCAGAATTAGGTCAGATAATATTCTTTGGTGAGTCTCTATGCTTAAGATTGAGACAAGTATCCAAGTTTAGAGGCGCTTCGTGTCTCTAATTGAAAATAGCTCTTTACATTATGGCAGCCACAGACCTTTATTCATAACAGCCATATTGACATGAGGTCCCGGGTATACACAGGAGAAATTACTTAAATTGATTTAGGTTCTGCTTTTAGTGTGGCAGCGCCTACCCAGTGAGCCAACAAGCACAGGACTTGACTGTATTTGATCTGAATGCAGCAGAACCACAGTAGATGTAGTAGCAGCAGTTGCAGTACTGTTCAAAGGGCATGATTTTATGGACAAGTTTCATTTTACAATATGTAAAATGGTTATGTCAATACTAGATAACATCTGCCACAGCTAGTCAACCAGCCCTCAGGGGGTGGCACAAAATATTTTTGAAACAAAAGCAATAGTAAAAGCTCTGATGAAACCCTGTATATAACCGGGTAATATTGGCAGGTAATGATGCTGAGCTGAAAAAAACACAGTTGAATGTGGTGTTTTTGGTCACTTATTTGTGGGAAGATGATTTATGAATGTGTTATATGAATCAAAAGTGTGTCTTACAAAAACGTAAGAACCCCCTGCTACGGTATGGTTAAGTGTTGGCCTGCAAGTCTCCAGGGAAAAACGTGAGTCAATACAATGTCGGTCCAAGTGACAAAAACAAGAGTCCGTGTGTGTGGGTGTGTGTCCCGTGGGATGCACTCGCCAGCAGGTAGCACAGGTAGCACCAGGTTTATCCATCTGAAAACAGCTTGTTGGGATGAAACCATGCACTGCACTGCATTTAAAGTAGTACTCTGTCTGAATGTAAAAACAGTAATATGATGACTTCATCTTTGTGTTTTGAAATCACATTAACTATCCAAGGTCTAATTATTGTAATAACCTTTACTGGAAAAACAAATAATGTTTTCACATATTAGCTGTTGCTGTACCGCCAAGATTAGTCATATATTCACACACTGTGACAGGTAAGGTTGGTTCACACCTCCTCATCACAACCACAAAGCGAGCGTGTATCTCCATAAATATTGCAGCACTCAGTGAGTTTGTGTTTTGTGAGGTTTTCTTGTCTATTAATGGCTGGCTCCTCTTCGGTCTCACAAAAATGACACTTTATTTTAACACGTAATGTTGTACATTTAAACGTCTCAAAGCCTATGTTACTTGAAATATATGTATATATAATATTTGTCGTAGTCTGACATAAAATGTGTAAAACATTACAGTTTTGTGTTTGATTGAGTTGCACATAATTTATATGTTGCAAAGTGTGCCCTATTTCATTACATTAGACAAGCTCTGAGATTAAATTTTGCAATTAAACATCTTGCACAAGTGCTGATGCTGCAGCCATGGCTCTGCAGGAACCAAGCTGGTGTTAAAACACAGCTGACACATTCATCAGAGGCTCCAGGAATCCCAATTAGATCTTGATGCCATTATGCGGGCTATACATCTTTCATTTTGTTGTCGTGTGAGAACATTAAAGCTGTGGACTTAATAAAAGGGGGGCAACATGCATATATGGCTTCCAACATGCCTACACACCTCAGTCTCTAATGACGTTAGGTCATAAATGACAGATGAACAATGGATTGCTCAGTAAATTACGTACTTTGACCGAGGGAGCACAGCGTTTGTCAAGCTAACACCTGTAATTATACCTGCTTGATGCATGGCAGCCATATTGCACCCTGGTGTCAGACTTTGCTTGAACTGGGGAGTATTTTTGCTGGAATCTGTTCAACTACATGATAGTATAATTTTCAGTAAACCTAACAGGATGCTGCAACATCCTGTTGAAATCCCACACCAGGAGTCGCATCAGCAGGGACACTGACAGCTGCACGATGATGAAAGTCATTTAATCGGCTGTCAATCACACACCTCAAAAACAACTTTATCTGCACAGTCAGTCATTTATAACATTACAGTTCTGAAAGGAAGATGTCAAACGCAGTCCATCAAAACACTGCCTAACACACAGTCTCTGCGTGCAAAGTGCCACTTAAGAAGTAACTGAACACACATATCTGCTGCCATTCTGCAAGGTAAAACTTCTGGTCATACAGCGAGCAGAGACGACACAAAAATCTGCTCAGCCATGTGTCAAATAAAAAAAAGATTGTTTGGCATCAATGATTACTCCGTGACTACCTGTCTGACTTGTAAAGCAAACCAGTCGCAGGTCAGTAGCAGTTCTATCAAACACAGGCTCCGCCCTCTACTGGAATCTATGAGTATTACGCCACATAGCCATCCAATGAGATGTGCATGAACTCAGTCAGCTAATCAAGACAAAATTAGACAAAGGCGTGGTTAGCATATGTAAGGCTACGGCTCTGTTACCTCCTCAGTGATTAGTGATGCCCAGTGGGTTGGAGTTTCAGCGCCAGCAGAGACCCACACACCTACATGCTCGAGTGCCATGGTCAGGATCATGCATGTGATGGTTTAGTAGCCGCTATCTTATGGGTAAATGTCTGGCGCTGCCACTGGTGGCAAGGCAGGAGCAATGGGAGCACTTTTGGCCAACCATGTTACAGACAGATGCCTGAATATTTGTCAAGAAACTATTTCGGCTGGGTGTAATCGTCACATCATAGAAGAAAAATCAAGCAAACAATCTTGTTATGTTGGGCGTTTCACCTGCAACAGCCACACACCTTCCCAGATCACTCTCATTGTGGGTTTTTTTTGCTTTTTTGACAGCAGCTTCGGCCAAATGACCAACCTGTTTCACAGATTTATGCCACGGTATGAGTTATGGCTCCAGTAACATGCGACTGGTTCAAAATGCCAAATCAGACGGGATGATCTCTTGGTAGCTGCTCTTTAGACACAAGTGCTTTTCAGACTTCACCAAGTGGCTCGGCAACTAAAAAGGGTAAAAGAGTAGTCTTTCTACTTTCTATCTCAGCCGCTGTTTGGTACTCACTCACCTCCAGCTCGAAAATGATGAGTTGAGTCAAAGCAACACTGAGCTGCCATTTCTGGAACATACGACACATGAAGTATAAAATGTCCTGCCGAAACAGGTGATTCCAGTTGTTCCACCACATTACAGAAGGTTCTACTCTGCTTCCTTCCTGGTTACCAAGAAGACACAGTGTTTCAATCTCATTTTGGATCTTTATCATTTGAACAGATAAGTTCTACTTAAAGGACACCTACTTTTCAGTGAAGATGGCCCCAAATGGCTACAAGCAGGATCCCATCTGGTTCTTCCACTGCACATTAAGAAGATAGGGAGAAATGTCACTTCTACTACTACATGACCAAGGCATGAGAGCCATTTTTTTAAATTTTATCTAGGCAAGCTCATTGGAGGTTCTTTGACTAATAGAAGTGCAGCCCACATCATCTCCAACAGGCTTTACATTTCGGGTGGTGTTGAATAATATAATGTAGTCTGTTGTGACCAAGATGGACAGACCTCCTTCAGACACAACACTGTGCAGCAATGACAGCACAGACTGATAATATGGACACTGGTGCTGGTGGCAGCAGCTCCATCAGTGCTGCCTCTTGGGCTGCTGCACATGCGTCACCTTCAAAGGTGGTTTGACATCCTTTCCTTAATTGCTCTATGCTGAACTTAGTCATCTTTGGACAAAGATACAACACATCAAGTTCCACAAATAAAGCATTCATCATACGTCTCCAATACCTGGCTTCCCTGATAGAGCAGGTACGCATTGATGAGAACTAAGAACCACATAGCAAAGACACTGATGGCTCTCCACATCCCAGGTCTCCAGACATAACTAGCACCCCCCCCCCCCCCCCGAGTTTTACAGGGCCATATCTAAGAAGGGGAGGGGTGATAAGCTCCCTGCCAGCCTCTTTAGGTTTGGCTACTTCTTAAGGAGCAGGTTGAGACAGAGCAGCTTGTGTGTTTCAACTGTACAAATAATCCAGCTAGGGGGAGGATGGACAGGACAGCGGGCTGTCATTCCACCTTGACGATGCATGTAGCAGCCGTTTTCTCCTGCCTTGAGGACAACAGATTCATTTCCAGCCACTCCCCCGATGCAGCAGGTTCTTTAGGGGATTAACAGGGACCTATTGTGTGTGCCTCCTAACCTCATACTGTATTTGCTGCCGGAATGCTGTGGCTGGAAATGTCCTTTACAAAAAGTGCCATGCTGGTATTGAGTGTGTCTCTCTGGCCTTAAGGTAACAGGATGTGACCCTTACCTCTGTGGTCTGTGCAAGTTACGGTCTATGGGGGTATTGATTATGAGGTGACACCTGGGTTTATAGCCAGACAGGTTAAGTGTGGTTTGCCAAGTATGCTCACAACAGGGCAGTCAATTAATCGGCCCTGCATTATACACATGGAGTCCAAGATGGGGCGGAGCCTGTGTTGTTATGTTATTGCAGCCCTTGTTCTAAGAGCATAGGTGGGGCAGATCATCGGATCATGTATACAAGGCTGCTGAGATACAGCCCTTTATACAGTGACAGTGTTGTCTTGGTCTCTGGTGCAAAACAGAATTACCTTCAAAATGCTTAATGTTTTGACACCGTAGTACATCTCCATCTCCTTCACATGCAATTTCACAAAGATCATTAGGTAGATGTCTTTAACTGCACGTAGAATTAGATCCGGGGCTTGAGAGGATGCCTGTGGTTAATGTGGTCCTGTACTTCTGAACAAACTGCATGTTGATCCGAGGTCCATCACAATTGTGTCTATGTTCATAACAAACTCAAAATCTACCTCTCCTCTCAGCCCAACGGTTGATTACTTTGTCTCTTTGTGTGTGTGTGTGTCGGTGTAGTTTTGGTCTCTCACTAGTCACACTAAGCCATCCGTATTGTGCCCAAGCATGGGTCCTACAAAGTCCAGTTTGGTTGACCACTGTGAGCACTCTGTACCCTGCCCTGGCACAGCAGGGAGAGGTGTGCTTCGGCACAGTACAGTTGCTCATGCACAGGTATGCGACGTGGATATGACAATATTATTCAATGCCTTCTTCGTTTCCTGCTGCCTCCAAAAAAATCAATGCAGTCTTGAATAATCGATAAATCCAGGAATGTAAGGGGCCATATATGAACAAAAATACTCAAAATAAAAGCCACAGTCAGTAAAACTGCAGTCATGTTTTCTCAACATAATGGCGTACATACAAGTAACCATGTTTAGGCAATGTTTGGCTGGGAGCAATGAGTGCAGGCCAGCAGGGGGCTGGAGATGGGGACAATCATGTGAACCAGCTGTGACAAGTTCGAGTGCACCCCAAATCTCTGAATGAGCGCGTACTTTTGGTTGATCTATGTATTCATGTGTGTGTGTGGTCGGGCCTGCCCACAGGAATGCAGGGTCATGATACACCCCGAGGACGGACTCGACCAGGACAAGAAATGTGACATCATATGGAATACACTGCTTGTCTGCCAATAAAACATGTAGTAGTGACACAGGAAGGCCCTTTAGCACAGACAAGAAACATCAATAAGAATGGGAAATAGAAACATCTGGAAGGCACGAACGAGCCAGAAGAGAAAAAGCAGAACAGGACAATCTCAAATCAGCGAGATCAGAACATCTGCCTTTGTGACACATGCTGCTTGTTTAGCAATAAATAAAAATGTTTTTTGTTCTTTTTACATTTCAGAAGAGAGGGAATAAAATGTAGTTTCGCTTTATCTTGTATTTATGCTGTTCATGCTAATGTCGTCATTACTCTACCTGTGTTATTTGCTGCTTTATGATGAAAATATCGTTGGATTTAACTCGGAAATATGCTGCAGAAATAAAATTGCCTTTCCATAAGCAAATGCATGATTGTGACCAAGGACTAATAGACTGCTTTCATATTAATCTCTTGATAAACAGAAAGAGAATAGTAAATCAATAAGATTTTGTATTTGAATCACATGTGAGTTTAAAGCAAAAGCACATCAACTGTCACAATACTTAATTTACTTTACATAGTTTTCACTGACAAAAAACAAATTTCTGCAGACACTGAGGGTCTGGTGCATAGATCTTAGGCAGGTCAAGAATCATAACACGGGCCTAAATACGAGCCCAAGTGAGATATATTTCAGAAAAATAAAATTATACAAAATCTAACACACAAGTGTGACTCACAAAATGCATATTTTCGATTACAAATAGTATTAGAACTTAATTGCTAATTACAAAAGTACGAGGAAATATTTGTCACAGGTACCTGAAAAAAACCTTCTTGTTGACAAGGTAAATATTGTATTACATAAGTCCAAAAGGCATCTTAAAAATGTAGAAATACTTACCGTCACAAACACCTGGTATCTAATACTATTTACAATAGACAAAAAAGAGATTGATTGTGATTTAGGGGTGTAACTAACAATGATTTTCACTATCAATTAAACTGTTACTGCTGATAATAATTTCTGGTGTGTAAAAATATGAAAAAAAATACATAAAGAAAAGAGCCCAGCTTACATCCTTCAAAATATTGCTGATTTGTGGAAGACTGAGAGAACCAGAACTGTTGTCATTTTTGCTTCCAATGTGCCTTAGACATTATTTAATGAGCAGATTTTTTTCCAGTTCATTTTCTGTCAGTTGACTAATTGTTTTCATCTCAACTCAACTTTTGTGTGTTGGGTTGATAGAATATTAGAGAAAACGCTGATTTTGAATTTGTCACTCGAAATCATCTGAAAACAAATCACTGAACTCGTCACAATTTATATAAGAAAACAAAAAATGTAATGTGTCATCTTTTAGCCTTTTAGTCTTCAACGTCAGGCACATTCTCTCACTTATTCCAACGTCCCTTTGAGATTATCTCTCCCTCACTTGCTTTTATGTTTCTTTGACAGCTTCCTTTCCGTAACCACCTTGCTGATGGCACACAAGCCCTCCGTCTCGTCTATTTCCTCAATACTAGCGTAAGGGTCTCCTTCAGACTTAAGGGTCCTCTGTCCAGGCTCTTGGTGGATCCCTGAGGCTTCTTTTTTGTCTGCAGCCTCCTGCCTGAGCCTGTGAAGCTTCTCCTGGTTCGCCAGCTCCCCCAGCTCGCGCTCCCTCTCGAACGTGCCACTGTGGTCGCTCTTGTCCGTCCTGCCGGCTCCGACGTGGTGATGCTGGCCGTTGGAGGCTGAGAGATGGGCGAACAGCTGAGCGTAAGATGGGGCAGACAGGCCGGCCACAGACAGAGGCTGGACGCCTGGGCTCGTTTTGACTGAGGCGAGCGAGCTGTGACTTTGGCTGTTTGGAAGGTTGCGGCATTGAGGTTGAAGGTATTTAAGGGATTTTATTTTGTTGGAGGTGCTTTTATTGCGACCCTGCTTCCTCTGGTCCTCCAAAATGGCATCCAGCACTAAGGAAAAATAGAAAATTAGTTCATACACACAAAGTGGGACATCACTGTGTATAGTGTTTGCTGCCTTCTCACCGTAATCCTCGTTATGGAGCCTGTTCTCTTCATCCTGGCTGCGCTTCAGCTCCAAAGCCTGCTTCACCGAGTCTAAAAGCCCAAACATCTTACACAGGGAATTAAGTATGACGGCATCTGACCAAAACAAAAAACAAAGCAATTCAGCTTGTTCACATTCAATGGTTGCCCATCAAATAAGGAGGAATACAGTATTTGTTAACCTAAGGCGTATTTCACAAACTTTTAGGGTCTAAAACTTCACAAAATTCATCAAAGAAATTTGTGAAGTAAATTCATTCCGATCAAAACTTGTCTTTCATAAACATTGGAAAGTAGTGGGAAAGAAAGTGGCAAATAGTTCCCCTGGTTCATTGTGTGTGGGGCGCCCCGTCAGTGACAGGGTGTTTCACCAAGCGACCATCTCCATACTGGAGTCATTTTAAAACAGAAAAATAACCGACTGGGGGTTAAGTGAACATTGAAAGTAAAGCGATGGGTCAACAAGAAGGGCTGGGGTGGTTTGTGGTAGTGTGAATGGTAGATATCTTATTTTTCATAAGTTTAGGCGCATGTTTTGTATTAAAATTTGAATTACAGGCCTAATTAAGTTAATGGGGATTTAAATTGTTATATAAAATAAACACAAGTGAATAAGGATATAGGAAACTGTGAATTTTAGTGGTATTTATTATATTAGAGCAATGGTCAAATAAAGAAGGTGAATAGTGTCATGAGAGTTTTTTGGTTGGGCAAACATTGTTAAAAACCGATTGATGGTATTATAAGATGAACATGAATATTGGCAAAACCAAATAGTCCGGGGTGGATTTTTATAGGAAGAAGACATCTTCTTGTTCTGTCAGGTATTTTGGGAGAGGAAGATTGCTGAATGATATGAGTAGTGTGCATATCAGCAAAATGTTTGACGGAATTTAGAACACAAGTGCCTGTCTGGGAGGGTAGAGACCAGGTTGTCGAGCAGAAAACCCACATTTCTGTGACCTCACAATATGCAAGGGCACAGTGACCTTTGACCTCCAAATCTGTTTAATCAGTTTATTCTTGAGTCAAAGTGGACATTTGTCCAAAGTTGGAAGAAAAAATTCCTGAAAGCGTTCTTGATATATAATGCTTTATGGTATATGGTATGATATATAATATATATAATGGTCCAGATGGACAGACAACTCCAAGACATGTTGCAGCCGCACTCGCAAGGCATTAAAGGATGGATTTTGTGAACCTTTAGACCCACAAAGTTTGGAAAATAGGGCTTACATTGAAAAATACCAGAATACTCCTATATAATTTTACAGTTTGAAAAAATAGATACTTAAGAATCAGTGTGTCATACAGTGAGGACTCACCCGTCTCCTGCAGGTTAGCCTTCTCACTGCGAGCCTCCACGCCTTTAAATGTGGCTAATAACTCAGTCTGGAGACCGGATAGGACCGCTCCCATCAGCCCGGACTCCGCCACGCTCCTCCACAGACTCAGCACTCCATCTTACAGAGAGTCAGTGAGGTGGGGCTTTATTATGATGTGTGTATGCGTGTTTGTTTGCCATTTCATTTAAAATTGACATATTTTAACAGAGATAGTCTTACAGGCACAGGGTAGTAGTGTGAGGAAACGTACACTCACACACTGTGAGCGATGTGGTAAACTAGAGAAGGAGATCGAACTCAACGGGCGAGAAAGATCAAGCGAAATAAATAAAAAATGTGCAATAAATGAGACGGAGTGCGGAGGCAGGAAAATGCCTGGAAGTGAGGTCTAAAGAACTGAAATAGAGTAATATATTGAGGTGGGAAACAGTGGAAGAAGAGTCTGGGTGGGGGAAAATGAGAAAAAAGATAACGAAATAGGGGAAAGCCTTGGAGAACTGGTGTTAAATCAGTGGCGGGGGTGGAGAGGAAGGTGTAGGAGAATGGGTTTAAATAGAAGGAAAAAAGAGGACAGGGCAGAGTGGAGGGAAGCTGAAAAATGTCTTGGGATCTGAAAAAAAAATGTATCTGAGCAAACTACAAGTTGAGCATAGTAGAGTAATAAAATGTCTGAAATGCTGAACATCTTATCTCGCAAAAATAAACCCCACACTTTTCCTTTAATGTCTCTCAGGATGAACGCAATGTGCCCACAGAAATATTCCAAATCCCATTTACAGCTATCTGAAGATGAATTTATCTATCGCTCCGCGAGGGAATGTGCGCTAATGGAAAGAACCTCATCTCTGGAGAGAGAGGGGCACAGCTATGGGCTGAGTTCGCTCACTGAAACTTGTCAATTTATTTTGAGCCCTGTGACGAGCAATAACACTTGTGCAGTGAAGCACTGCAGTTTGCCATTCGTACAAAGAAACAAGACAAAAAAGAAACTTGAGGCTGTTTTACCGATGTGTTCAAGCTGGAATAATCCCAAATCAGGTCACCTTTAAAAGCCCCGAAATCAAAACTTATGTCCCCAACAGGGGGCCATAACTAGGAAAACTGTCTGCCAGGGGTCAGCAGCTTTTCAGGCATACTTCAGTGCATCAGAGGCATCGGTGCCGCTCCGTATGAGTCACGTGGTAAAGCCGTGGTATCGAGTTCCCAGGCGCAGTCAACTCAACTCGGCTGCAAACGCCGCGCAGCCATCTCTTGTGACATTTTGTTAATCCAAAGTGATCGGATACATAAGTAAACATTGGAGCATATATCTCTGCATAACACGGACTACGTTAAATTAGAGTACCTCCTCTGGGAAAAATGTATATGACGAGCACTGAGAGTTTTTATCTAAATTTATCTTAAAACTACACTCCGACCAATGCTGAATTTTTGGGGGCCGCTACTAGAGAGTAAAAAAAGTGCTGATGTGGACATATTTTTGAAAAGATCCCTCAGTTGAGGTTGTCAAGAAATTTGTGACAATGTTATGCAAAGGAGACGGAATCTCTTATGCTTTAACAATCGATTTCCATTGTTTTATATGACAGCCCTGAACTGAAAAAGTAACCTTCACTGGAAATTTAATAATACAAATAACCACAAGCATCTTTATCTCCATTGTGTTCTTTAAAACTAAACCTTTTTGATCGGATATTGATTACATATATACCGATTCCAATATATCTGTGATCGGCCGATATGGGCTGATAATATCGGCTAACTGATAAGTTGGTCAGGCTCTACTAAAAACTTTAAATTATGACATGTAATGCAGCCCACCACCAGGGGTCAGTATAGTGTTTTTTTTTTTGCTTCATTTTTGGTGAGTTCAGTGTTTGCTTTGTCCATTATGGGCTACAGTATATACGGAGGACAAGTTTCTTCTGTAACACTGACTTTATATAACGACGGATGACCGCAGAACTCCCCATAAGTGACGCAAAAGCATCTATTTCGCCCTCTGGTGGTGGGCTGCAGTATATTTTCATACACCCCTCCTCCTCCATTAGGTAGGACCCGAGTCAAATTAAAAATTCCAATTACACCTCAAACACACTTTTTCCAAAGAGGATTTCTGTCTTTTAAGGTAGATGTTATTTCTGACGTAAGTGCATGAGTTAATTTGGTTTGATTATCTACGTGACGACATGTAAACAGGTTAAAATGTTATGATTGACAGCCGAGCTCGACTTCCCAGTCACAACTGTGAAGACTATGGCTTCAAAATACATGAATGTTGAGGTATTTTGTTTTCAGTTTTGCGGAAATGGTGACACATTGTGCATCCTTATTTATGTTTTCAGTACAGTTAAAAGGCCTGAAACAAAAGAAACAATGAACACGCTCTGAACGTTCATAGGTCATGGCTTCCAGAGGACTGAAGTTCAATGTGACTGAGCCTGTGTCGCCTCCCATAATAAAAATGCAACCAGGTTACGGCTGCGTACGATACTGTGAATGAGTGAAGCCTTGATAACGCATTTATTTGCCTGAGCACCCAACCCATCTCTGAGTCCTCCTCTCCATAGCCACTTTTCCTCATCGGGATCAGGCTTTCTCACAGTTACCAGGTGTGTCGGCCCTCCTCCTCTTTGCAGCGTGTCCATTGGCAGTTGCGGGATTCACAGGCCGGTCTGGGCCGGGGATCCACTCTGCTCCTGCCCTGAACTTCTCCTCCAAAGGGTGTTCCGCCTCTGCTGCATCATGTACACCCTCTCCTGGAATGAACACACACAGGGATGTGCTGTTGCGGAATACAACAATAATAATAATGTTCTTCAGTCAACAATGTCCGCATCCTGGATTCTCTGTAAGGAGAGCGCCGCATTATTAAAGGCACATTGCAGTACTGCTGCGATAAAATGTATCTAAGCAGCCTCAGCACATGTGGGAGAGACAGGCGTAAAAGTTTTAGGGCCGGCCGAGATCTACCTGTCAGGGGAGGCATCTGTCCTCCGAGCGGGTCCAGAGCCAGACTCGACGGGCTCGGATGCACTAAGCTCCCCGGGGGAAGCCGCGTGCTGTTGAGCAGCACGTCAAACTTGGTGCTGCGGCAGGTGTTGCTGCACACGGTGTCGTGCTGGTAGAAATCTATCTGGCCCGAGTCCATCATCTTCCTGCGTGGAGACAAGCGGGTTGAAAGGAAGACTGAAGAATATCAATGTGCATGTATTTTTTTGTTTCACAGCTACACAGGGGTAATAAAGTATGTATTGGATTTGTGGGACAAATCAGCTTGCCCAGAAGGTTTTGCCTGACACAGAGCCCTCTGATCCGCCCGCTTTAGGAATAAAGATGAGAAGAGTAGATATTGCTGATTGAGTTGGTATATTGACTCACTGTATCAACAAGAACAAGTGCAAACATGATAAAGGTGTGAGAGGCATCATTCAACGGCTCTCTGGCGTGCTATTTGATCCAGCTATGATAATAGAGCCGCCTCCCTCTGGAATGTACCGGCAAACCCCAACGTAGACACACTTGACAAAAGTGCAAATTAAACAAGTGCGATGTGCTGTTGGCTGCGTCAGAGTCTGTCGCTTCGACACCAGTGCAACAAGGTGATGGGAAAGACTCCCACATGTGCACAGGTGCTGTGAGGATAAGGGAAATACACCGTTTTGTTTGTTTGTTTCCTTTAATTAAAGCCTACCTGAGCATGACCCCTCCCAGTCTGATGGCCCTTTTCCAGTCCTTCAGAGTGGCTTTCCCTGCCAGGTGCACAAACTGCTTAGGACTGATCAGCTGGTCATTGAACTATAGCAACGAGAAGACAACACAGTGTCTAAGAAATCCGGTGAAAAGTAAACAAAATGTCATACTTGAGTTGAAGTAAAGTATTACTAGCGTATAAGTCAAAGTCACAAGTATAAACAGTGCTTCAGCAAAAGGCTTAAAGTATCTACGTCACATACTTAATCCTGCAATATGAAACATCTGTCTATAACAGCGCCTGAAGATGATTTAACTACCAGAATGTCTCACTATTTTATCCAACGAGAGCAATCCAAGCGTAGAAACCAACACGTGATCACCCTGTAAAAAATGCCCAACATGAGTGCGATTGTTTTAAAATTCTCTGACCCTCAAAACATGCGTCAGGGATTTGTGTTTGTGTCAGTTTACTCTACGAAGTGAAACAAAATTTCCTTCACAGCAGCATTCTGGATTTGATTATCATACGGGTATATTGCTTCAAAAATTGACAGTCACCAAAAACAGATTTTCATGTGTGATTTGCTCACTAGTGAGATTCACGAGCCAATGAAAGACCATTTTTACAGTGGTGAACCTGAAATATTAGCCCCAGTATGCGTTCTTCCAGAATGGCTGAGAATCTGTCAAAAATCCATTGGCAGACTCCTGACAACCTCAGCTACAAAACGGCGCCAGTTGCTCGTCTCAACCTCCGTTTGTGAGGGAACTGTAGCTGTTTGAAGTCATCCCCCGTCAAAACCTGAGTTTTATGTTCATCAGATCCAGAATTATCCCCTGACCCGGATCAAGGTACACCGTTTGGTAGGGATAATGGTGGTGGTTTGTAAAATTTCCTTGAGCTGTGCACATTTCTAAAGCCATAAGCCAAAACATTAAAACGTGCCAGATTTTCCAATGTTACAAAATCCCCTTTAGAAATTTTTGGATCTAGATATAGAGCCAAATCCCCAACACCAAAATGTAAAGAAATATAAATCCGGCGACTTTTTTTGCATGAAGTTGCTAACAACAAACAAACACACATACAAACAAACTCACAGAAGATGAAGCATATGCTC
The DNA here is from genome assembly GCA_001698575.1 of Mola mola. Classification (NCBI taxonomy): domain Eukaryota; kingdom Metazoa; phylum Chordata; class Actinopteri; order Tetraodontiformes; family Molidae; genus Mola; species Mola mola. Next base: position 6,516,755 of record KV751343.1, read on the forward strand.
CTCGGTGGAGGAAACAAAAGAAAAATCAGCTTACTTTCACACATCTGACGTTAATTCCGGGGCACACAAACTTTTTAAACAGCAGAACTGCTCTGCTGTCTCCACAGGTGATGGGGTAGCCATACTCGATCTCCTCCCCTTCTGCTTTGCTGTCTTCTAAAGATTACAAGACAAATTAAATAATCTGATATTTACACAGCAAAATGTATTCTCAGGGACAAATTCCTGGCCTTGAAAAAATAACAAATCCAAAAAGAAATCAAGTGCCATCAATATTCTTCAGATTTGTTCCTTGCAGCCGGAAACACACTGATGGATTCTTTGTCCTTTGTATTAAACTATGTATTTCATGTGCCTTTGTGTCTGAGCAGGTTACCGTCAGTGTGACGTACCGTGATGAGTCTCTATGGCCAGGACCGTCGTGCCAGTCTCAGCAGTGTCATCATTTACCCTGCAGAGGGCGACAGATTCCCAGATTTAACGGAAGAGTCATTTCCTGGTGGCAGAAGGCTGAAGAGTTCTAAGTGTCACAGCAAAAACACATAAAGACCTGCGTCTGAAATCTAACTTCCTCTCTTTTTCTCTGTACAGGCAGTCTTTCTATTCTTTGACTTGAGTTAAAAGTGATTCTAAACTTTACTGGTGCCAAATGATAAAATGCTGATTTGCCTAATGTGATGTGAGGGAGACAATCATGTCAGTATCAATCAGTGCATTCTAGCCATATTTGTCTTTAAGCTGACGTGTTTCTATTTTTTTCACACAGACAATTTCCTCAAACATCATCTCGGCCCCTCAGCCATATCAGGCACGTTACCCATGCAGGACGGGCTGCAGGTGCAGGATGACTTGAGCCTTATGGTCGTTGCCACTGGACTCCCCTTCCTCTGCCTTCACTGTCATTAGATCCCCTGAAGACACAATGACCTCAGCACCCGCCATCACCCCTCTCCACAGAACTGCACGCAGAGAGGGCCATGCACGCATGTTAGCATCCAGACCAGACCACACACACACACACACTTTTTAAATGCATACATGAGTCAATGAAAACCTCCCCCCAACCGACTTTTCCTGGCATGCAACTGTCACATAAATGAATCCATCCTGGGTTTACAGTGACACAATCCTCACACAAGCGGGCCGTGCTTCCTATATGCTGCGCTCAAGAGGGAACTGTGATGGAACGGAGGTTTATGGCTTTAAGTAAAAGTGTGCTTTTAGGCCTAAATTGTAAAACCACCTCTTCACTATAGCAGCCACAGTGGACACAACTGCTGAGAGATTGTCTGATACATGTTTCTCTTCTAATCTGTTTAGAGACAATCTCTCAAATCAGATGGTATCAGTACTGTGTTGTGCAGCCTTGTGTCCAGGGTGCCGCTTTTGCCACAAATATAGTGAAAATGAAAGAACAACTATAACCCTCAGGAGTGTTCTTACTAGTATTATCAAACAAATCTTCAAATTCCAGCTGATAAGTCTAAAATAAGCGTTTAAATGTATCTATGTTGTATATCCCACACACTGCATATGGGCCAGCAATTTCTGAAAAGATTACAGTTAAATTAAGGTAACAGTTACAGTTAAGTATAAGATAAAAGGATGTCCTTCGTTACTGGCAATATAGGGAACAATATGCGGCATATAAATGTCATTTAAAGGGGTCAAATGTGAACAAACTGGCCACTAGACTTTTGTCTGTGGCCATTAGTAGTTGGGAAAGAAAACTGAATTAGATACAAACATCTTTTTAAAACAAAAAATAGCATTAATTAAAGTTTAGTTGTAGTCAAAGTATGATTCTGTAAATTATGCCCCTTCATTACGCAAGCAGCACCTGAGGCGTTTAATGAAGCAGAGCGCGGAGAGAAATGAATTTACAAACTGTGTCGGGATTATTCCACGGCAGAGAAAAACACAGGACGTGCGGTGATGAGCGATTTACGACCGGCTGGCCAATATTAGTCCACTCTCAATCACGGAGCCCTCGGTGGATCAACTCCCACACGGACAGTTGCGTGACTTCCTCAGCCTCCTGCACCCGCTCAAGCTGACGTCTCCCGGCGCGGCGGCACGAACACGCACACCCCGACCCTCGGAAAAGACCCCCGAGTCGGCACTGACAGCCCGGGACCCCGCTACCTGCGACGGGCCATGGTTGTTACCCACCGCACTAGAGCCGGGGACGAGTCGTCGTCCGCTCGCCGGAGCGGCACCGGAGCATGCGCCGTGCTGCTGCGCCACACTTCCTGCAGCCAAGGCTTCGCTCGCCTGAGAAGCATCTGTCCCGCTGTCACGAGAAGCGGCTCGCTCGCACGCGATGCGTAAATCGGTCAGACCGCGCTGATGTGCGAGCGCGCAGCTGCGTCCGAGCACTTCTGAGCGGCGGCCGCGCACATGCTGAGCCCCTTCGACCTCCGGGGGCACGTTTCCCGCCCCGGAGGAAGCCACGGAAATGTGTTTTTAATGGGCATTTGGCGACGCCGCATTCTTTGAGTCGCCACTTGTGTGGCCTTATTTTTCTTCCCTCGGTGTCAGGCAATAAACAGTCGCCCGTTGGCCGTGTTTGACCAGGAGGTGGCGGGGTCTACTTTGAGGACAGACGTGGCAAGATGTTCAAAAAAACGAAAAGATTGGATTTTATCGTTGAAGTTTGAACGCGTGATTTCACACTTTTGTTACTTTTTGGGTTGGTGCAATAGTGCAGGCTAAGAGGCAGGTTTAACGCCGCCGTCTTGTGCTGCATTCACGAGATGTCGGAAGTTTGGTTTGTCCGATTTGGGCAGTCATTCCTCCGACTTCGTTGTGTTAATATGGTTAGGGATCGTAAAGTGAGAACACAATTGTACTTTCTTGTGAAATTTAATAAACAAAATTTATAAAATTAGTTTTACCCAACTTGTAAAAAGTTTAGGGGTTTTAAAATAGTTGTTATTCAGTATGTGAATTAATTTAAAAAATAAAGGTTGTAACCATTAACCAAATATTAAGTTTTGCCCGCCATGTTTGTGCTTTTAAGACTGTTGTGAAATTAATTTCGAGATGGCGATATGTTTTTCCGACATGAGAAGCCGTTCGTGTGACTTTTCCAAGGTAAGGAACGGTCATTAGGCCGACATCACCTGAACGCACCTGATCTCAGGTCTGTACACACTGACAAATGAGCCCGCCCCTACCCGGGAATGGAATGCCAGGCACCGTTTGATTGACACGCGCGGAGAGCCAATGAGAGGCCGAGTTTTCCCGCTTGGCGGCCAATGGTGACTCGTCAGGCGTTTGTCGGACAACTTCTTGCTGAAGTCAGAAGCTCGAGCGCTGGGCGCCGCGCTGCACTTCATGTTTTCACCCGAGCTCTGGAAATCATGCTGGCCAAGCGCGAGAACCGGCGGGATGCTGTCAAG
>KV751343.1:6547047-6574356 GCA_001698575.1 Mola mola
AGGAGTTTGACTGAGAGTTGACCATTGAGAAGTACAACGCATAGAAGAGACACTTCCTGGTGTGTCGATGTGATTGCCGTGGGGACAGCTAAGATGGCTGCCGAGGGACTCTCACACACTCTTTTGTTATTACGGAGAATATACAGAAAAACGTGCTAAATATCAAATGTAAACCCGCCAAGCTTTTCCGTTTTCAATTCAGAGCGACGCTTTGCGTGGGAGCGAGCGAAGGAGGACACGCAGACCGGAATGGAGGCGAATACACGAAACTAACAGTTCCACAGTGCAATGGCGCATTAATAAAATACTCAGGTTAAAAGAGTTATCGCAGTAGTATTTTACTGCACTGAAAGCAGGCAAACGGAGAATTGTGGACAATTGCCACTGTAGGCATCGCCTCGAAATAAGCTTCACTTCTATTCAGTCCGATTCTATGTTTAATGTACGTCACGTGACACGCAGCAACTTGGTGAAATTGTTTATTTTCATCCAGCTTCATGTAAGCGTTTTGTTTACCTTCCCGTCCTGGACAGTTCCACTCACTTCTTTGTATCAAGTCACCCTTAAATTACGTTTTCCCACACACAAACTTTGTGAGCTCATGTAATTTTCCAACATAGCTCATTTATGTTCTATATACATGTATTCGATGCATTTTTCTTTGAAACCTTCTTGATTTTTTACCACTTGTGTACAACACATACATAAAATACTGTGTATCAAAATGTCTGGTGTATTGTGTAAGCATTTTTTTTAAATTAAATGACACTGTGTGTTTCATTTGACTTTTATTGTTTTCTACAATACAAATAAATAATGTTAAAATTGATAAAAATCAAGCTCATCATACAATGTAAACGGGTCAAATTGAAATAAATATTACAAATCAATGACAGTAACTGCAACATCCTATTTTCACATCTTTAACATCACAAAATGTATGGCTGACTATTTTTTGGGGTCATTTTTAACTGTTGCTCAATGTCATCATAAGCATTTACATTTGAACTGCAGCACAATGATCCTACAAAAAATAACACTGCAGATGAAAGGCATCATGAAAAAGTAGTAATGAGAGGAGATATTTCCATGTATTTGATTAGCTGGCAACAGCATAGTTAGATCCTAAAGTACATAGGAAAAGTTGAAAATTAAAGGGTAAAATCTGTACTGGACAGTAGTTTTTTCTCAACCCTCATTGATTATGGAAATTCAAAAAGCAGTTGTTGTTGCGTGAGATACAAAGAAACACACAGCACTTAAGGCATAGCACTCGAGATGTTCTCTGACAGTCCCTGAAACGACACCGCCCACCCCCCTCTCCTTCCCCGAGCTGCTCAGGCCAGTGGCCCGAGCCATCGTACCGTGTGGCTGTATCAGGCAGAGGACTTTCCTCCACCAGGTTGGGATCCCGTGTGTCTTTGGCTGCATGAGCCTTCTCTTTGGGGGGTTGAGGAGGAACCGAGTCCTGGGTGTCAGAACCACTGGACAGGATCAAAGACTTGGACACCTCCAATCTAAACGCCATGAGAGTCAAAGTTGCAGACCTGCGTTCCTCTTTGTACAGCAGCCAGGAGTTGATCAGAGCCAGATCTGTTAGGTACCAGAGCACAGCTTGTGGCCAGCAGGTCGAAGCTGAGGCGGTGAGAGGGGTGGAGTAAAGATTTTGCAGATCTATGTTCAGCTGAGCTGACATTTGGGCCTTCTCAAAGTTGTCAGTGAGGGAGGCCATGTTCCTCTGGCTGTTTCCAGCAGTAGAAAGTATAAACCCACAGTGAGAACGTCGTAACATCAGCTTCCCATCTGAGCTTACAAACTCGTCTCCGATCTGTCCGCGGGCTCCTCCCACCCTGCCTGCGCCGTGAACGCCAGCAGCTAGCAGACGCTCTAGCATAGCAGGGGTGGAGAGTTCCTGTTTGCAGAGAAACACCATGCTACCTTGGGGGACCATTTTCTCTACAGCGTCCTCTTTGCCCGACAGAAATAATTTGAGATCCACATGTAAGAGAAAACCGCCATATCCAATTAAAGTAGTACAGTAGAGTGATGGTTTCTTATTGTGCATCTTCTCAGCCAAAGGAAGTGGATACTGGTCCACTGCATAATCGCTATCCCGTCTCAGTGACTGGCACCCTGCTTTGAATCGGCACAATAACGGCTGTACCTTCCACAGGGGGTCAGTCTGTGTTCTTGAGCTGCTCAGTTCATATAATGTGTCTCCTTGCCCACACCCACTGCTGTGCTGGGAAAATGCATTTTGAGCGCTTGACAGATGTTTCTCTGGCTGAAAATTCTGACCATCTTGTCTCCCTTCTTGAATGTGACTGTTGACTGCATCCTTTGGAGGAGAAGCGAGCTTCAAAATGCGCAACAGCTCGAGGAAACGGGCCAATGGCATGGCTTCAGCAATCAAGGGCACCTTAGTTGAGTTCTCCCAGTAGAGCCTCGGACTGGGAAACTGAAAAATAACAAGAAGACAAATAAATGTAAAGCAGTTTTGCATCAAATTAACAGACAAGTAAATATTGAGGATAAAAAATGGAGCACAAACCTTTAACGTTCCCATTGCAATGTGGATCCCAACAAATTGCGCAACCTCTTTGGCTGTGACAGCATTAGGCGTGTTGGACAATTTAATCGTGCAACTGGCAATTTCTAACCAGGTTTCCCAACCAAAATACTCAGAGAAGTAATCAATGGGCTCTCTCGTGTTTTCCGCTCTTGGTGTTTGAGGCTGGCTCGTTGAAGCTGGCAAACTATGGGGTGGAGATAAATCAAGCAACAGTACTAGTGAGAAGTGAACCACATACAAGAGGCCTTTATTGTAATATTTTTGATCATTTTAAGTTAAAATAAAATGGCTAAGTATAAAAACATGTACGTAAGATAAATAAATAGTACTTTGGTGACATTTCATCGGGTTGTTGTGCGTTGTTTGTCTGGTCCTTGTCAAAATAGGCCATTACTTCTGCCTCCGCGTCAAGGTGAGGGTCGGATAATTCAAAACTGCCCACATCCTCTTCATCCGTACTCTGGAGTAGGAAGTCCTGGAGGTCTGGTGATTGTTGCAAATCAGTGTCCTCCTCAGCTGATTAATAGACACAGGTTTTTTGTTTTTTTTTTAAACTATGATGATAAAAAGCTCAAAGACAAAGAATTTAACTACAGGTACCAGTTGCGTCAAATTTTAAATCAAACCTTGTCCATATCCAAAGTCACTGACCCCTGCTCCTGACAGTAGTCCCCTCACTCTCATTTTCTGGTAGTTTGGGCCAGAAGGACTCCCTTCATCTGTTTTTGACATGTTCAACATGAAAAAAGAGGTTTTCCTATAATCTGTCATAGAAGAGGAATATCGATGTAAAACACAGTGACTCACCTAAATCACAATCTGTTGCTTGATGTATTGTCTGCTGCGCATTACTGGATGTCCCTGTGGTTAAAGTCCCATTGGTGGTTTGAGAGGCTCCCAGCAGAACCTCCCTCTCCTCCTCCTTTACTGGGTAGAAAATACACTGGCTGGTGTTGAACTCAGGGGTGAGGCGACAGTCCCTCGTAGTTTCTGAGTTCTCCATGACTGTGAACAAAACATGAGAAAAATCTTAATTTAAAGCTGTTAAGTTGTTTACACATTGTTAAAGCAGTGCACAAGTGGATAAACCCCTTCTGAGGACTTTTTAATCGTCACCTGTCAAAGCTAGGAGGTGGATTGATTGGCTTAGTTCAAAAAGACACCAACAAACCCCATTTATCCTCGGTAATTAACATTTGCGATGTAAAACAATTCATTTGTATTTCCAAAATAAGGTTCCATTTGTATCCATCCACCTGGAACTTGTTTGTAGCATGTCTGTTATTTCCCAGCTACCTTACTGTGACAGCAAGACTCACCACTTAACTGTTGATGCACATAAAATGGGGTAGACCTGATAACTATTGAGTCTGTTGCCCTTTTGCCCCTTATTTTTGCCACGTGTTGGTTTAATCCGAACTAGGTGTTTTACACACGCAACTCCTTTTGGGCCTAACAGTGTACAGATTAAGGAATAAAGTGTTAGAAGGCTTTTTTTTTTTTTTTTTTTACATTTTGAGAAGGACCAAACAAGGCCTTTACCACTGCTTTAAAACTTGTGCATCTCAAAAAAGAAAATATCATCCATTTTCTCATAATCTAATTCAAAAAGTTAAACTTTATACACGTTTTTTTGAAATGCACAAGTACACCTAATCTCAGGTGGCTATTTTTGTATATGGACCCTTGTAATTAAAAAAATATATACTCAAATTGCAGTCTTCAGAGGTGACATTGATCTTAACAAAACAGCAAATGTTTCCCAAAATGTTGACACATTGCCTTAAGATGTAGATGGAGTGCAGCCAATACTTACATGGACAGGAGGTGTTTTCCATGTTTACTTGTTCCACATTCCATCGGATGTGTCCGCTCCCTTGTGCCACCTGGACCTCATTCAACACAAGGGTGCTCTCCTCCTTTACCAGAACTGTCCTTATATCACGATGATGTTGTGGCTGTACAATTGCACTCTGTCTATTTTGACAGCTGGCTGCAAGTGGTGGATCTGAGGTACTCTCTTCAACCTTGATCTCCTGGCTCCCGATGATTTGTACTTCATTCTCAGCAATGCTGTCCAAACCCTCGAATGAAAATAAAAGTTTTAAGAATGCAACCCTGAATTCATCATTTGCCATTAATGAATTTGCTGGTACGATTAGCATCATACCTGTCTTTGACTGTCTGACCCTGGAATCAGGCACAGCTCCTTGTCAGCAGTTGTTTGTTGTCTAGAGGTAAGAAACTTCTCAAGTATGATACCTGGAGACTGGTCCCTGTTGATCTCCTCTCCTCCCTGCAGCCCTCTCTCATTTATTACCTCCTCTACACTGGTAGTGACTGACTTCAGCTCAAACACGACTTGCTCTTCAGGAGATTCCTCTATCAAAGAGGGCATAGAAGGCAAAGATGTAGCAGGAGTGGTAGTTTTTTTGGCCTCAAATTCAGGAATGCTCTCTGGCTTAGAATTTTCTGTACCAGCCTTACTTTCCTCATTAATTTCTGAATCAGAAGGCTTTTCATAAACTACCTGGCATACTTGCTGTTCTTTTTCTGACTGCATTTTCCCCACAGCATCTCCAACTAAACCTCTCTTTGGTACTGCGTCACTTAGGTGGCCTGTACCTCGTCTCTTTGTAGCATTCCTTGCAACAGCTTTCTTCCCTCCTTTTTTCTTCTGGACAGTGATTTCTTCCTCTTCTGCTTTAATTTCCATTTGATGGGTAGAGCATGACACAGTTTGCAAAGTTAGACTAATCTCAGTCTCATTGCTAGGTTGCATGGTGGTTTCCCCCTCTGAACTGCAGGTTCCATTTGATTCATTTTGGGGAACAGTGTCCTCATGAGAAGCTGGATCATCTCTCTCACTCTGTTCCCCAACAGTGACCAAATCTACCTCCAGAAGTAAATCCTCCTTAATGTCTTCATCTGTAGTACCATGAACTTCAGCTTCTGAGCTGGGACTCACCAGAGTGTCTACTTCTTGCTTGTCCACGCCTGATGTCAGAGGCTCTCCTGTCTCAGAACTTTGCATCTGAAGGGTCTCACAATTCTTTGTTGGATCAGATGATAAATGCACATCTGTGGAGATATGAGATTGACCATCTGCTCCCCTTTTACTTGTAGACTTCTCTTCAAAGACATTCATTTCTACATCTGAAGGAGGAACAGGTAAAGAAGGGGATGGAATTAAAGCGGGAAAAGAGACACAAGGCTCTCTGTCTTCAAGAGCCATCTCTCCTATCTCAGGTTCAGTGTCCCAGTCTGCAGCAGCATTCATCATCCCAACAACCTTGGGGTATTGCTTTGGAAGCTGGTAAAGATCCAACCTTGAGACGCCTTCAAATACATTCCCATTAGTGTAAGTGAGACCAGGGCTCTCTACGATATGCACTGTCGCCTTGTGCTTCTGAAGGGAAGAGACTTCACTAAACCTCTCCCCACAATCCTTGCACTCTAAAGCACGCTTAGTAGACGTTATCACTCCTTCAGTCTCCACTTTTGAGGATGCTTTACGCTTCCTGGTGGTCTTTGGCTTGGTTGTCAGTGTTTCAGGTGGTTGATGGGAAACCTGTAGCTGGGACAGTAATGAAAGAGCTTTCTGGTTCTTTTTGGGTCTTCCTCCTTTTTTCTTGGCTTCAGCTGTAAGATCATTTGTAAACTCATTTGTTGGATGTTTGAGCTTCTCGTCTTTACTCTGTTGGGTCAAAATTTGGGACTCCTGAGTCGAAGCCTCCTGTGTGTGGCCTGATGCCTTTGAAGTGTCTAACTTGTGTACTTTAAGCTGGGGCTGTTTATGACCTTTCAGTAGAAGTAGAGCGTCTTGTGTTATGTGGGGGCCAGGTGTATCTCCTGAAGCTGAGCCTGCTTTATTCTTTTTGTCTCTTGCCAGGTTTTTCTTCAGCTTCCTGTCCTTTGCATTTTTGGGCTGAACTTTTTGCATGGTTTTTGCCTGTTTTTTCTTTTTAAATACAGGTGAGGCTACAGTCTTGTACTCACTTGCATTAGTAACACTTTCAGGGACCACTTCTTTTGGCTTTTTCTTTTTTCCTTTATCCTCTTGGATTTGATACGCCTGTGAATCCTGAGGTGATGAAGATGGGTTGTTTTTAATAGTAGATACAAAATGTCCCGCTTTCTTGGCCGATTTCCCCTTGCTTCCCTTCTTCTGTGACGGTCCTTTTTTTTCTGATGTAGTCGTTAGTGGCACTTTACTGATAATCACATCTTCCAGTGTTTGATTACGCTGCTTTGAAGGCTTCTTCTCTCTGTTTTTTTTCTCTTTGCTTTTTGGGCTAAATTTAACAACAAGATGGGACTTTTTTGTTTTTTGTCGTTTGGCCGGTTTGGGATTCATGTGTAAATCATCCTTGTGTATGGATCCAATCAGCTCTTGCATATATCCTTGAAAGATAAATGCTCTGGCTGGCTTTCTTTTCCGCACCTTCACCAGTTCTTGAGCTGACATCACATTTAATGGTATCTGAGAGATCTGTGGCACTTGCTTTGTGTCCATTTGCGACACAACCTTTTCTTTAGTAGATGGGCCCTCTTCTTCAGACAGTTCCTTCACCGGCTCCTTATCCTCCTCGCTTTCTTCTAGCAATTTCTCAGATGCTTCTTGTTCAGTTTTTTCTTGTGTCTCTTCTAAGTGGCCTCCATTAAGCACAGGCTGAACCTGAACTAAACTTTCTGTCTGCATTTGTGAATCAACCTCTTCTTTGGAATGGGTTTCGGATTCGCTTGGAGTTTGTGAGAGCGTATCTGATGGAACAAAGGGGCACGGAGGAAGTTCCTGTTGTTCTGTTTGTAATGGAGTCAACTCCAACTCAACTGTATGCAAAAGTGGGACTAACATGCCTGTCTCCTGCTCACCTACTGAAGGTTGGTCAGGAATCTTCTCCAGTTCAGTAGTTGGTACCAGAACAGACGACAGGATTTCATTTTGTGGTATAGTTTGGGATTGTTCTAGCTCCACAGTTGGTATCAAGGCGGGGGTAAGTTCTAATATGACTGTTTGCTCCAGGTTTTCTTTGAGGACATCTCTGTCATCCTGGCAAATGATCTGATCCATAGTATCAGACTGAACTCCACTAATATCTGGGTGTGGTAAGATCTGATGCATCATTTCTCCCTGTGTTTGCTCAGACTGAACAAGTGTTAACTCTATATTTTCACCTGCTCCTATGTGGGAACCTATTTGTGAGAAACAGGAGTTTTCAGGCTGTCCATCTGGTGTAATGGGTTCCAGTATAATTGTTTGTTCCATTGGATCACATGTGGTATTTGAAGTGTCCAATTCATTTTTCTTGGAGTCTGTCTGTTTCATTCCCATAAAATCTATTTGAGGTGGATTGAAATTCAAATTTACTGGTTCTGCCAGTTGCGGTATCTGTTGCACTTCCAGTGGTGGGGCATGAGGTGGCACCTGCCCTAGCACAACAACTTGGTTGACTTTCTGCACATTTCCCAAAGATTCAATAAGTCTGCAAATCTGCTCTGTATCAATATTAGCGTCAACCTTTTGCAAAGGTCCATTAGGTTCCAACTGTAGTAGTCCCGGTTGGCAAATAGATATTGGAGTAATGATGGGGGTATTTTGCTTCAGTTGTTGCCCATTTGGGGAGGCATTTCTGTCTGCATTAGGCAACATTTTGTGCTTAGTTTTCATGTGATGAAGCTGTGTCTTGGTACTTTTGAAAGTGGCTTTGCAGACAGAACAAGGATACTTTATAGTAGAACCTAAAGATAATAAAGGGGAAAAAAGTTATGATCCATTGTAAAATATTTCCTGCAAGCTGACAAGCGTACTTTGCTTTCTACAATTTTATCATTTTACAGGTGCACTTATATGAAATTTCTGTTCAGATTATCTAGCGGCACCAATACATTATCAATATCAATCTTAGAAAATAAAAATGTGAAGAGGAAAATAATTTGACATTTTTTATATTCTAATACAATTACAATTTGCTGACAGCCTTCACCATCCCTAAAGAAAAAAATACATTGAATTATTTGAAACTTGTTTAAATAACCTTAGTAAAACTTAAAGCTATTCTTGTACTAATTAAACAAGTATAAACAAGCAGCAACATAGGAAGCTTTAAAATGTTGAGATATTTCAGTGCAGACAAAAGTGGCTCCTCTTGAGCCATGCAACTTTAATACCTAAAAAATATTATGCCATTTTAAAGCATATAATGATAAATGCATGTCAATTATATGAAAATTTTCTTACCATCTTTCTTCAACTGTCCTTTAGTTGTGGCGCCTCCTCCATCTTCTTCAGCTCCCTCTGGTAAGTGTGCCACCATATGTTTCTGCAGAGCCTTGGACATGGTAAACCTCTTCCCACACTCTTTGCAAATGTATGGTCTCTCTCCAGTGTGTGTGCGGCGGTGATATTTCAGCAACGTCATAGTTTTGCATGGTTTGCCACAGTCAGTGCAGGCATAGCCATCCAAGCCAAAATGAACTTTTTTATGAACGGTGAGCTCTGATGACTTGCTGAAGGCCTGGCCACAGATTGGACACTTGAAGGGTTTCTTCTCTGTGTGGGCTTTCTGGTGAGCCATGAGCTCGGTTGAGTTTGTGAAGTGGCGGTCGCATACATAACAGGCGAAAAGGGCATTTCTCAGTATGCACTGTTCATATTCTGCAGGGTGGCTCAACTTGAGGTGACGCTCTTTGCTTTTATGATCACTGAAGATTATGTGGCACTCCATGCACTGCAAGGAGAGCTGAGATGCTGGAGGGAAACAAGACAGGAGGAAAATAACTTTTTGCATGGAACACACTTGCATAGTCTGAGAATAGAAAAATTAGTCTTTCTTACTTCTGTTTCTTCTTTCTGGAAATAGCGATTTTGACACTTGGACTCAAATATTAAAGCAGCAATCTTTTGGTATTTCAGTTTCTTTTGACTATACACAGAAGGAGACCCATGATTAGCCTTGTAGACTTCCTTTGCATATTTCTCTCTCATTACTATTTTTGCTATGCTTGTTTATGTGCTTAATGTAAAAAATATGGCTCTGAAAGCTTAACCAGCTAATAACAACAATTTGTAAATGCATGATTTACTTAATGTTGCTTTAAATGTCACAAATAAGAAGCATAAATTGGGAAATATGTTATTTGGTAACATGAAAGCAATTCATTAGCAATTTACTAAATGTTAATGTTAAATATTTCTAAATATGTCAAACAAACACCATTTTTGATGAGAATCCTTTCCATTTTTTTATGTACTCAGCAGGGCATTGTGCACTGTGGACAAACATATTTGTGCATAAAGATAAACAGTATGTATGCAATAAGCTAATAAAGGTCAAGGGATAGGCCAAAGGGAAATATTAGTCCAGCTCTAACCTGCACTATTTTGATTGACTGCTACAAAGCCACATAAACTATTATACCTACATAAAAGATAAAAAATAAATTCCACGATATTTATTACTGAATATAATTTTGTGAGTATTGAATATTTTAACATAAAACTACAGCAACTGCAGTAAATCACAGTAAACACCAAACTGGTATTAAAAGTCATAGTACATTGTTTATGGTTTAGATACTGTATATAATCATTCATTTAAACATTTATAATTGTATAAAACTACCATAATGTGGAGTGTGTGGTCCCAATATCAAATTAATCATGCACAAGGTAAAATACTCACATGTGAGAGGCATAACCGCTGGCTTGGACATGTCCATCTTCAGTGGATCTATCATCGCCTTCTTGGAAGGAACATATTTCCTGCCATCACGTACACCTTTATCCTGTTTCTTTGCTTTTTCTCCATTGCACCCAGGATTTGCATGTACCTCAGGTACAGGATCAATGGGCACACTTGTCTTTGAGTCCAGTTCCCTTCCTCCAGTGCTATCCGAAGGCTGGACTGCAGGCTCATTTTCCACTGCTGGTGTGACTGCCATACTTGCAGGTGCTTCTGCCCGCGTCCTATTTTCCTGTTGTATGATTGGTGTTTCAGTCTCAGCAGCAGACACTGATTTATTCCGCTGCCCCTGTGCAGCTGCTTCCCTCTGTGCTGGCGGACTGTCAGGCTTGGTGTCTAGTAGTCTCTCTGTGGTTTCTTTGGGAACAGGGTTTGGCCCACTGTAGGACTGGGTCGGACTATGCATGTTTCCCTGCCTTTTGGCTTCAATCATCCACTTGTTTATATGTGTCTGTGAAATCACACTGAGACCCGGAGCGACTGTTAAATGCAAAGATGAAAAAAAACACTTTAGCGCGTGCATCTGTTGAGCTACTTCATTTAAAAATGGCACCTACTTAAAAACAGTGAACAGCCGTTTTGTTATCGACTTGGTGACAGCTGGGAGACCAGAGCATGCTTTTAATATTCTCGAACAGTCCATCTGAAATTGCGACAAATACACATAAAAATGACAACGCTAGCCGCGTTAGCTTAAATTCACTAATTTTCGGCTAAAATTCAGGCTGTGATTGCTGGTATATCCTGCTGGTTCCTGCGCCAAATGTGCTAAATATTAACTTCCATTCTGCGGCTCCGCCTTCTCACACAGACACGCTGATAACTGTATGAACGCGGGTGTAGATGTAGATTTGTGGTTACCTAAGCTCACTCATCCGCCCAAACATCTCCGCGTCGCTTCGCAGCAGCACAAAGCCAGCACGAAGGAGTCCCAGGCATTATGACGTCACGCGTGACGAAGGGTGCGGCGAGGCTCACGGGAGTAGTGGTTTTGTAGTCAACCTAACCAGTTCTAACCTGTGTCTGATCGTATGTTGTGGTTTAAACGGCAAAGCTGTAATGTTTTACTTTTGCAAATTCAACTTTATTACAAGGATAATGTCCACAATCACATTTTTTCTTCAACAGATTTTAAAATATAATACAACACCTGATACACTATCCTCAAACAGTTGACTTGATTAATGCATGTCTCTAAAAAATTGGGAAGTTGATATTTTTCATCAGTTAATTGAGGAAATTAACATTTAATATATTCTTGACTCATTAAACATAGAAAATATTCCACTGTATAAACCATGATCATCTAGATTAAAACAATAAAAGGCTGGAAATATTTCATATTATGTGTAATATATATAAATTGGTCGTATTCTATTGTTTTTAGATGTAGACTGGTGCTATTGTACAGTGTTTCTATCTACAGTAGTACAGGTGTTGCAGAAAACATACTAATATAGCAACGAATATTTTTTCTTAATTCTGTTATCCCAAATTTCTTCTTCACTAGCGATGTCTAATGAAATATTTGTGTAGTACTAAAAAATAATCGGCACAATATGTAACGAGAGATTATTACACATGAAGAACCATTATTCAGTATGTGAAGCCTGTTCATGGCAACAGCAGCAGAAAACCTGCAATTTAAGTTTCACTGATCAAAAGGCAAATCTTTATTGAGAAACTGGGAAAACCATCCATGAGAGACATTCATTCATTCATTCATTTTCTACCGCTTATCCCGTTAGGGGTCGCGGGGGGGGCTGGAGCCTATCTCAGCATCTTGGGGCGAAGGCGGGGTACACGCTGGATGAGTCGCCAGTTCATCGCAGGGCTGACATATAGAAACAAACAACCATCCACACTCACATTCACACCTACGGGCAATTTAGAGTGACCAATTAACCTACCCCCAGATTTGCATGTTTTTTTGGAATGTGGGAGGAAGCCGGAGTACCTGGAGAAAACCCACGCAGACACAGGGAGAACATGCAAACTCCACACAGAAACGTCCTGACCCGGAATCGAACCCAGGACCGTCTTGCCATGAGAGACAATTAGATTAAATTAATCCTACAGCAGTGTCTCCTGTGGCAAAAGTAAATATACCAAAACGGCCAGTTGGTGGTGCTATTGCAGCATATGATGTGAGATATTCAAATTCAATAAAAACAATCTCGTTATTGAAGTCCTTGGAAACGTCCATAAATAAATGATACAAACAAATGAAAAGTCTGAGAGTACCATCACACACTTATTATGTAGAACTTCTGCGCCAACTACCTTAACATTTGTCCAGTCTGTAGACACTGTAAGGGAGAGCTGGCCAGATCAGGAGAGATCTCGTTCAGCCTTCTTTGGAAGGAACAGCTCGCGTGTGGAAATCTGAACTTCTTTGCAAACCAAACGCATGGCAACCCAGGCATGAATTAAGGAGTCAAGAGTTGCAGTCCTAGACGTTGCTGTGTTGCTATTAGTGTCATTATCAGTACCCACCCAAAACCAACCACTCATTACTTCATGTAATTACAAGAAAACAAATGTAAAGAGTTATGCATTCAAAATCTAAAAAACTTAACTTGACAACTAGTGCAGCAGTTCAAAATAATAGGGGAATTAAATGTGGACAATTGAACATCCAATCCCTGATGCGAACATTAATACAGCAAAGTATTCATGATTATTGTAGACAGAAATAACGCTATTTCCAAGGCTCTGGGACTGTGGTCAACCATGGTTAGAGCTATTGGTGAACTTTGCCAGCAGTGTTAACTGGCCGACCGAAAAAGAACAAAGACTCCTCTCACATATGCCTAAAACATCTTGGTGCCCCAAGACTTTTAGGTTATTCTTCTGTGGAATCATAAGTCAAAAGCAGAACTTTTTGGAAGACTTGGTCCCGTTACCTTTGGTGTAAAGCAAACACGACAAACCACCATAAACAACATCACACCAACAGTCCATCACCGATGGTCTGGGGCGGCTTCGCTGCTTCAGGACCTGGATAGAACCAAGAATTCAGCTCTCTACTGGAAAATCCTGAGGGAGAATGTCCACCTTTCAGTTCATGACCTAAAACTAAATCTTAGTTTTATGCAGCACAACAATGATCTTACATGCACAAGCAAGTCCACTCCTGAATTTCACAAAAGAAATAAAATTTAGGCTTTGGAGTAGTCCAAGTGGAAGTTCTCATAGGAATCCCGGCCCTTAAGACAGCCAGCTCATGTTCCGAAACCCTCGTATTGCAGAAATAAAATGATTCTGCAAAGAAGAGTGAGCCAAAATTCCTCCACATGATGTTACCTGAAAACTTGAAATGTGAAAAACAAGCAAAAATAAGAGGTAATCGGGAGGGAAGTAAATACTTTTCACAGCAACCGAAATCTATGCCATCATATCCACGTCTTAAACATGCTGCAGCACCTGAAATACACCTTTTATGAGGTAAGTTTTACGTATTTTACAATGTGGCTTTGTTACACTTACTTACAATAAATGAACTCATCTTTTTAGTTCAGCACAGGTGGTAGTAAAGACATAGTCAGGAAAGTTATCCCTACATTGCTTTTAAGAATAACTATACAAAACAAAAAGTACTTATATGATTACTTTTAGCCCTCAAGTATAGGCTGAAATTCAGTGTCATCTCTGTGCAAACACTGCATTATGGGAATACAGTCTAAAACACAAAGACACAAAAAGTTTTAAATGCATTTCATTTTATTTAATTTAACAAGTAGAGGTAGGAAGCTTTATTTCAATTTGTTTTCCCTTTGGTTCAAAACTATATTTTGCAGCCGTGATTCCAAGTCACGTCAATAATCTGTATCAAAAGACCTGCATTATAAGCTCTTGTTGTTTTACAGAGGAATTTCTTATCCTTAATTTCATGCAGTAACAGTGAGTCAAAGAATAAAAGCCATCAAATGCAAAGAAAGTGTAATAAAATTATTCTTAGAGCCTTCAATCCTCAATTTCATCCTGCGGGGCGGGCAGTTCCCCGGTGGCGTGCTGTATATAGTGCAAATGCAGCTTTGCAACCTCATCGAAGCCCATGTCGCATTCACAACACTCCCATTCCCAATATTTGTGCTCTCTGTGCACGTGTGCTTCCTGTGCCTCCCTCTCGTCCACTTCCTGTCCGGCTTGATGGGCCACAGCTTCTAATTTCAACACATCATGTGGACCAGATCTAATCAAGCCAGATGGCTTTGAAGGCTTGAAGTGATGTGTAGGTTCTCCACAATCTGACTCAGAGTCCATATGATCCTCGAACTCAACACCTTCACACGGCAACTCACTTTTCCCAACTTCTTCTCCTGGTAGCTCCATCATGTTTTTATCCATTTCTGGCTCTTCTTTAATAGTGATAAGTGTCTTATTTTTTATAATTGGCTCATTTGCAGAGTTCTTGATCCCCAAAGGCACCTCACCGGGCCCAACATAAGCTTTAAGATGTTTTTTCTGGTGCGAAATGAAATTTCCAAGAAGAGAAAATCTCTTCCCACAAAATGTGCACTGGTAAGGTTTTTCTCCAGTGTGGGTTTTATAGTGACTCCTGAGCTGAGCGCCCATGTTGAAGCTCTTGTGGCAAATATTGCACACATGCTGCCCCCGATTGTGACACTGCAGGTGTTTGTCTAGTGCCTTTTCATCTACGAAGCCTTTGGCACAACTCAAACACCAAAACGGCTTCTGCTCATGGAGATCAAGGTGATCCATCCACGCCATCGCAGAGGTGAAGTCTTTGTTGCACTGGTTACACCTAAGAGGACTTGATTCAAATGATCCGTGGGACCTGTGAATTCTCAGGTGACCAAGTAGCCGTGCCCGCCTGATAAAAGACATCCCGCACTCCTGACACTCGTATTTACACGAACTCTCCACACTCGGACTTTTCTTAATAGGCTGTTTTTCATGCAGCCGTTTGTGTTTTGTGAATGGGACCAGGTATGAATACACCTTGCCACAAACCAGGCATGTGTAAGCCTTCTGATGTTTTGAATTTTCTGAGGCAACTCCAACACCATCTCCACCATCACCTGAGGCTACATCTACTTTTTCTCGATCGTCTTCATTCCAAGGGTACATTTTTGCTGCAGGATTCCTGTTTTCACCTGGCTGAGCTTCTTCTTCTTCCTCCTCCTCTTCCTCCCCCTCCTCTTCCAGAGCATGCTGGTGAAGGTGAGTCTTGAAGACATCTGGGTGCGTAAATGTCAGTCCACAATCCTTACATGCAAGGCTTAACTCTTCACCTGCAAAGGAAGAAAAAGGACCAATTTAGTCATTTTACAGGTGACATGAACATTTTCCTCAACAAGTTCATAAGTAAAAAAAAGAAAAAGAAAATACAAATATTCAATAATACAATATAGTATGTTTATTAATAAACTGAAAGCATGATCATTACTGGTAACTTTAGCAGTGGCTCATTGCAAAAAAAACTTACAAGACTGAGTTGTGACTCTTCTCTTCGTTCACAGAAGGGGAGCAATTAATTTAAAAACAAAAACAATCGCATGTGAGGTAAATTCAGAATTATTTTAATGTCAGAAATTTAAACTTAATCATGTCTGTAAGGCAAGGAAATCTGTACCATTGGAACACTTCTGCTACTGCAAATGTTGAGTGTTTGTCATTAGGCAGTACGTGTATATTTTTAAATTTAGGTCTTCAAAGTAAACTGTTTTAAATATTTAAAAAAACCTGAAGTGTGATGATTTACTAGTAATAAAACAATTTAAAATAAGTCCTTGATAGTTTTCCAATTACATTTAAAGTTATTTCATTGCTTAAATGTTTACGATGTGTTACTCAATGTGAACTTTAATTTGATTGTAATTTGAAACTCAGAGTAAAAATATGGTGGTGAAACTCAGGCACATAACCACACTTTGCCGTGTGTGATTACTTGATGGTCTGTAGTTATTAACTAAGGAAAAAAAAAAACTCTCCATTAAATTATTTAACGAAAAATGACTGTTACATGCCTTTAGTCAAATATCTGGCCAGACGATAAATCAAGAAATACTAAAAACCACCACAAAATTAATCACACAACCCCATCATGTATGCAAAAGGTGATTTATTTTTTTTTTATGTTTTTAGAAATCTTTTCCTTCATTTTCAGAAACAGCAACTTCAACAAGTTGGCAAACCGCTCATCTAAAGAGAAAAAATAAACTAAGTAGTACAGTAAACTTACATCCATCTTACGTAAACAAGCAACTGTAATGAATGATTTTCTCACAACAGAGAAACATAACACTGAAGAGGGAATAAGGGAGCTTAGATTTCAATTAATGCAAAACGCGATGTAAATAATACACAAAAACTTGACTGAAGTTTTTTCCTGGTTGTAAAGTTCGCCGTCAGGACATGTTTTACCATTTAATATAAGCAGTGCATATTAGGGACTTCTTATAGCTCATATTTTTTGTAAACATGCAATGAGGACCTTGTTCAGTAGAACTTGAAGCATTTAAAATTAGCAAAATTTGGAATGCATGTCCTTCCAAACTGCTATGACTAGTGTCAGCAGTATTTTTTTAATTTTTCAGGAATTTTGTAATTGCATGAAGACAACTGTACATGCATTTATAGTTCTGAATAATTTTCCCATACATAAAGATATGAACTATCACACTTTAGCCACTGACCCCTAAAGTCAGTAACAAAGTTCCATGGACAAGTCTATTTAAAACTAGATTAAACCAGCTTGGAGTTCAAAACTATACATTTGTGACCTGTGAAAAGGAGTCATTCAACATTTTTACAGTTTTCTAATCCAGTGTTTAAAGAAAAGCCTGAGGAAAAAGTGTAACTAAAAGATGAACTGAAAGAAAATAGAGAAAGTGTTACTCCACAAGGAAATTTTGTAGCTTAAGCTTTGTAGCAGTTAGTTTGCAACCGCCAAAGAAAAACAACAAAAATCAACAATCTACAGTGTCTTCACTTCAATCCTTTTCGGGCTGCATAAGCAGCTTCAGTATAGTGCTGGTGCATTATTTTCTCGACAAAAAGTAGTTCCACATTCAAGGCAAGTTAAAGTCATCAGTATAACAGGAAGAGAGCAGCAGGGCCATCACTCTGCATTTTTGAAATTACTGATGCATTCCTGGTGATGGGCAATGAGGTCCTGTATTTCACCAAAGGTCCGAGGGCAAACAGAGCAACGATACGAGTCATTGTTACAGTGCTGTGTTTGGTGTTTGCGTAACACGGTTGGTGAAAGAAAGGATTTGCCACAATGTTGGCACTTATGGCAGCTTTGTGACTGGTTTTCGCTGTTAAGTGAGCAGGATGGAGAGGACTTTCTTCTGCTATCAGCTGAGGGGATGCTGGGTTTTAAAGGCTTCGAAGTCATAGCAGCAATAAGCCTGTAGCGAACCTCATTCGGGAGTCGACAGCGGACCTCATCGTGCCAGATGAGGTGCTGCTGCAGCTGACTCTCAGTCCAGAAGCCCTGGCAGCACAAGGCGCAACAATATGGTCGGGTCCTAGCCTTCATCTTATGTGTTCCTAACTGTTCCTCGGTCTGGAAAGCTTTTCCACACTTATCGCACTTGAAGAAGCACTTGGCCGAATGCTCCAGCAGATGGCTGGGAGGTAGGGAAACCTCAGCTGTGGTTTCAGGAGTTCCAATCTCCTGTTTAGACTCACGGTTTACCTCTGGAAATACTTTATGGTCAGGAAGGGCAACTGCGGAGCTGCGTTGGTGCGCACAGTCAAGACACGAGTCAGATTTCACAGGCGTTAGGTCTGACCTGATGTTTTTCATTCCTCTGCCAACGCTGCTATTTTTTACTGTCATTAAAGTGCTTTCTACAGCTTGTGAATCTTCTGTTTGTACCTCGCTACTTGAGACAACCGACACCTTTACAGCACAGAAAGGAACCTCATTTTTTTCTTTCGTCACTTTAGAGTGGGCCTGCCATTTGTGGGCACGGAGTCCTCTTGCTTTGGCAAAGGTCATTGAACAGAGGGTACACTGGTGGGACTTTGGCTTTAGTCTTGCTGACATAGACTCACTCCCACTAAAGCTGACAGCCCCTTCTGGGACCTGATCAAACACAGCCAGCCCTTTCATTTTATGATCTGCAGCAATACCGTGCTCATTTTCACAACGGGCAGTAACAAGTGAACACTGCGCAAATGACTTGTGTTCTGGACGCAAAACCCCTGAATTCTGTGAAACAGAAACCGTGTTTTTGTTCCCCATACGCTCCGGCTCAGTTTTCCTTTGACAATGAGGATTAAACATCTGGTGGCGCTGGAGAACACAAAGGTTAAAAAACAGTTTGCTACATTTTTGGCACTGGAATGGTCCTGCCTCAGTCTTGCGGCTTACAGATTTCAAATCGTCATCTTTTAGCAACGACCGTGAAAATTTCTTTTCTTTGTGCCATCTCTTGTGGGAGCCAAGGGCTGAGTTGGACATGAATCGCCTCCCACACTCTGGGCAGTGAAACAGCCCTTTACTTGTCTCTTCCTGCTTGGGCTTCTTAAGCATTAAGGACATGGACAATTTAGCTTTTGCTACAGATTTGTAACCTTCAGCATGAATTCTTTTATGGAAATTCAAAGCTCCAACCACTGAAAAGCTTCTGTCGCACTTTTTACATTTATATTTAAAATCAGCTGTACTTTCTGAGCTGCCTACATACCGATTTCTTGTTTTCAGGTCTCCACTGTCCGTTTTATTTTTTCCAGCATTAACTGTTATTTGTGTTTCTTGTGTATCCTTGTTTTCTATGGGTTCTTTACCAAAGTCAAACTGGCCCTCTTTTTTAATGCAAAGCTTCTGATGAGCCCTCAAAGAGGCCTTGCTGTTGAAATGTGAGCGGCATGTTGCACACTGGAGATCTTCCAGCGTGATGGTAGACCTCAATGACGATGGGGAGTACCCAGTCTCGTACCCATGGCTTTTCATGTGAAACTTAAGTGCTTTGGCCCGTGAAAACAACTTCCCACAGTCAGGACAGCTGTATGTGTTCTTTTTCAACTGCTCAACCTGATGCTGAAAAGACTTAATTGGTGGTGGGAGCAACTGGTCACTGTGCACGACTTGGTGTCTGAGTAGGCTGGAAAATAGGCGAAACGACCTGTTGCAGAGTTCGCATTTATGATTTCCATTTTCGTGCTTTCGCATATGCAAGGACATAATGCCCTTGTGACGGAACTTTCTGCCACACACTGGACACGCAACCTTTACGCTGGAACGTGGTCGTCCATTAACACAACGAAACGATCCTGTGTCACCTTTTCTTAGCCTCAAATCTGCACAATGAGTCTGACTTTGCTTGTGGTGAGAATAAGCTCCTAGAGACCAAAAACCCTTCCCGCACTGTTCACAGTGATAAACCTTTGGGCCGAGAAGGGTTTTCGTCGGATTGTACTCTTTCTTAGTCAGTGAAATAGTCTCCTTCTTTTTTGTTGAGCAGTTTTTCATATGATTAAACAAGGTAGCTGCATGTGAATAAGAAACCCTGCAATCTGTGCATTGGAACGGTTTTCTTTTGGGATGATGCAACTGATGGGAGACTAAAGCAGACAAACGTGAGAAGCATTTACCGCACTCAGTGCATGTCAATTTTTTCTTCTCAGATTCCTCTGCCTGGCTCAGATTAGCACTGTTTTTGTTTGCATTTTTGTGTTGTTTAATGTGACCGCAATGTGCTGCATAGCTACTGGCTTCATAGCCGCATGTGTCACACGAGTAGACTGCCACTGACTGACCTTGAGTCTGTTGTCTTCTCTTACGAACGCCATGCCACATTCTGTGAACACGCAGTGATGAAGCGCTAGTAAACCAACGGTAACACTCTGGACAATCAAATCTTTCCTCTGTCGTTTTATGCTCGGCTTCCTCTGCTACCGGTGCACACTGCGCGCCAGCTAGCTCAAAGTCAATCTGTACAATTTTCAAATCCATCTCTGGTTTTGAAACTGTATTACTGGGGGACACTACAGCATCATCCTCATTTTGCACATCCTGATCTGATTCACAAAGTAACTCCAGATCAGGATTCAGGTCCTGGACAGACTCGTCCTCAGATTCACTTGCACTGATCACCTGTACATTAAAGTCCCCGGGTTCATAACTCTCCACTTCTTCATCAGTCTCATTTGCATGCAAATCTTCAGCCACACTAGTAGAAATCAAATTCTTAGGTTCCACTGGCTCCTGCTCAGTCTTTTTTGTTTCACTTTCCAGAGTTTTTTGTGGAGGTGGCATTTGCGCTTCCTTCTCCATCTTACGTAAAACAGCCGTGTGATGTAGCTGATGTGATTGGAGTGCTGAAGTCCTGGAAAACTTGAGCCCACAAACATTACATTCAAAAGCCTTCTTCTGAAGCTGACACACTTGATGAAGGAATGACTTTGCTGGGGTCTCGTCGGAGTGCACCAGGCGCTGGTGCCTGTAGTAGAACGACAGACTTGTAAATACTTTTCCACATTCTTCACACTGGAATCTTTTTGCTGAATCACCTGAATGGTTTGCGTGCCATCGTTGATGGTTTAAGAGAGCAATGTGGCCACTGAAAGCTTTTTTACACTCACTACAGTAAAAGTCATTGCATCTTTTCTTTGGTTTTTCTTTCATCTCTTCTGGGGAGCACTCAATGTTTCGGCTAAATCGCTGATGCGTTTTAAGACGCATCAGAGCAGTAAAAGCTTTACCGCATGAACACTTGAAAAGTTTTTCAGGAGGGCCATCTGTTAGATTTTCACTGGGCTTGGAATCAACTGCCGACTCCTCAGTGTGACATGAATCTCCAGAACTCTTGTTTCGCGACTTGACTAATTTTTCTTCATGACAACGCCGGTGCGCGTCGAGAGCTGAAGCGCGAGAATAATTCCGACCACAGGACTCGCACTGAAATGGCTTCTTTTTCAATTCTTGAGGGTCATGAAAAACCGATTTGGAGGCTTGTCTGTGTGAGCGCTGATGGTTAAGAAAGTGTCCAATCATGCCATAACACTTCCCGCAGTCCGGACATTCATAAGGGTGCTGCTTTTTCATCTCAGGGTTTATTTTTGTACTCGACTCCTTTTGGGAACTTTGGCCATGGCTCTTCTCCATGTGCCAGTGGAACTCACTTTCTTCAACAAATGAAAGCGAACACAAAGTACAGAAATTAGCTGTTTCATTGTTTTTTTCTGCATCAGTCAAATCTTCCATTTGGTCATCTAAATACAAGTTGTCCTGCAGGTGCTGCTGGCGATGCTGCAAGTAGAGGGCTTCCTCTCTGAAGGCTTCTCCACAATCCTGACAGCAGAAAACCCCAACCCCTAAAAATAGAAAGGGGATAAATAGGAGGTCAAAGCCACTCCTGTTTCTAGTGAAAGAAAGGCAGAGAAAAAAAATGAAAAAAAAAAAAAAAATACAAAAACACAGGTACACATCTTATCTTTATTTCACGGTGAAATGACTTTACAGTATAATTACATAAATTTTGAAATAGAAATACACATTTACCCATAAAAAAATATTCATTCCATTTCCATACAGAGAGGCTAATACGGTGCTTAAGCCAAGCACCAATCATTCATTCAATTATTCAGTTACTTAAGACTGCTGTAAAACACAGTGCAGATAAGAAAGCAAACGTTATCAATATATTTTGGTACTGCGCCAATAATACACAAAAGTTGAACTTTTAGATCTTGTTTACACCTGAAATTAAGATGTGTGTTGATCTGGTGATCTGCTAACAAGTTAACAACTCCATATGTTCATTATTTCACATATGGCATTAAAGATATCTCAACATTTGAATGACCATTGGTCACTCATTCCAACTATATGCAACGTAACACATCTTTACGTTTACAAAGACCAAATGCCATTGGATGGTTTGGTAAGTACAAAATACACATAAAATGGAACCAGGTTAAAGTAACACTGTTGTCCGATACCTGACCAAAAAAAAAAAAAAGAATAGACGGTGCACAAGTTCTGGATGTTCTCTTACAACAGTGATTTTTTTTTTTTTTTTTTTTTTTTCATTAAAATCAGTGTACTTGACTAATATAAGAATTTTTCAATTTCAGAGGTCACAAAAAACCGTTCAACATATCCCTCAGAAGGATGGCGTGACACTGCCACCACCCTCTGACTTTTATTTGAAACCCTTTGTACCATCCGCTGCTATTCAAAATGTGATCTACAGGCGGCAGTAGCATTCTTCAATTGCATATTCACTTTGTACACAAGAAGAGAGTCTGGATGGATTAAAATGTATTTTTTCAAGAACTTGACTTTGTTTCAGTCAGCCAGCCCATGACCAGGCATACTGTCATTTTAGGTAGATAATGAATCTAATCTACCAATCAAGGTGCACATTGATCAACATTATTAATGTTAACAGCGCAGATGCCAACAGAAACCATAACAGAAGTAATTTTCAGCATGGAAGATTTTCTGTAGGTTTAACCCAAATTCTCATAAATGTAAACCACTTGCTTTACCACACAACTGCATCCCATATAAATATTACAGAATTTATAAAACTAAAATCCCATAATGCACTGCACCAGCATAAGAATTATCTTCAGCTCTGTAATAGACAACACTTTGCTTAAACTGGGCAGATTGAAAGTCTACAAATGAAAGAAGTCAACATACAAATTCTTGAACGGCATGTGATGAGGTCAGCTTTCCATTCACAAGGTTGTTAAGTATGGCCTTGCCACAAAGTATATACACAATAGCTCAATATGATTACAGAAATAACATTAATCAACACACATCACTACATACTGTTTGTACTAGATTTCTTAAGTAATTATTTTATGTAAAAATCAATTCCCATAAGGTTCAGAGGTAGGTAGTGTTTGTTTTTTTTCCACGAGTCTTTACCCAATAAACAGTACTGAGGATCAATGAACATGAGACAGCAAAAAGTCCCGGCGTGGACGTACAACAGCGTTTTTCTACATTATCCTCATTATTAATTTTATTAATTTGTCGTCAAATTATTTTGCACTTTTTTTGTCTTTTTCCTGCACTGACGCTGGTAAAAGAGGTCGCCAACGGCCCACCTTAACTGAAACATTCTAATGATAGTCCTGTTAGCGTTAAAATGCCGGCTGCTGGATACTTACTCTCAGCCGTGTGTTCGGCCGATGAACCGAGGTCATTCTCGGATGCACTGCCTTCACTGGGGGCTCTCTGTTCGGCGCCGTCCTCTGTCATCGCCGCGCTCGCACCTTCGTCCATCTTGGCGTGGTTCTGTTTGCTCGCGCTAGCTTACTCTGGCTAGTGCGCGTTAGCTTCACAGCGCCGCTCTAAACTGTCCGTTTTTCTCGATTTTGCGCTCGCTGCGCGGCTGGGCTTAAAAAACATACCCGAAAACGGCCCGTGCTGCTCTACTCCGTTACCACAGGACAAGGAAGCATCGTGTGAGGACGTTAGACACGCGAGTGACACCGGACAACACAGCTACATGTCTCGCGCGTCCACACTGCTGCGTGCGCGTCCCCCGGCGGAAGTTGACTCTTCTTCTATCTTTTTATTTCAAGCGAGGGGTTTCAAACGGTCCATGAGAAATAGGGTTTGTTTATATTTTCATCATCATTTCACGCGATAGCTCATATTTATATTATTGTAATGATATATTTATATATAGATGATTTTATTGAATCTGTGTGAGTTTTTAAGTGAGAATTATTAGCACACTATAATGAGCGTTATCAATTTGTATGCAAATCTTGAGTCCCAATTCATCGTTTTAAAAGGTGACTGTTTAAAGTGCATTTTTATTCTTCAAATTTGGAATGTAAAATTTCATTTACACAATGTTGAAACTTTTAAACGCAACGTGATCGCTCGAGTCATACTTGCTGTCTACGTCATTATAGCATTTAATTTTCCTTAAGACATTCAGAATTCAAATCAAGTTTACCTGACAAGTACAGTGCAGAACATCATTATAATCAAACAAAGGTTTTATTTAATCCAATATGTAGACATCATGGGGAATTTCTATTTCTCTCCATGCTAAAACGGTAGATAGAGGTAGAAGGGCACTTTTTTTTTCTTATCTTAAACTTAAATGTTGAGACACACAGGGACTTTTGATTTCGTACAAATGGATCTGGTTTTTATTATATAGTAGTAATGAAGATGTTCAGCCACAAAACAATATTTGGCTACCAAAGCTACTCAAATGCCCATTATTATAACAGAGTTGTTTATCGAGTTAAATCTCAGGCTATGAATGGAAACCAGTATTCAAAGCAAAATACATAAAATTTAACACAACAGTGGGGATCACTTTATAAACATAAGTACATTCGAATCTGAAATAGTCATCTGGTACAAGACACACATTTAGTTTACAGTAGGTGCCAACTACTGCAGCCAAGGCTCAGTTTACAATCGAATTAAGTTTTTCAGTCAGCTGGACTGATTGGATTAAACTGTCTCATGAGTTTAATGTTTGTTTACCATTATAAAAACAATTCATGTCAATACCTCACATAAATCACTCTATTATCATATGTGTAGAAGCCTCATTTATTACGGACTTGCTATTTGACCCTCTTAGTTCCAACTGAGAAAACTCCTACCGTTAATTGATTTGCTTTGACCAAACTATTATTATGTGGATGTTTGTGTGAGATGTATGGACCCAGCCAGCGGTCGCATGAACACAAATGTGTAACAGGGTTATACGGTATATCGATGGTTTTCCATTGTATGTCATGACACATTTAATCTGTGAACCCAACAAACTGCCCCTCCCCTCCTCAAGAGCAAAATCTTACTTTTTTTTTGTGTCCAGTAACTTTCAAAGAGTTGCTCTGTGTTTTGGGAGTGAAGTCACATTGTTGAGTCTACCTTAAGAACAAACTAGGCCTAAAATACCAAGACAGCAGACATGCAGACTTTACTCATAAAAGGCACACAGTATACTGTACATGAAGAAACACAGTTCAAATGGTTCAGGACATATGAACAGAACTAGAAAAGTACTAATATTATCTAAATCTAAAGGTCATTGGCAATAAATGAAATGTATACTGTAGAACCTCATCCATCTGCACCCTTCAGAAGTCGTTTAAACAAGTTAAGCATTTGGATAACTTAAATACATAACAAAATAAGGTGAGAGCAATTTAACATGTATACACCCTCTATCACAAATAATATTCTGTGCAGTCTCAGTCAGCGCTGAGAGACTTTAAATCAAATGTGAAGACAAAATAAAGTTTCTAATGCCCAACCACTCAACTCGCCAAACTGCACAACTGAGGGTCAAATTAATGAGTTTCCACTGAAAAAAAAAAAATGTATATATAAAAAAGAAGAAACTAAGTCTTGTTTCTAATGTAGAAATGTCAAATCTCTCCTTGTGCATGTTGCAGGTAATGCATTTGTAGATCCAGCTCCCGTGGAAAAGGGCACCCGCATATCATGCACTGGAGAAGTCGTTCCGGAGCAAAAGGCAAACGGGGTCCAAGTTTGTGAGGTTCTGTCCGTGGGGCAAGCTGAGGTAGGGGCAGGGACTGTGGCATGTGTGGCCTCTCACTCATGACAGCCTGTGGTGTGAAAAAAATGTTCGGGTGTGGAGGCCTGGAAAGTGCACCAACTGGGACAGAGTGAAGAGGGTGAGGGCCTGGCAAAGCAAGAGGAGGGAGTGGAGCAAGTGGAGGTGTGAAAAAGGGAGAAGGCTGATTTATGATTATTTGAGTGCCCGTTACCATTGGTTGTTGCTGCAACTCCTGTCCGTTCCCTGGTTTGAGTTGCCCAGTGAGCAGCGTTCGAGGACCCACAGGATTACTTTGGAAACCCCAAACTGGCGTTCCCATCCCCTGGCCAAAACGATGAGGATCGTACTGGATGGAGATGGGAACCTTCTGTATGGCTGTCTGGCTCTGGACTTTGGCCCAGCCAGATGACACCTGCTTTTGCTGCAGTTGAAAATCTTGATTTACTAATTTCTCAGCAGAGTTTATAGTCTTTGGAATCCCTGGTGTTGTTTGTATGTCCCACAGAGTACTACTTACCCCATGAGAAA
The DNA here is from genome assembly GCA_001698575.1 of Mola mola. Classification (NCBI taxonomy): domain Eukaryota; kingdom Metazoa; phylum Chordata; class Actinopteri; order Tetraodontiformes; family Molidae; genus Mola; species Mola mola. The sequence goes on from KV751343.1 coordinate 6,573,396, forward strand.
CAGGAGTTGAAATGGGCATAGCACTGCTTTGGTCTATTTGAGCCGAGGCGGATGCACCTGCTAAGCCTGAAGCCCACTGCTTCTGCAGCTCGCAGCCATTCCACAGCTTTTCTGGCTGGCTAACAGTCGGCGGTTTACCTTGAGGATTACTCATGTCCCACACTTTAGTGTCCTCTTTCTTTGGAGGTGTTGATGGCTCCTTTTGTGTTGACACTGAAGCACCTGTCCACCTTGACAGCTGAAGCTCTTGACCAGGCTTAGTCGGGGAGCCCCGTGAATTTGCCAGCAGAGCAGGTCTGATGCTCCACAGAGCTGCCCCATCTATGTAGGATGGAGCAGAGAAATCATGGTGCAAAGAGCTTGTGGATGCTAGCACTGTGGGCGTGCTACTCCAAGTAACAGGCTTGAGCTGCCTGAGCTGCTCCATCTCCGTCACTGCTGAAGGGCTGGATTTTTTTGGCACAGCTGCCATGAGGGAGCTGATAACAGAAGGTGCACTCTCTTTTATGTGAAACGATTCTGAAGTGTGGGCAGATGCAGGACCCGACTGAGTTATCGAAGGGCTTTCTGGCCAGCCTGGACCCCTCAGGTGATGCTGCTGTAGACCCACATGTTGCTGCTGCGATGATGGGACAGGCATTACCTCGCCTCCATCCACCTTCCACTGCACTGGTTGAGGGTGTAGCTCTGACAACCAGGGTTCCTTCTGTTGTCTGCCCTGTAAATCCATGTGAGACGACAGCATGGAAGACTGTGGCTGGATAGCCTTTCTGTGCAACTCTGGCTCTCTCGGCGCAATGGCTTGATACTGAGATGGCCGAGAGCTGACCATCCCTGAGCTTCCTAATGGTCTTGAGAGGCCCCACAATTGTCTCCCCCCTCTCCTCCCCCGGCTACCCCTCCCTCTCACCCTAGAACCCACCGGGTAAGAAGTATGCTGGCTGAAACCCTGCCGCCGGCG
>KV751343.1:6574558-6593434 GCA_001698575.1 Mola mola
GATGAGGCCTCTCCCCTGTGTGCGTGTTCATGTGATCACGGAGCAGATAGGCCAGTCCAAAGCTTTTTTCACACAGTTCACACTTATGTGGTTTGTCGCCATTATGTGACAACATGTGGTGCTGCAGCTGGGCCTCATCGCTGTAGCCTTTGCGGCAGCTAGTGCAGCGGAACGGCTTTTCCTGGTGCAACTTTTGATGTGTTCTCATGTTCTGCAAGAAAGCAAAGTCTTTCCCACAGTCAGAACATTTATAAGGCTTCTTGCCTGTGTGTATGATAAGATGTTGCTGTAAGTAGCTACTGAAGCGAAAGCTCTTGCCACACACTTTGCACTGGTAAGGCTTGTCCTTGGAATGTATGCGCATATGAAGCTCTAACACTGAGCGGTGCCGGAAACTTTTCCCACACTCAGAACATTTGTACGACTTAATACTGTTGCCGTCATTTCTCCACTTCCCCTGCATGTTATCATTGTTCGATGGATTAATTAGTTTTTTAGGAGGTGGTGCTGCCATATTTTCTAAATATTGTGCTACAGACTTGTGGAAACTTAAGAGATGTGAATTCAAACTGGTTTCTTCACGATAAACACATGGGCAGTGGGGACAAGGGTATCCCTTGTCCCAGTTCTTGTTATTCTCCGCAGGTGGTCTGGGTGTTCTCTCCAGCATCTCATACTCAGCCTCATGAATCAGCATGTGGGCTCTCAAATTAGACGGTGTGAGGAAGGTCTGCGGACAGAGGGGGCATTTAAACGTGCGTTTCAGTTCTTCGTTCTGGTGCGAGTTCTCCTTTCCAGGCCCCCTGACTGCTTCCTGCGCAGGCGCAGGGGCCTGTTTGCTGGGCTGATCACTGGACGAGGTGATTTTGTGCAGTCTATGCTGGCGACAGTGTGCCTTCATATTCTGAGCAAAGGCAAATTTTTTGCCACATTCAGGGCAGCAGAAGGGTTTCTGGCCTGTGTGCAGATACTGATGCTGATGGAGGAGGCTGCTGTACTTGAAAGTCTTGCCACAGATGTTGCACACATGAGGGCGCATGTTGTACGTGTGCTTGCGACGGTGGTCTTCCATGACCGAATAGTGCTTGAAGACCATGCCGCACTCAGGGCATTTGTAGGGTTTCAGAGCGGTGTGACATCGCTGGTGGTGGCGCAGGGCCATGGTGTTTGGGAACGTTTGACTGCATTCCTGGCATCTGAAAATGCATTCCTGGGAATGGGTTACCATGTGCTTAGTTACGGACACCCTGAACTGGAAGTCCTGGCGGCACAGGGGGCAGTGGTAAGGCTTTTCTGCTGTATTGCAGCAGTTGTGGTCCCTCAGCTTATCCACTGTAGAGAAGATCCTCTCACACTCTGCACACTGAAAACTAGCCTCCTCCATCATTTGCAGCTCCTTCTTTGGAAAAACAAGTTGCTCGTCCCTCTCTTTATGTTCATTTCTGTGTTTAATGAGGCTGCTGCGGTGCTGAAAGGTAAGGCCACATTCTTTACAGGTGAGGGGCGTGAGCTCGTCCTCGTGCGCGTGGAAGTGGCGGTGAAGGTTGAACGTCTCGCGGCGGTTGAACGTCTTCCCACACTCTTTGCACACCAAACGGCACTTTTTTGGCTTGACCGTCATATCGGCGTCATGCTCTCTGTCCACTTCGTCATCATCTTCGACCACATCCTCCATCCCCTCGATTTCTCCCATCAGCTCCTTGTCTGTGATGTTTTCATGAGGGTGCGAGCGAATCTCCTCTGCAGCGGCTGAAAGGTTACAGTCAATATGTGCATCCTGCTGCACCCCTTCGGCACTCTCTGGAATGTTATCGTGGCCTGGAAGAGAAAACACATCACGACATCAATTTAAGTAAACAGACAATAAACTATAAAAATAAACAACTCATCTGTTCTTAATCTTAACACGTAATGGCAGTGTAAAACCTACAGAGCAGGATGCTAGCTTGATGCTGTTTTCGTAATTAGCCAACCTGAGCTGAACGTGTGTGTGCTGAACCTGTAACGTAGTGAGAGCCACAGAACAGGTTAGCCCCCAGGCTAAAGCTAAACCTAAAATACACCAACAACGTTAGCATACCGCACTTATCGTTTCCCAGCGTGTGTGTTTTCGCCTCCTCTTCGTCGTCGTCGTCGTCCTCCGTCTCGGACCAGGCGAACGCCCGCTGCTCGCTGCCCGCAGCCTCGCTCATTTTCTCCGCAGATGCTAGCTCGCCCGGTGAGTTGACACTCGTTTTGTCGGTTCCATCGCCGGACGCGACACTAACCTCGGAATGGCTGGCAAAACGACCGCCGTCGATGCCATCAGCATCGGCTCGAGGCTCATCGTCGGGGCTCTCCGTGGTTTTGTCGGCTGTTGTTCCATCAGTCGAGATTGAGACACATCTCTGCTCCACCGCCTCGCTCCTCTGCCCAGATGTGTCCCCCTCCTCCGCAGGGGATTTCTGCCGTTTTGGAGACTCGGCTGGGTCTATGGCGGCCATGTTTCCCCCATGCACCCCCTTGTCCAGAACACACAGGGATCATGCTAGCCAGCCTGAACTGAGATTGAAACTTCCGCCCATAACTTTCAAAATAAAACTCCCAATTTCTGACAACTCGCTGCAGCTCAAAATTCAATTTCAACCGAAATGTTTAAATTAAAAAAAATCCCCCTACCTACTAATGCTGTGGTTTTGTTGCTATACACACCTAATACTTTATTATTAACTATTCAATATAGCATGCATCTTTATAATAAGCCATGGGACAAACCAACAAGTCATCAACTGGATTTATTGTCAGTCCATGTCTAACATTTATTAAAGTTTAGTTACACTTCATTGGAACAGTGGCTATCTACAAAATATAGGTTGTGCAACTACGTAGATGATGGCCATATGCTGTTTCTTTTGCAACTATCTACAAACACATTGATCATTTTGCATGCAAGATTAAAATAAATAGCCCCTACATACTTATGTATGCTTTTAAATTCCACCAGAACCACATGATAAAATTCTGAAACCAACCGCGACATAAAAAGTTCTTTAACATGTAGCATTTTTGTCTCAGAACAGACCTGACAGAACACAGTCTAACTTTATTGTCCAACCAAAGCTGGAAAAGTACAATGAAACCATCATAAAAGCACAAGCATACATTAGCAGGTAATTACTATAGCTGTGTAACTACAATATATGGTAAGAACTGCAGATTACAAGTACTTCAGGACAATGAAGTTAGTGTATCACGGGAACTGAGAAAGTACTGAACTTGTAAGAGCATTGTGAGCGTCACAACTCTGTTGTGTCTTGCAAAATCAGCACCGACAGTTGTGATCTTGATATTGAAGGTGTTATCGGTGAAGTTGTCACTCAATACCGAGCCACTTTTCATAAGTCTTTTAGCAAAACAATATGTGTGTTTCTCTGAGGAAACAAAGCTCATGTTAAGGCCACCCTATTATCATATACGATGATTTTTTTTTTCCTCTCTCAAGACCAACTTAAGTACGAGAACTGAGTTGGACTCCAAAGAACAGTTCATTATTTTCCAGAATTACTGTCAGTAAAAAAAAGAGTGTAAATCCTCCTCACATCTCGAAGCATCAAGTGCATGATGTACACTTTAAAGCGGGATTCAAGTGCTCTCTCCTCAGCGCCGTCTTCTGCGCCTGTGATCAACAGCCCTTCCTCGCCGGGGCCTCTGCACACTTCCGTTTGTGTCTGTGGGCGGATCAGAGGGAAAAGTGCCGTGCACGTCAGAGGACGGCGGTGTCCCGGGTACCACCGCCGTTACAGCTGACAGGTTATTAGAATGCTGGGTGACCTCTGGCTGCTGCTGGATTTGCGTTTGGTGCTGTTGTGACTGTTGAAGTACATGTGGCTGCTGCGGATGTGGGAGTTGTGTTTGCAGTGGTGCTTCAATGCGCTGCTGCTGCTGCTGCTGCTGCTGCTTAGCTGGCTGTGCCTGTAAGTGCTGCTGAGATGTTTGAGACTGGTGTGCTTGTTGTACACGATGCTGCTGCGGCTGTTGTTGGTGTTGCTGCTGGGCCTCGAGTACTCCCAAAAGCCTTTGCAAGAGGATATTGTTTTGTTGGAGACTAACTGCTAACGTCTCTTGTGAAGCGACAAGTGTCCTCATGTCCTGTCGGAAGCCTTCACTGAACTCCCGCAGACTCTTTTCTACCCGATTTCCCAGCTGCAACGCTGCTTCCCCTAACCCCCGGAGCTCATCTTCGAGCCAGGTGCTCCGCAGAGGGGCTTCAAGAGGGCCTTGTTGTGCTCCAAGTGATGGCTGAGGACTGCTGGGCTGAGGACTGCCGTTGAGGAAAGGAGCACTGTAAAGTGGGGAAGGAGGCAGCCATCGTTCTGATGGAGGAGGTGGTCCAATACCCAGACCCAGTCCTAATCCTAATTTTTCCTCCATGCTATTGTCTGGTTCGCACTCAGGTTCTCCTACGTCTCTCTCGCGCTCAGGATTGTCTTCATCCTTCTCCAAACCATCTCTCTCCGATCCTTCCGCTCCTATGCCTGCAAGTATAGTGGACAGTGAACACTCGAATAAATCTATATAAAAAGGCAGCCCAGTAAATGGTTAATGAGTTAATATTTACCTGCATCAGATTCAAGGAAGCATGGGAAAGTGGGCTTTGGTCTAGCATTTTGCTTTTGCCTGCCTTGTTGAAACCTGGGGCTTGTCTGGGACGGACGCCCCAGCATCGAGGCCCCTCTGCTGGACGGCAGGTAACAGCTGCGGTGGCGAGCGTCTGCCAGCCTGCCGCCGTTGCGCCTCTTTAAGTCGTCCCAGCGCTTCTTCACCTCTCGCAGGGTGCGTGGGACTCGGGACACGGCGTTGACCCTCTCTAGGATTCCCGCCCAAATGCGCTCTCTCTCGCGCCGCCGGAGCCGCCCCGCGGGGCCGAAGAGCTCTCCTTCGCAGCGGGTGACTTCGGAGACCAACACCTCCAGCTCCGCGCCACTGAAACGACTCTTTCGTTTTCCGGCCCCGCCGGCAGCAAGTGCAGCTGACATAGCTCTGTCTGTGGAGACAGAGGGAAATGTGAGAAGAGCCCATAAAGCAAAAGGAAAAGTGTCAAATGAAGCTAAATACACTGTGTGAGGGAGACAAATGTGCTTTAATGGTGCAACTCCGACTTGTACTGTGCTCAGCGAAAATATATTCAACTGCAACTACTTTTAGCAGTAAGAGCAACATTCATCCTAATTCTACTGCAGTCTTGCATTCTACTACTGGAGCAAAATGTCTCCTTATATATCCGCATGCTGATGACAGCAGTTTATATATCGAGTCGTGTCCGTATTGGCCTGCGTTGTAAAGTGGTCTGATGTGAACAAACGCTGATAATGTCAGCGTGGCTGCTGGCGTGTGTGATCCCCCTCTGTTTCCAGAAGTGGTGGTGATGTATAAAACAGAGGAAGTGTGAGCGGGTCCTTTTGTTATTTGGACAAAATCTAACGTGTAGTTAAAGGAGGCAATGCCCACTGTGTTTCAGTGTATACACAAGTTGGTTATTGTAGAAATGTATTTCTATAGAGATCATTTAAAACATCTGTAAATATTGGCAACTGGCCATAAGAGCAGTTTTAATGTCCGTTATCGATCATATCGATGTGTCCCTAATTTAAATAGATGTCAAAATTCTCCAGATAGGAGCCACATGCTAATAACTAAAGCACGGCAAATTTTTAGGGCCGATACCAACATTAGGGAGTAAAAAAGTTCAGATAGTGATAAATCGGCTGACATATGCAAACTTTCTGCAACAAACCTTCCAATGAGGTTATCAAACATTTGTAACTGATATGTAACAGAGGCAGAATGATTTACTTATTAACAATGAACTTTAATTGTATTAAATGACACAAGTGCACTGAAACAAACTTCTTTAAAACCATTTTTGTTACATCAGCCACTATTGATAATATACATGCTGATACCAATATATCTGTGGTTTAATCTTTATGTATTTATTTATGGAGGGACGGCTCTCTGAGAAGTGTCTCATCTGCTGGCCACCTGTTTTTTGTTTGTGTTTGCTCAAAGGCACCAGAGCGGTATCAATGAGGGAGGTCAAGTGCTGCTCATTCATTTTTTTTTCCTACCCACATCATCCTGCAGGTCCAGGGGATTGAACTGGCGACCCTCTGGTCACAAGCTCCCTTCTCTAGCCTGCAGGCCACCACTGCCCCTAATAACCAAACACAATAAACACGTCCTTCACACAAATGCAAAAATGTCTTCAACACTTACTTTGTTCAATGGACAAGAGGTCGTCTGAGGACATGCCGGGTGCCATGATGTTCGGATGTACCACTACCACGTTGAAGGGGAGTCCTCCGGGGAGCCCGCTGCTCTGGTCACAGCTTCCCTCCGAGTCGTCATCCTCCCTGGGGAAGCCGTTTTCCGAGGCTCCCCCTCCAAAGGGTCCCTCCGGAGACTCCACTTTGATGTGCATGGGAGGTGATTGCTCGTACAGCAGCCCCCCCTCTTCGTAGTACTCAGTCATGGGTCGGACCTGATTCACGGCAGAACTGACTGGCGGGCCAATTCTGATCCTGGCAGCCGCTGCCCCATTCACGCAGCTTCAGATTCTACCTGGCACCGCTGCTGGGGGGCATTACACTCCCTGGTGTGTTTCAGATGGGTTTGAACCTGCTTCAGCTGCAATACACTCACTACGGGGTGAATTCACACAAACTAATCAACTGTTTGAAAACTACTGCACTTCACACCAATCGAGTCATTGCTGCAGCTTGGTGACGGTCGCAACAATTGTGTGTGTGATCGGAGCCCGCAGACTTATGGCCAGCTGCAGCCGCTGGTACGTCAGTGAAAACACAGCGGGTAAAAACACGAGGAGCGGACCGGGAGACACATCAACGCGTCCAACTGTTCCGCAGAGAGGTGCATCGCGTGGCCGGAGCAGCTCCTCGGCGGCTGCAACACAGCAACACAACACCGCTGACGACCCGGCAGCGTCTCTTCAAAGCAGCTATGTTGTGTGTTTTCTCTTTTGTTTTTGCTCTGTGACTCTTCTATCCTGTCGCATCGATGCGGATTTTCCTTCGCACCACATCCGCAACGGTTGCGCATTCCGCTTACGAAAGGTGGCGAAGCTTGCGGGGCACCGGGGCGAGCTGCGGGCGGCCGCGGCCGAGCCGAGCCGAGCCGTGCCGACGCCGTTCCGCGTCTTACCTCGTGGAACCGCACATGGGGGGCCAAGCTGAACCAAAACACAATGGGTGCAGCTGTTAGCTCGGCGGCCGACACACGACCCGAGGACCGTCGCGCGGTGATGACGTCAGGGTGAGGCGCTTTCAGAACCAGCAGGAGAGCTCAGCCCGGCCAAACGTTGGGCCAGTGGACCCGCTTCGGTTTTACGAGTGACAGCTCAATCCCAGAATTTATCTTTTCAGGATTTTGAGACTGATCCCCCCCCCTCAAAGTTTTGAGATAAAATTTAGAATTCATAGAAAACTTACTGTTGTATTTGTTCATTTAAAAAATACAGTTTTCAAATGTTACCTCCTCACTCAATTTGTTCTTTCACAAGTGGCCCCTAAATTCTTTTCCATAAAACGTCATACTACAAAGCGACACCAAACAGCAGTTATTTTGTCTCGTTTGTCCTAAAATACAGAACCTTAACTCAGTGATTCTTAAACATCATTCTTGGAAACCATTATGAGTTCATCCACAATTCATAATTCACATTGTTGTGTGACCATAAAGTATAGTGGAATGTCGATTCCCATCACTCGTACTTTAAAAAAATATATTTTTGTTTATCATTGCCATTAATTGGCTCGTTTAAAAAAAATCAAATAAACTGCAGCCTTGATAAACATGATATGATTTAGGCGTATATGTGTTTTTATTCACTTAATTAAGTAATATAAAGGCACGTGAACTGAGGGCAGCATCTGTTACTGTAGATGTTGGCTTAAAAATCGATGACTCGTGGAAATTTCGTTGACCATGCTGCCGTTTCCCAGGTGGGAAATTGTGTAAACGTTGTGAGAGGTAAGTGGTGAAATTGTTGAGCGTTAAGTAAGTCCGTCCCTGTATAAAACTGCTCCGGCCATGGTACGCTCAATGGACACAGATCTCAATCATGAAGTACTTCATTCTGTTGGCTCTGGTGGCTGCAGCCTGTGAGTTCTACTGAGTTTGTGGTGTCTCTATTTAAAACTCTATTTCTCCTTCCTGTGCTGATTAGGAGAGAGATGGTTAGAACTTGCTTGTTTTACAGATGCTGCTCCCATTGAGGATGACGACGACAAGATTGTTGGAGGCTACGAGTGCACGAGGAACTCTGTGCCTTACCAGGTGTCCCTCAACTCCGGCTACCACTTCTGTGGAGGCTCCCTGATCTCCAGCACCTGGGTGGTGTCTGCTGCACATTGCTACAAGTCGTGAGTGCAGCTTCCTGCCACATGCTTCAGACTGGCACATTCTTTATGTTTTTACCCCTCACGTCTCTCTCTGCAGCGGCATCAAGGTGCATCTGGGTGAGCACAACATCGCCGTCAACGAGGGCACAGAGCAGTTCATCGCCACTTCTAAGGTCATCCGTCACCCCCGATACAACAGCTACAACCTGGACAATGACATCATGCTGATCAAGCTGAACAAACCCGCCAGCCTCAATCACTACGTGCGCACCGTGTTCCTGCCCTCCAGCTGCTCCAGGTCTGGAACCAGCTGTCTGATCTCTGGATGGGGCAACACCAGCAGCTCTGGAAGTCAGTGACACACTGCAAATATAACTGGTTGATGGTGTTGGTGCAAGACAGTGTGAGAAAGTTAACGTTCACTGTGGTCTGCAGACAAGTACCCTGATCGTCTGATGTGCCTGGATGTCCCCATCCTGAGCGACTCCAGCTGCAAGTCCTCCTACCCTGGTCAGATTACCTCCAACATGTTCTGTGCTGGATTCCTCGAGGGAGGCAAGGACTCCTGCCAGGTACCGGCTGCTGTTCTCTTCACTGTCTCTGAACTTCAGGAGCCTTCTGCTCACATGTTGTCCCTTCTGTCGCTGTCAGGGAGACTCCGGTGGCCCCGTGGTGTGCAACGGTCAGCTGCAGGGTATCGTGTCCTGGGGATACGGCTGCGCCCAGAGGAACAAGCCCGGTGTCTACACCAAGGTCTGCAACTACAGAACCTGGATCCAGAACACCATGTCCTCCAACTAAAGTCTCCTCACTGGAAGGAACGTTTGTTATGAAGAAATAAATGATTGACATCAACCTCACTTTGTCATTTTTGTTTCGTGTTCTTTAATGAACGATACATTTGCCAATGACTGGATCAACTCAAATAAATGTGAAAAAGAAACAAAAAAAAAAAAGAAAAATCCTAAATTTACTCATCAACATCAAATAAAGCTGCTGGAAAATCAACACATGAATCATGAAGTTAACATGAAAAGTAACTTTGTGTTTCTGTTTAATGGGCAACGCTCAGCACAGAAACGGACAGTTTGGCGTAAGAGGGACTTTCAGAGAATGGCAACAACTCTAATTTTTTCTAAAAAAGGAATATTTCGAATACATCTTTCTCTAATCTGTACAATTATATACAATAATTTTAAAGCTCTGTCACTTTGGATGATAAATACTTTGTTTATATCATCTTGTGTACGACATTTAGGCCTACAGAAGGATAAACATGTCTACGCTGAGATATATAAACGTGTTTGCTTCGGTATGTTGGTGACAAATAATAAATAATGTATGGAAACATAATTTTACGTCGAGATTCAGTTAATGTGTCATTTATTATCAGCGACAATTAAAAAAACATTAGCAACCGCAAACAATCCCACGGCAAACTTCAAAGCCGTGTACTGTTCTCCTTTAAAAAGAGATATTAACAAACATAAAGTATTAATAGGAACTCTTTCTGATAGTAAGTGAACAGAGGAAAGTTTTTCTGCATTTACAATAAGATTGATTTAAAATAACTGACTTAAATAAAAGATACTGATTTTTTCCATTCATCCATCCATTTTCTACCGCTTATCCTGTTAGGGGTGGTCACAGGTGGACTGGAGCCTATCTGAGGATCTTCAGGCGGCACAGTGGTTAGCACTGTTGCCTCACAACAAGAGGGTCTGGGGTTCAATTCCGGGTCAGGATGTTTCTGTGTGGAGTTTGCATGTTCTCCTTGTGTCTGCAGGGGTTCTCTCCAGGTACTCCGGCATCCTCCCACAGTCCAAAAACATACAAACTGGGGGCTAGGTTAATTGGTTACTCTAAATTGCCCGTAGGTGTGAATGGTTGTTTGACTCTATGTGTCAGCCCTGCGATGAACTGACAACTTGTCCAGGGCGTCCCCTGCTTTCGCCCAAATTTCGTTAATTTATATAATGTCTTGTGAATGACAGGTTCGGCCAGAACAATGAATAAATAAAAGAAATGAAAACTGTTTTGTTGTGAAAGTCAATGTGTTTTTTCCACAGACGATGGTACGTTTTACACAATGTACTACTACTAACGTGCTGTATTAATGTTGCACATTTCACTGAAAGATAAACATTTTAAGAGGAGGTTAAATGCAGGAGCATTTCTACGAAGGTGTAAGTGCAAAGCTTTCTTTAGCTCAGTGTAGGTGACTCTCGCTGGGACTCAAACTCACATCAGTTTTTGATAAGTTGGTCGACCACCAGGTGCGTTTTCACACACACTGATCAGCAGCAGAAGGGCGAAAGTGCAAATAAGCGTCCTTGGCCGATCCGATAAGAGAGGGGGATTAAAGCAGCTTTAAAAAGAACCAGGATGACCTGAGCTGACACTGCAGCTTGGACAGAAAACACCAGTCTTTCTCCTTTTTGGTCGCGCTAGAGTATGAATCTTGGGTCCGCATCCACATTGGATGGACTGCGCTATGATTTGCGCAGAATTAGTGCCCACAAGAGAGAAAGATGCTGCAACACGAGGAGGACTCAAGTTCGAGATGGAAAGCATGAGACGCAAACTCGCTTCAAAGGCTTGACTCAAAACCTTTCGGGCTTGAGAGCACGAGTGCGAGGCAGCCACGCAGAGATGATAGGGGGCCTCAGGCTGGGTTGCTTCTGCCCATGAGGCCAAACATGTGAACGTGGAGAATGAACCTGAGTCTGCCGGGTCTGTCACATGATGGTGTTTAAGAGAAATGAAAGATCCTTTTCCTCTTTAGGCTTTACGTGGCTTTTTCTAGGAGTCACCACAGCGAATCATCCTCCTCCATCTCTCCCTGTCCTTTGCATCTTCTTCTCTCACACCAACTATCTGCATGTCCTCTCTCACCGCACCCATAAATCTCCTCTCTGGTCTTCCTCCTTGCCTCTTGGCTGGTAGCTCCATCTTCAGCATCCTGCTACCAATATATTCACTGTCCCACCTCTGCACATGTCCAAACCCTCTCAATCTGGCCTCTCTTAACTTTGTCTTCAAAAGGTCCGACCTGTGTTGTTCCTCTGATGTGCTTGTTCCTATTCGTGTCAATCCTCGTCACATCTCAACATCTTTAATTCTGCCACCTCCAGTTCTGCCGCCTGTCTTTTGGTCAGTGCCACCATCTCCAAACCAAACACCACTGCTGGTCTCACTACCCCCTCATGAACTTTTACTTTCACTTTTGCTGCTACTCTTTTGTCAAAGATCACTCCTGACACTTTTCTCCACCCACGCCACCCTGCCTGCAACCGCTTCGCCTCTTTACCACACTCCCTGAATGAAAGAAAAATGAAACATAAAAAAGTCAAAGAAATGGGGGAGGGCGTTTTATAATGACCTTGTTTATCTGAGTTTATGCTGCGTGTTGTTTGTGTACAAATACAGTTGAGTCATTGTTTTCATGACACAACTGTGACTACATCCAGAGCGAAATAAATAAGTTTGTGCTGAGCTGTCTGAGGTCCCGAATCTTACAGTTGTCCTCACCTACATGCCTCAGAGCGGAGATGTCCATGGTTTTGACCCTTATGGTCAACATAAAGTCCACTGTGACTTATCAATGAGTCCACTGATTTAAATTTCAGGACGAGAAGTTGAGTTGCATTGATTGCTCTGGTATGTTTGGGATTTACTGATCGATTCACTTTTGAACTCTTTTGGCATTTAGTGGAGCTTATACCCAGAGACACACCCAACTGCCAGTGTACCTATTTACAGCCTGTATTTAGACACAATTGTCGCGGGTGAAGAAAAATATGGAGCTGTTGAAGAGACGAAAACATGACATATTACTGAATAGTGATTCTATTTGTTGCCAAATCAAAATACAGTTATCACAAGCCAATTTTCTTATAGAGCTGGTTGAGACCAAACCTACTCTTGAATATAGCTTACAGAAGCTCAACATTTCAATTACAATTAATGTTGGAGACCAGAACACCGCATATAACTGGAAACATTCAGCACACATTCCTCTGACAAATCCTTTCTTGTGCATGCCTGGCTACGATAACTGCAGCCATAATGGTCACAAATAACAGCCCTTATACATGTGCTACCACCAGCTGAGTGTCATTGTGTGAGCTGAGAGAGAAAGACACAGAGAGAGAGAGAGAGAGAGAGAGAGAGATTGCACCAATTTAATACATGTTAAAACTGCACCAGTTTAACTGCCTGTGCCGATTAGTGCTAGCCGTTATGAATAGAGATTATGTACACAGTGACTTGTTTGCATCAGAAGGGGGCAATTTTGCGTCAAATTTTGAATATTACCTAATTTACATGCATGCAAATTGGACATGTTCACCCTGGATGCTTTCTGCTTGCAATTTGCCTGCATTTTACCCATAATGCGTGCTTTGTGGTTTGCATGCTATTTTTGCCATCTAATTTGCAGTTTTACAATGCAAAATCAGTGCAACCCTTTTGTGGATTTGGCCCTTAGTTTTTAAACAGATCTAGTCCATTTATGGTCTGCAACTATGACTCTTGGATTTGCGACTCCATGTCCTCCAGTTAAATGGAGGATTCTCCGAATGGAAAGCATGTCCCACATTTTTACACGGATGAATAGTGAATGAATAATTAAAGGTGACAACAATAGTGCCCATAGTCACTGTGAAATTGAGTTGTATGTCTACGCAGAGCCCAAAAGCCCCTGAAAAACACCCCTCAACCAGCCACAGCCTGTTCACTTTGCTGCCATCTGGCAAAAGATGCACAAATATCTATGGTCACACCAACCAGACGACATAGTTTCTTCCCTCAGGCTCCTCATTTCATCCCCTGTACTCCAGCACAAATAATAGTTTTTATTACGCAGCATGAGGGGAGGACAAATTACATTTTGTAGTGCAGCTGTGTGTTGCAGAATAATAAATCAATCTCGAACTTGATAACAAAGAGATGAAGAGAGGAGAGACGTTTCTCACATAATCACATCTCAGAGAAAACAGCTTTCCTCTGTTGTTTATACTGCTTTGCCTTCTACTTTTCAACTGCAAATCATATAAAACACATTCAACTAATGCTGTTCGAGTATCGTGTCTATAAAGAGACTCAATTTAAATGTCAGAAAAGACAAACATCTGCAGTGTTGATGTGATTAGTCTGGTTACAAATCAGTTGTTCATCAACATTTATCGGTTTCACAAAGCTTGACAGACACATTCGATGTCAGGGGGCAAAATCAGAATATATTTGAATCAATCTTCCAACCCAAATTTTAAAATGTGGAATTGGACAAAGTTGCTGTTTTTTTAAACATAAATATGTCCTTGGGGTGAACTTTCGTTTTTTTGTTTTAGTTTTTTTTTTATGTTAGAAGAACCTACCTATAAAATCAACTGCTAGCTTGTGTAACATGGTGATTCTTCAAAGTGTCTCTCTTGCTGTGTGTGTAATTTGGGATTTTTCCAGATTGTTAAAAGGATGTGAGCTGTTGTAAACTATCCAAGGCTCTGATGGATTCAAGGATGTTTATCCAAGTGAACAGGAGATTTGGATTTACTTTATTTCTCATAATACAAAATAGTCAACTGATGTTAAACAATTCTTTGCTGCCAGTTTCTTTATGAACCAGGGGTATCTACTGTAACTGACTCTAAATAAAAAAACCCCACACATTTAAAGTAGAAAATACTCAACTTTTAACTTTAGATACATTTCTTAATAAGTGTTTTAGGGTTTATATACAGTAAAGGCATGTGCTGGGGCTGACAGCAGCTCACTTTATTAATATGGTGGCTGTGAACCACATGTGTTTTAACACATTAGTGAACAAGATAAAGTTTAAGAAATAAGTGGAAAATGATTTCAAATATGGAATAATGACCTTGGTTAATGAGATAAGAGTTGTAGTAGAGTTGTAACTAAAGTCGCCTCACTGGCGATAACCGTTGCACGTGAAGTTGTTTCTACACTAAATAAAATGATTAAAAGAAATTTAACTTCTTGCACTCACACGTCTGGGCTACGTAAATATTCTTACAACACATCTGCAATTCCCTTCAAATAAGGGAACCCAAAATGCAAATCTTTAGAACACAAATATTAAATGTGACTTACTGCATCTGCAGGGATACAAATTTTTTTTCACTGTATTAAAAAGGGCTGTGCACCTTAACTATCAACATTATATCATCACAAAAGTATGAATGAAAGTTTGAAAGTAGGAATTTAAATGAGGTTTTATCTATTCACAATAATGTAAAAAAAAAAAAAAATGACATGATTGGAAATCCATTCATTAGTGACTTTAATTGGTTTTAAGACAAACTATAACATAAAATGGTTTACAACCAAGCGGGCTGTCCGTCTGACATTGCAGCAAGATTTTTTTTTTTTTTTGAAAGCAGTAAACAGTGACGGATGTTTAACAACTTTCCTGATGTGGAATGTGCGTCTGTCAGCATCATTTTTTTAAAAGTTTGATTTAAAGTCCACAAAAACAGCCGACTCTCTGACAAGCGTGAGACCGGCTAACATTCACTTTTAAAATGCAAACTGCTGAGAAGCAACCTCGTTGGGAGACCAAAACAAAAGAAATGTGAGCACGACGCTTCCTCTGAAACAGTTTGAGTTTCACTTTCGAGAAAAAAAATAAACAAAAGAAAGAGCCTGGATGATTAAAAAAACAGTGGTCTCTACTATTCAATTCATGCTACTATATGGACAGAAATGTGACACATATAAATCTATGTATGGGTACCAATAAAGTGACCTGGACCTGAATTATTTTTCAATTCTGCCAAATTAAGTTTTCCCTGCAATTAATAAGGTAATGTATCCATTCTTCCACCCCACTGGTCAGTTGAAGATGGCCAATGGGCCGGGGACGGTTCAGAGGTAAACAAGGACACCAGGAGAACTCAAAATGTTTCAGCGGCTGCATCAGTGTTTTTAACAGATTTTCCATGATCATTCATTTACATAAAGTGTAACATTTGTCTTCAATGTGTAATTAGTTGAACAAAATATTTCTGACAGAGTTGCCAACCCAAATTACAATCTAGCTTTGCCAATCAAAAACCTTTATCTTGATCCGTGTTCTTGTCTTTCTGCCTGCCATTCCTGCCATTCTCACACAAAGTGTTATTTTGTGCATTCAGCTTGGGTTTTCAAAGTAAAAACTGACAGGAGGGACTGACAAATAAAGTGACTGTAAACATGTCAGTTGGTGGTGTCAATCTCCAGGTGCGTAACAGTGTTTTTAAATCTAATCTAGGAGCCCTGCGTTAATGAATGTTAAAAAAAAAAAAAAAGTTGATGTACAGGAGGCAGATGGAGGCAGAATTACACCTCACCTCTTGCATGCTGCAGGTAATGTTGATACAGTTCTGAAATGGCAGCGAATGTCTTGCCACACACGGCACACTTAACCCCATCTGAAGATCCTGCATGTGATACACCAGCATGTTGGCTGTCGTGTGTTTTCACAGTTCGCAGAGTGATGGGCTTCCCAAGGGAATTTTCATCTATTCTGTCACGGCTGCTTGCTCTGTCGTGGGTTGAATGATGGGAAGATTTACCCACATCCAGACCCTGGTTTTGGACAAAGGAAATCTTAGGTGCTAGACGTGACTCACGAGGAGCTGGGTCTGGGTATTTGGATGAGGGGCTCAGAGCGGAGTTGTGCTCCTTGGGTTCTGGATGTAACGTCACAATGTGGCTGCTCGCCGGAGGACTAAGCACCTTCTTGTTCGACTGTGCGTGGTGATCATCTATAGATAAATCGAAGCCAGAGTCCCTGTGCGTGTCTTGGGCTGAGGAATGGCAAAGCTGGTGGCTGAACAGCAAGTCTAGAGTCTTAAAGCTGCAGTGGCACTGCTCGCACTGGTAAGGCAGAAACACTTTCTTGGGTCTGACCTGGATCCACTGAAAGTCTGGGTGCTCGCTCATGTGTTTCTTGTATGGCTCCACGAAGCGAAACCCTTGCCCACACTGAGGACAAGTGAAGCGGCCGCGCCTCTGCCGATGGATTCTCTGATGATGCCACAGTTTTTTCCAGCTCCCCAGAGTCTTGCCGCAACAGGCACAGGTGTAACTCTGACCTGGCGCGTGGGTGAGCATGTGGGCTCGGAGTCTGCCCATGTGTCTGAACAGCCGCCCGCAGCTTGGACATAAATATTTCCTGGGGTCCGAGCGGTTGTCGAGCTTGTTTAACTTTGACACGAGGTGTGAGAGCGGGTGAGCTGGTATGACCGTCGACTGGAATGGCTTCTTTAAGCTGGCGAAGCGTTTCTTACGGCTGCTCTGGGGTTGTTTCTTCTGCATCTCACAGTTGGCAGCTGTGTGAAGAGGAGCTGAAGAACACCTAAGTGTAGGCACTGTGTACTGTATCAATGACATGTTCTTCTCCTCCTTGATGGCAGCGCTGGGGGCGCTCCTCCCTCCTCTGCAGTGACCGCGATGGGTGCTAAATTCAGACAGCACGCCAAACAGCTTATCACAATACAGGCAGCGGTAAAGCTTTGCCCCGGTGTGCTCCCTCATGTGGCTGTTGAACTCCTGCAGACTGTCAAAAACATTTTTGCAGATGTGGCACGTGTATGTCAGCGATGGCTTGGCATGTCTGTTTGCTTGAAAATCATCGCTGCTTCCAGGGGGTCTGCACGTGTGGTTTTTTGCGTTGCTGTAGTGGGTGAAGGATTTCTCGCAGCGTGTGCAGTTGTAGCGCTTCACGGACCAGTGCGTCAGCTCGTGAACGCGCAGGAAGTAGGCCTGACCGAAGGCTTTACCACATATATCACATTTATAAGGCTTCTCTCCGGTGTGGACGCGCACATGGCGAATGAGTGCCGATGGGAATCGGAAGGTTTTACCGCAGTACTGGCACACTTTTCTCTCCTTCTTTTCCGGGGGGGCTGGTGTTTGTTGGTGTGGCGCCGGGCTGTTCTCGTGGTCGCTCTCGGGGCTGTGTTTCTCTGATTTACTGTTCTTCCTCTCCTGTCCCAGCACGTGCATCTCCATATGAGAGGAATACTCTGAGCAGGAGAACTTCAGGTTGCAAATTGTACACTTCTGATACATGTTGTTCTTCCTGTGTGTCTTGAGGTGAAGATTTAGGTTGGAGTTTTTGCTAAATCCTTTGCCACATTCAGAGCACTTGAAAGGTCTTTCTCCTGTATGAACGCGCTGATGGATGATGAACTGGGACAGAAATTTAAATGTCAGACTGCAGTAACCACATTTCAGCACGGTTTTGCCCCCTTTTTTAGTGTAGACGACGTTGACATTATCACTTGAAGTGCCGCCCTTGTTCACGTCACCAGAGTTTGTCTGTTGAGCATCCACGCTGTTCTCTTGTCCCTCTATCGGCTGCGCTCTCTGTACCAAAACATTAGCTATTCTCCTCCTCCTCTTGCCACCCTTTTTGCGCCTGAAAGCGCTCTTCTGAATAATCAGACCCCTGGGTGTGTCTGTGATGCTGGTATCGTTCTGTAAACACGTGGCACTATTTTCCTCTGTGACAGGATTTATGTGATCCAGCTCGATCTCGATATTTTCCGTTTTCACAGCGGGGAGGAGCTCAGTGGGTTCAGGTGGTTGCTCAGACGACGTTACATCCAGGCTGGAGGGCTCTGCATTCTGCACGTTTTCTTGGTTTGGAGATTCACCGCTGTCTTTTGGTTGTGCCTTCTCGCTGCCAATCGCGTCACTTGACTGATTTATGTTTGGGTCTTCACTCTGGGTGGGGCTTAACGAATTTTGACTGTCCAAAACCTCTGCAGGAGTAACGTCAGGCTCGGCTGTGGGCTCGGCTGCGGGCTCGGCCTGCAGCTCGTTGGGTGGTGATGCACATTCCTCTGGACCTGGCTGCTGCTCGTGTCTCTCCTCGGGCTGCAGGGACAGTTGACCGCCCTCTCCAGCCGCCGTCTCTTGTTTGTCGGCCTTTAGGTCCACTGTTTCATCCGTTTCTACTCTCTTCCCAGTGTCTATGTCACTGCTCAACACTGGCGAGGCCTCCTGGGAAGCTTCTAGTCTGGACACTTTAGCTGGAACTTGCTGGTCAGCTTGTTTAGCCCGTCTTCTTTTAATACCTTGAAAGCTTGGTGCATTACTAGTTTCTGCAGGTGTGGTTTTGGTCGGCTCGGTGCGTACCTTGTTATCGGCGTCAGTCTTCCCTGTCTGTGTGGAAGGGTCTTGTTCTCCTCGACTCCTCAGTCTGCATCCAACTCCAACTCTAGTATTGTTAGCATTAGCAGGAGGAGTACCGACAGAAGCAGCATTTGCGAACACGTCTTTTAAAAGTGAGATTTCCGCTTTTTTCGGTCTCCCCCTTTTTCTTTTTAGCAGCATAGGCATACCATCTTCTACATGACCATCGGTATGAGGACCTGACATCGCATTAAGAGGTGAATTATTGAACACAGGAGCGTCTACAGCATCGGGCACATCCTCACTGACGTGGTTCTCTAAGCACGTTGGCAGA
>KV751343.1:6593481-6606297 GCA_001698575.1 Mola mola
CAGATTCCGAATCCGGTTTATTGTTGTCCGCCAATGGTTGCATCTTCCGAGGGCGCCCACGTTTTCTGCGGGTCTCCACTGACAGTCCATGACTTTCTATCGTCGAGCTGCTTACGCTTGAATTTGCCACTTGGGAATTAGCTTCCATCCTTACATGGGGCAAAACATGCTTGCTGTGCTGGCAATTTGTTTTGCCGACAGTTTTGGAGCCGACTTGGCCATCAGAGTCCGTGCGGCCCGACGAGTGGGACTCAGTTGCAGGTTGAGTCGGTCCTGTTGCCTTCATTTCCTCTCCCCACCTGGCGCCCAGGTCCTGGTTAGCGTCTCTGGCGTCTTCAGATATCTATGGAGCAAAATAAGTGCATTTGTCAGAAATATATACATTGGGTTGTTGCACAAAATAGAAAAAAACAATTCGTACTTTTTCGCAGTATCAATATCCATCACAGATGTATGTAGACACAACATTAAAGTGTGCATGAGAAGAGCATGTAGATCTTACATATCTTGGTCAATAAAAAAACTGCATTACTGAATCTGAGTATAAGATTATTTGCAACCTTTAGGAAATATGTCATTTGGAGAACAGACAAAAACAACACACACTCACAACACACTGCACAATTGAAGAGTCAAGATGTACACACTGCATGTTGAAAAAACATACAAAATAAAAATCACTGTAACGAAATGTCCAAAAATAAGGCATGAATTTAAAAAGGTATGATGAAAATAAAAAAATGGAGCAATGCATTCAATTGAATTAATCCAGAAATTGTGCTTTATAAGAGGCTGCGTAACTTTTGGGGTGATGTGTCTATTTCTTGGCCTCACTGGCTGCCTGCGTGTGGTCCGATGGGGAATGAACGGAACTGTGCGGATGTGATGCCGCAGAGGTTAACTCAGAGACTGTATTTTGGTCACTGCTTCCTCTGCTGAAGGACATTTTACTCCCCATGTCAGGAGTCGGTGGATTAAACAGCGACAATGAGGTTGTAACTCATAACAGTAGTCCATATGCAAACGTAGGCTCTGTTAACATGCAGGGCTTTGCCAGGCCTCCAGGTTTCTCACCAATGGAAACCTGGTCACAAACGTAGCCATGCGGGAGCGATTGAGGGGATCCTGTCCCGTGTGTTGTGAGTCAAATCATGAATAAAATGTATCGTCACCAACACTGCCAGACACAGTATCAAAAAGCCACCAATAATAACTGTTAACATTACAATTATAGAATTTCAAAGAGTTGCAAGAATATTTGAGTAAAATAGTAAAAGATTTTAGGGATGTATTCAACATAATCAATACTAAAGACTCTAACGCTGCATTACTCACGGGAGCGTGAGATTACTAGTGCATCCCAAACAAGTAATTTAATTCAAAGTTAAACTTTTATGCATTTTAGATATTTATGAGATGTAAATACAAATATTGTATAACCTTTTATTGTTTTACTTTTGATGATTATGGCTCAAACAGATATTCCAATATATTGAGATGTGTTTTTTTTGTTTTTTTTTTGCTGAAAGCCGTAAATATCCAATCAAACTAGTAAAAATGCTTTGAAGGTTTTTAGTTTTTCGTGCGATGACTGAAGAAGATGTTGAGATGTTTGTGGGAGAAAGTTCCTCACAGATCTCGGCTACACGGAGGATACAGCTGCTCTTCTTCCGCCGGACCAGGACCACAAACCCCAGACCAAAGCTTGAACTTTTCCTGCTCGTCCAGGCTGGGACACGTGCGAACATCTCGAGAAGTTTCCTCTAATCTGACAAGAGGTTTCTCATCCCACTCGCCGCTCATCGGCCGGACGGCCGCCGTGGAAGCTCGCAGCAGGAACAACAAAGAAGGGGCTTTAAATTGCGATGACCACCGTGCGCGCAGAGGCGTCACCGCGTCCGAACGGTCACTTTGTGTGAAACTGGACACACGTTTCCCCGCTGCGGGAGTTCCAGCGTGCAGCTGGTTCGTGTCGTTGGTTCATAATCGCTGGGAATAAAATAAAAGAAGCGTGAATGGCGGTGTAGGCGTCGTGTCTGTGTAGGCCAGGCACTGTTAGCTCCGGTTATTCGCCGCTACAGGCCGCACGGACCTCGCAGTTGTCTACGCCCGCTCAGAGAGTCGCCCGTACGCCCGACGAGGCCAGTGGGAAGTACTCACTAAGTGTGGTGTGTGGTAGTGAACACAAACCGCTTGCCTGCGCGGGGGAGAGTCAGCTCTGGTCTCCGCGTAGCCATGCACTGACCGCTGCTCGCCTAGCTAGCGCCGGCTAGCTCCAAGCTAACATGCTGTGTCGTTACGTGGCTGCTTGGCACTGTTTTTTTCGGGCGTGCATTGGCCTGGCAGCTGTGCCACTAATGTGGACCTGGCTTTCTCTTCGTTTCAGAGCGCTTCACAGCAGCGAGCCGCGCGGTATGGAAGCACAAAGCAGCACGAAAAGTGTCAATCACGCCGAGCGCTCGGAGGAACACTTCATGTGCGATAGGAAGTTTGGTAATCGTGCCTCGTTCTGCAAGATAACAGAGGGCTGGGGCGGAGGGCGCCCTAGTTATATTGTCCCAGGTTCCACAGTGTGGGCAGCTAATTTATAAAGGAAAATAAATCGCATAAATTATTATTTTATGAGACACATTTTATTTTTCACGCGGCACTTAGAGGTAACGTGTAGCAGAAAACTCCCAGCACACGTAACTTCCCCCCAACTTTATTAACAACCGTCAAAGACGACACCACGGCAATAAGCAGAAGAATATAGAAGAAAAGATAACATAGTTCCAAGAAATTCAATCGTGGTATGAAGGGGAAAAAAGGATCCTGCACGTGAGCATAAGTGAGATAGTTCTTTCCACAGACATAACAATAAAGCAGTTTAAACTGTTTTTGGTTCATGCTTTATAGGATTTAGTGTTTCCAAATGTGTCACCTACGTCTTTGTATTATTAATGCAACATTTGTCTGATATTCTGTCTGAAATAGAAGACACGAGCGGGCTTTGGTCTATGAATTTCTGTAAGGATATTCCGAATTTGTTTTTTTTACATTTTTTTTTTTTTTTGTAAAAACTGTTGTACACATACGGCCAAATAAAAGTGATGTACATCCACGTTTCCATCCGTCTTGTGCAACGTAAACACATACATCCATCCATCTTCTACCGCTTATCCTTGAGGTGACAATTCAGCTACACGAGCACACAAGCAGTACGTGAACGCCACATATTGTGAACATCTGCCCGCCGTGGATGTTTACCTCATCATTAGTGGACGCGTCAGAGCGCCTTGTTTATGCCTTAAGTGGCGCCCTCTGCTGGTGATTACCGAGAAGAAAGCGGACTGAAAAATCTGAGACACGAGGCTCCAAATCTAAACAAGTTGTGAAAAATTTTATAAACTGACGTGAAAACCTTCTTTACTAATTGTGATGAAGTAAATAATATATTTATACGTATATACATATTTTGATCCAGCTATCTTTATCATTTCAGGATTCCATTATATCACTTGCTTTACTCAAACACATATTGTAACATGCATTTACTTCAGTATGAGAAACAGCTCTCAACGGTTTCCAGTATAACATGTCATGCATTACGACCAGTTACAGGATTTTTTAAAAATTGTTTATTGTATGAATGCAACATGTGCATTATTCAATGAACAAAGTTTGAAAATATAGTTTAATACATATACTGTATTCTTAAAATTTGACAAAACTGGAAAGAACAAATTGGTTATTGTGCCCAATTCCCACAGCCTCAAAACAGATTCAGCTCATACTAAAAACATTTACAAAAAACACCTATAATACAATAAATGGTGAACCCATCAAATGTGGGTGAACCATGCACATACATTAAGATAATAAAATTTATGGATTTACATATTCTAGAACCATGTGGAACTTTAGACTTTGGAAGCCAATATTGGACCGTTTAATGGCAAAAGAAATCCATTGTCATTGTCACTATTCACCTCATCTTGCAGTTTAGTGCCAGCCAGGAGGCATTTAATTTCCTATGCAGTGAACTAAACCAAACAGATGTTCTTCAACCAGGAGACAGGTTTATTTAAGCTCTTGGTCCATAATTAACATAAAATATACGTGCAAACTGGACATGCCTGTGTAGTTTTGTCAAGTCTTAATAGGGACTGAGGAGGTTACTTGGTAAATCATCTCAGCAGGTTTGTCTGATCCGCTTTCCACGATATAACAGTCATCTTCCATATCCACTGTTGTTTTGTGATTCACAGGAACGGCTCTTTGCCCTCTGTTGAGACCTATGGCCACAGCTTGGTTTTTCTTAAAGTTTCCAGAAGCTGGAACCCCGAGCTTCCGTTCACCATTGATCTGAGCAAAATTTGGGCTTGCCATCGGTGTCACCCTCTTGAGTGTGTAATGATGTTTGCTGGCGTGCGCGTGCTGTGTCATGAACTCCTTTGCTTTGATGCACTTGTGTCTCTGAAGTAGCTGAGCCGTTTCAAAAGGAATGTGACAGACTCGACATATGAAGCCACTCGTCGCAGATGTCTTTGTTTGCTTGCTCAATACCCCTGATGGAGAATTCATGGGCATTTCCAACTGCCGAGATGGACTGAAAGGAAGCCCACTACTGACTTTGTTAGATGTGTCTTGATTTGGACTTTGAATCCTCGCTGGGAGGCGGGCGATGACAGCAGGACTGGATGCACTAAGATTAGGATTCCTCAGCTGCTGGAATGGCTTGACCCGAAACCCCTGATTGTACATTCTCATACTCTGATTTTTAAACTGCAGAGCAGAATTGACATGTGGCGTCTGACTGCCTTTACTGAAAATCTGGCTTTTCAACTCTAGAGAGGAAGTGGCTGGAAATGCCCCGGTGTTCAGATTCAGACTCCTGCCTGTAGCAGCTTGATTGAGCGGTTTCGCAGTAATGATTTTCAATTTAGTAACATTGTTGGGCGAGTCACACAGATGGAAGCGAGGCACCAACTTCTTGCTTGAGAGCAGCAGCCCGCAACCTATACAGCCAGAAACTTTATCTGTGACATGAGCGCTGTGGTGGGATATTAAAGCGGGCTTTGTCATAAAACACTGCCCACATTTATTGCAAGTGTAAGGCTTTTTCTTGCTAAATTTGCCTGAGGTTTGCAACAACACAACTGGCTGGTAAAGTGTCCATAGATCCACTGTTGGTGCGCCTACATTTGCAAAAACGTTCTTCATGTCGGTGGTCGAGGAGACAGTTTTTGGGAGAAAAGATGCTTGTGGCAGAGGAGGGTGCAACCCAGGCACTTGTGAAATCTGTCCAGACTGCACGGGAGCTTGTGGCATAGTGGGGACTTGAAGCATAGGCTTTGCTGGCAAAGACACCGACGTCACATTATCTTGTTTAGGCATCTTCCAGACAACCTCACCTGTCTCCAGTCTTTTCAGTTGCTCTTCCTCTGCTTTGCACTTTTCCATTCTGCGCTTCTTTATCGTTTCATGATCGAGCACTTGGTGCCCTGGTTCATGTGTTGTGCTGTGCTCCTGCATGTCTTTGTACTGAGTAAACTCTGTTCCACAGGAGCAGATGAAACTTGTGGCGGAACACACGTGTTCCTCCAGGCATTTCCGATTGGCAAATATCTGCTCACAGCCGAAGCAAATCTGACCAACATTCATCAAGTCTCTGCCCAAACCACTGTCCAGAATGTTTTCCAGCATGTGCCATTGTCTCTCCATGATCAGCCTGGGACTGTGTTTACAGGTGACGTAGAGCCGTGCACAGCGCCTATCCTGTTGGAGACAGGTGTAAAAATCAATGCCAGCATACACAGAATGCAAACATTCAGTTAGGTTATAGCTCGTTGTTTAATAGTGATGAAAAGCGTCTGTCTCAGCAGGCTAGTTATGCTAACGGCTACATACCGTACACTGCACCCGGCTTCTTCAAAATCATGTATAGCTTCGTGTGAACTTTAAAAAATATATATATTTGCTCGTCTCTAAAACCGACTCCAAACTTCCGAGAGCTCTTCTGTGACTGGATAATGATCTTGACCAAATGATTTCTTATATGCACATCACAGGCTGTGAAACACACACCGCAGGCACAATCCAAACATTTATATGGCATATTCATGTTAATATTTTATATTCCCCCGCTAAATGCTTACAAAAATGCGGGCACCAAATCACTTTTTAAAATTATAGTTTTTAAGTGTTTTTATTTTGCTGAAAGCGCGCTTAAATTGCGTCAAACCAGCCATGCTAACACTAGCTCATGGACAATAACGTTAGCTTACCTGTCGATGAATGTTAAAAGTGCCGATACTGCTGGGTCAATACTCTGGTTCACGCCGGCAACTAACCGCAAACAGCTCGGCAGTTGTCCCCTGCCGAGACATTCAGAATTGCATGAACCTGTGGGGTAACAGCTAGCACATTAGCCACACACAATTCTTTTTTTTTTTTTTTTTAAAGAGGAAATACCCTTCCACTTTCTCCTTCTACGGGCGGTCCGCTTCAGCAAATGTATGTGTCGCTTTACTGACACCTATCGTCTGGAGTTCATAATGCACATTTTACGGTGGTCTCCGGGCGCATTTTTACTCTCGCTTACTTATGGAGGAAAATGGTCCAAATCCTTCCCTGTTCTGGTGCATCATATCTTTGCTCAGTTACAATAACTCAGCCATGGTGACTTTCAGGTTAAACGTGTTCATTCTTGACAATGCTGTAACCATAGTGCGGTCATTATGGGGTGGCTAAAACTCCAAAAATTAAACAGACACTATACATTATATATATGCAAAAAATGGTAAGCTACGACTAATGGCTAAATTGTTTTCCTAATAGTTTGCTTAGATTTGGTTAAACTCAGTATTTAATCAAAATATTTAATGAAGCTAGTTTAATTTAAAAAGAATTCAATGTAAAAAAACAAAACAATGAAATACTTGACACTGCGGCAATATTTGACCAGTTATTCCCTTTGCTAATAACTAGAAGGATGTCTTGACTAAAATGTGTGTGGATGCTGCTTGGCTGTATAGCAGAAATGTGAAAAGAAGAACGTAAGTTGGCATCTCTTTTCTTTTATGATGTCCTTAATATCTTTTGTTATATAAAAGACAAATAAAGGCCACACCAGCATCATACAGGACAAAATCAGGGGGATATTTAAAAAAGCACCTCTATTACTTAAAATATCTTGGATCCAAGGATTCAAATCACCACCGAAATTGTATTGTTCCTCAAGTCATTTCCCACTTCTTTTCGAAAATTTCACTGGAATCTGTCCCTAATTGTTTGACTTATCCTGTTAAATAAACTCTGGCAAAAAATTAAAGCCTTCTTGAAACTTAATCCGAACTCAGTCCTGTTAATGACGCCTATCGGAGTGAAATGCTTCTGAACGGGTCACCTTTTACCACTGGGGTTAATGTTTCATTTAGACATAATATGCATGTTGACCTTTAAGCCAAGCCTAACCACTGCTGTGTACCCTGGCAACGACAGTGCACATCTACTCCAACATTACCGAGTCCATCCCGGCTCCTTCATCACCACCTGGTACTCTGCTGCCACAATCAATGATAAAGGCAGACAGCAGATCATCTCTCCAGCAATCATTCTGGGTGCAATCTATCATCCTTACACAATGTCCACCTTCAGGGCCCAGAGGGGAGTATGATGTATGATGCACACTGCATATTTCTAATGTTGTATTTCAAGTAGGCAGTGAATTTGGTGTGTGTCATTTTAAAATGATAAATCATTTAACTTATTTGCATTCCGTCATTCCCATCTTATATATTAGTATAATTAAAAACCAGGCTGTCATGTGCGCAAACATTTGGGGTACCACTTCCGAAGCTGTGAAATGCCTTATCTTTTTTTTCTCCCTTCAAATTTAGAGTCATTTAAACTGTAAATGCCCGTTTTTATCTAGATAAACATTGTTAACTGGCATTCATCTATATGAGCCGTGACTGACTTCAAGGGACTCAATGCTGTGTTTAAAACAAGTACAACCTGAAAACTATCATCTCGAAGGATCCACCTGATGTCTTTACCAGTTGATACTGTTTTTTTCCATATTAGATAACATTTTCTTGTCTCTCAATACTGTGGATGTTTCATTTGATAGCATTTTACAGGGGTGCCACTCTCACAAAGCAGTATTATCGAGGTCATTTTAATAAGTGACATGATAGCTGTGAGAAAACTTATCCAACTGGACATGAGTCTTGTCAACACGTTGTTACACTATCCGTTATTGTCACCTGAAATCGAATCTTCATACAAGCCATACTTTGTGTTAACAATGTACTGCCTGCAATAGTTAAAGAATTGAACATTATATTCCATAATCTCATGAGATGATAAATGTATTTCACATACTGGTATGTTTATTGACACCAGGAACAACAAGCTACATCACAACAATGTTACTGATAAAAGTTTCATTACCTAATATTCAGAAACATTTACAGGCTAACAAAGCTATGAAATAAAGGGATTAACTTGATAAATCTAAAATGTATATCAAAGCATTTTTTTACAGTGATGAGCTACTCTATCACACCCTTAAGAGGCTTTAAAAACAAGAAAAAAACAAACAAAAAAACAACCTTGTGGACAAAAACCATCAATTACATCTGGTATATAGGGAAGTCTGTTCTCAAATGTTCCACACCCATATTAGACACTTAAAAAAAAAAAAAAAAAAAAAATTGTGTCATTAGGAAGTCAGCTGTTCTTGTGTTATTGGCTTAGAGGTTCCAACCATAATGCGATGAATCCTTCGGCGGTGGTTTTGAAGTGATTTCAGGTTTGGGTATGTACCCTGACAGGCGTCACAGTGATATGATTCAGACTGTTTGTGAGTAAGAAGATGTTTCTGCAAGCCGTCCACCGTGCCAAACCAACGAAGACAAACTGGGCAGCGCACTGGCTTGATGGAAGGCTTGCAAGCCCCGCTCCTCTGGTGAAACAAAAGACTGATTGAGTTCGGGAAGTTGGAGTTGCAGTGGGAACAATGATAGGTTTTTGGGGGGTTGGAGGGTGGATTTGTAGCCCGCAGAGCTTTGCATCGATTCTGGGATATGTGTCTTCGAAGAGAACAGCGAGTAGCAAAAGTGTTACCACATCGTGTGCATACAATTCGCTGCTGCTTTCTGGTTAGATTTG
Organism: Mola mola; assembly: GCA_001698575.1. NCBI lineage: Eukaryota > Metazoa > Chordata > Actinopteri > Tetraodontiformes > Molidae > Mola > Mola mola. Next base: position 6,602,641 of record KV751343.1, read on the forward strand.
GAAGCTGATCTGCTTTGACGATTTGATCCTGTGGAGACTGAATCATTGGCTGTGATGGCGGCGGCGGCGGCTGCTGTTGCTGCTGCTGAAATCGAAGTAACAGCGGTTGTGAGCGTTGTGGTTGTAGTCCCTTCAGCAGCTGGTGATGAGGATGCATATGGATCTGCAGATGAACCTCGTAGTCTGCCCAGGAGTTAACAGTCTCTCCACAAGTGGGGCAAGTGTATGACTCCTGCGCATGCTTCTGCAGATGCTCCAGGAGAAGCCTTGGAGATGTAAAACCGACTCCACACTCACAAGTCACCCTCCTTGGAAGTACAGAAGGCAGTGACATGATGCCCCAGTTGCCGCTATCGTCCCCCTGGGTTTGACTGTCCGTTGCATTGCCTGACATGTTCTGCAGTGCAGTCCCTCTATCAACATTCATCATTGCATGTTTCAACTGACACTTGTTTCTGTGAGTCATCATGTTATCTTTGCGATTAAACGTCTTCCCACAGACAGAACAAGGAAACATTGGTCTCATATTGTTGACATTTAATGTAATGGCACCCTGACTGCCACTCTGTGCAATAACTCCACGTGGCCTAAACCCACACAGACGTAAGTGGCGCCTCAAAGTACACGGCCGACTGTAGGTTTTCTGACACCTGTTACAAGGGTAACGTTTTACACCATCCTTGACAAAATAACGGATGTTAGGGGGTAGAGTCTCTGTGTTTTCAACTGATGGAGACTTCCTCGCCTCTGTTCCATTACCAGTTTTCTCTAAAGAGCTAAGTACCTCCATTTCATCATCCAAGGGCATTGTCCATTGCCCTTCATTATCAACTTCTGCTGAGTCCCAGCTGCTGCTGCTTTCTTCTTTCTGGACTGAAGTCCCACTCAGAGAGGCATCCTGCTGCTGCTCCACCATGGAAGATTTGGGGTAGAATGGAGAGAAACTTGTAGCTGGCCGTGTCAAGGCCAACTGTTTAGAAGCAGTTTCCTTTGAACTGTCAGAAGTCACTTCTACCTTGATAGACCTCCCAACTTCAGTACCCACTGCCACACTCTTGGAGATTTCAGATCCAGTTACAACCTCTTCATCTGTGCTGGCTTTAGTCATTGATCTCAATGAGAACATTTTCTGAATGGAGGGATTGGCTTGCTGAGGAGTGACTGACCTTGGGCCCTGGCACTTGTGGTTTTTGAGGTTCCACCTCCGCGCGTAGCTGTGCTTGCACAATGGACAAAAGAAAACTTTCCTCGTATTGCTTAGACTATGGAAGGGCACTAGTTTTTGGGAAAATGGTATTTTGCTTTTGAAGGACCTTGACAATTGTATGCCTCTGTTACCTAACTGAGGACATATATGATTGTCAGGTAAAGGCATCCGTCCAATGATAAGTTTTTTACAACGACGGCAACATTTAATCCTCTCTTTTTTGTGCAAGAAATGATGCTCCGTCAGTCTGTCCAAATTTTCAAAGACCCTACGACAGCGGCCACACTGATATCTCCCATATGTACCGTTACTACTAGGATCTTTGAGTTTCTGACGGGTTTCAAGAACCACAACAGGCGATAAAGTCTTAGTGAGAGAAACAACCTTCTTCTTACTGGACTCCAAAACTCTGCTGATGGATGGAGCTTTTGTCTTTATACCAGGTCTTGCAAGAAGCCGCCTTAGCTGTGCAATAGAGAGGTCACTGACTGGGGATACTGCAGTTTTAGCTTTTGATGTGATGTCAACAGGGACAATTTCTTGTTTTGGGGTAACCGTGTCATCTCTCTGACTGCGAGACAGAGGACCTGTAAAGCGCTTCATGTATGCTGATGCAATCATCGTCATTATATTATTTTTTCTGGGAAAATTCCCACCATTTTTACTGCTGTGAACAGATTCCTCATCTTGGAAATGCATGTCATCGACAGAGTCAGATTTCTTTTCCATGGTAGCACACACAAATTGCTTCTCACCGACATCTTGCGGGGGTGTACACTGGCCTTGAGAGGTTTTTATGGCAATGCCTTCTTCCAGGCTTACACCTGGTGTATGATCTGTTAAGGTGGGTAAATCAATAGCTGGGGATCTTGAGGTAGAGGGGCAACTAAGGACCGGACCCGGCTGGGTTACAGTTGAACTGAATGGCGCATATTGGGTGGGAAAAACTTCACGTGTTCCTGAGACAACACTATTATTATCCAGCGGTTGCATCAGCTCCAGTTCAGAGATGTGTGAACGCTTATGCTCCAACATCAAACTAAAGTCCTGAAATTCTTCTCCACAATCACAAATAAAAAAAGAAGGTGAAGGACTCCCGGGCAAAAGTGTTGGGTGTTCATTGGATGAGTCCATGCTTGAAAACGTTGTTTCATGTAGGCCGGGTTGGGGCTGTGGAGGAGCAGAAACCTTGGAGACCGCACTAGCATGGGTTGCCTGGTGTACCAGCAAGGAGGCCAATGCATTGAAAGTAGCTGAACAAGCCACACAACGATACACTTTGGAAGATGAAGCATTTCCCTGGAACCCAAGCATCATGGCAGCCACATGTACACAGCAATCTGGGTTCCTGTAAATCGCACAACAAAAAAAGAAGTCATCAAGTGAAAATGGGCAATTACAATTTGCTCACTCAAATGAACACTCAAGTCATAGGACCACAGGTTGTATTTTTTTTAGATAGGAATATAAATGATCACACGATAGGTGCCAAGCACAAATCTGTGTCACGAGACATGAATATTAGAAACTCCATTCTCTATACAAAACATAATTGGGTGGGGATTTAACCAAGGTAATCCATCTGAAAGATTAGCGACCTTGCAAACAACCCTCAAAAAACAGTAGTAACATGAAGAAAAGGCCATGCTTAGTAAATCTGTGCTGCTTTGTCCTGCTTTTTCTCCCATCATCTAACTGCACAGAAAACCTGAGGGATGCCCAGAAAACCCTGAAGATGAAGAGTCAGAGCTCTGGCAGCAGATGATCAGTAAAGTGTACAGAAATTGAATAACATCCTCAGCTGCAGATTTATGCCCCATTTCCACTAACTTTGCATATCAGGCGTCTGTAACCACACTGTGACCATGAACATCCACAAAGGAAGATCTTTTTTATCTCGTCTCCAGACTAATTTCTAGATTATAAGATGACGCCGCGCTAGTGGCAGCCTTTTGCAGCAGCTCTGAGTCAACCTGTGTGTTTTTGTTAGTTTTTATTGTGTTTTCGTCTACTTTTTTCTGTCAAATGTGTGCATACGGATTTTTTACTAGGTTGACATGGACATGGGACAGTTTACTGCTTTTCTGCTGGTTTTTCTTGCCGTTACAACTCTTGCTGTGCACGGGAACTATGCCGGAGGAGGCGAAGGCATTGTTTACCTGCATGATCAGCTGCTACAGCTCGCAAAGCCTGCTCTACAACTTAGAACCAAGTACCGGATTCCCAATGAGTTAAAGAGAAGACGTCGTGGGTGTAGAGCCGGTGTTAAGAGGAGAGCGGAGAAGGAAATATAAACCTGTCCTTCCATCGATCGTCATGGGGAATGTGAGGTCTTTGGCAAATAAGATGGATGAACTGGGAGCGTTGGCCAAGTTACAGCAGGAGTACCGAGAGTGCAGCATAATGTGCTTTACAGAGTCATGGTTGCATGAAGGTATTCCAGACTCCAA
>KV751343.1:6606354-6618376 GCA_001698575.1 Mola mola
GGAGGAGGGGTTGCATTGTTTGTTAACAGCAAATTGTGTAATGCCGGTCATATTACGATGAAGGAATGTTTCTGTAGCCCGGACATTGAACTGCTAACAGTGAGCCTGCGTCCGTACGATCTGCCAAGGGAGTTCACATGTGCCATCATCATCGTGGTTTACATTCCGCCTTCAGCTGATGCCGACGCTGCATTTGTCAGTCACTGCCAGACTACAAACACAACATCCAAATGCGTTCATAGCCATCTCTGGTGATTTCAACCACACTTCTCTCTCTCTGGTGATTTACCAACTTTTCACCAATTTGTCAGCTGCTCAACCAGAGACAAGAAAACACTGGACCTACTTTATGCAAACGTTAAGGATGCATACAACTCCACCGTCCTACCCCCACTTGGGAACTCCGACCACAATCTGGTACTTCTGACCTGTAAGTACTGCAACCACAACTGTGAGAGACTGGTCACAAGACGCACACAAATTTCTGCAGGGATGCTTTGAAGCCACTGACTGGGATGTGCTTTGTGACCCCCATGGACAGGACATTAACACCATGACTGACTGTATCACAGAGTACATCAACTTCTGTGTTGATGCCATCATTCCATCTAGGACAGTCAAATGCTCCCCCAACAATAAGCCCTGGATCACAACCGACCTGAAGGAGCTTTTGAAAAAAAAGAAAAGAGCCTTCAGGAATGGGGACAGAGAGGAGCAGAGGAGAGTGCAGAAGGAGCTGAAGGTGAAGCTGAAGGAGAGCAGGGAGGCATAATGGAAGAAGTTAGAGAGCAAGCTCCAGCAAAATAATTTGAAGGATGTGTGTTCAGGGATGAAGACCATTACCGGGTTCAAGGCAAAAGGGATACAGACTGAAGGGAACCTGGAGAGGGCCAATGAGTTGAATGTTTTTTTCAACAGGTTCAGCACAGGACCCTCAGCCACCCCCTCCCCCCGCCTCACAAACAGCTGTAAGCCCCCTGCCCGACTGACTCACATCGCTTTGCATATCCCTTAATCCACTCTTCCCCCACTACAGACAACAAAACCAACACACCTATGCCTCCTCCCACACCTGACAACACAACACCACCCTCTCCACCACCCCACCACTGCCTGTCTGTCTCTAACAGCCAGGTTAAGAGACAGTTGGAGAGACTGAGCCGAAATAAAGCTCTAGGCCCTGATGGCATCAGCCCTAGGGTCCTGAAGGCCTGCGCGGACCAACTCTGTGGGATTCTGCAGCACCTTTTCAACCTCAGGCTGGAGAGGGTCCCAGTGCTGTTGAAGACCATCCTGCTTTTTTCCGGTACCCAAAAAGTCAACTCCAACTGTACCTAATGACTACAGACCTGTAGCCTTGACGTCACACTGCATGAAGGTGCTGGAAAGACTGGTTCTGGCCCACCTCAAACCCCAGGTGTCCACATTTCTTGACCCACTGCAGTTTGCCTACTGCAAGGAGATTGGTGTCGAGGATGCCATCATCTACCTACTACAGCAAGCCCATTCTCACCTGGATAAGGCTGCAGCACTGTGAGAATCATGTTCTTTGGATTTTTCCAGTGCATTCAACAACATCCAGCCCACACTGCAGAGAGGAAAGCTTAAAGCAATGCAGGTGGACCCCTCCACTACTTCCTGGATTATCAACTACTTGACAGACAGACCTCAGTTTGTGCGGCTGAGGGGTTGTGTGTCTGAGGAGTTGGTTGGCAGCACGGGTGCACCGCGAGGGACTGTACTCTCACCTTTCCTCTTTACACCTCTAACTTTCGGTACAACTCTGAGACCTGCAGAAATCGTCAGATGACACTGCTGTTGTGGGATGTATCAGAGGTGGAGATCAGACTGACTGCAGAGGACTTGTGGATCACTTTGTGGAATGGTGTGGGGTAAACCACCTTATGCTTAATGTGACCAAAACGAGGGAGATGGTGGTGGACTTCAGGAGGAACAGGACACTCTTGAAGAAAATCACCATTCAGGGTGAGGAGGTGCAGGTGGTGGATGACTACAAGTATCTTGGAGTTCACCTGGACAATAAACGGGACTGGAATTGCAACACAGAGGCTGTATACAGAAAAGGACAAATCAGACTCTACTTCTTGAGGAAGCTGAAGTCCTTTAATATATGCAACAAGATGCTGCACATGTTCTACCAGTCTGTGGTGGCAAGTACATTTTTCTTTGCGGCCATTTGCTACGGCAGCAGTATCAGAGCCAAGGACACTAAGAAGCTAAACAAGCTTATTAGGAAGGCCGGCTCTGTGCTGGGGACTGCTCTGGAACCACTGCAGCTGACGGTCGAGAGGAAGATGCTGCAAAAACTGCTCACCATATTGGACAATACAGCACATCCACTACACAACCTACTTCAAAAACAGCAGAGCTTTTTCAGCTGGAGGCTCATCCAACTCCGTTGTAACAAGGACCGCTATAGGAAAACTTTTCTCCCCCTCTGCAATGTCTCTGTTCAATGATTCCCCCCTTGGCAGGGAGAGGAAACTTACTTTCTCCTGTTGAGGCAGGAACACAAATCTTGCACATAGGACTTTATTTTGCACTGTCTATTTGCACATCTGGCGAGTCTTATCTCTTTATACACTTTTTATGCTATTTATTTTATTTTTTATACATAGTAGCACAGTAGGATTCTTGCACATGTATATGTATATTTTCTTCACTTGTATATATTGTTTATAGGATTTTTTTTTTTTTTGCATTGTACCATTTTAATTTTGAAATACAGCACAAAAACAGAATTCCAAATATTAGAATATTTCAATGTAACTGTATAAATCATATTCAAAGTTAAAAAACAAAAAAGGTTTGAAATATTTCATAAAACTTCATACTGTGAACATGAAAAATATAGAAATTCCACAATGCTATAATTTTTGAGATGCACTAGTATTTGACAGTAAAATGTGCAAATTTCTACACATGGGGATGTTTTGAACACCCAAAAAGGATCAGATATAACATATATACAGTGACTGTTCAACAGCACATCTCTGAATATGGGCTTCCTTGCAATAGGTACTGATAGACTGGATGATGTACCCATCGTTCCGTCATTCAGCTTTATGTCGGGTTCCAGCCAACCACTGTGCAGGAAAAACGATTGGACGATTGAAGTATTTTATAGAGCTCTGCTAAGTTCCTCTAACTCTGCTCCCTGAACCGTCAAGCTCCACCTCTCTCCACCTGCAGGTAAGCCTAGATCACAACCGGCCCCATCACAGAATGATGGTACAGTTTTGTCACATGGTGTAACCACCTGAACCACAATATCAAAAGAATCCCAGAGTTTGTGGTGGACGACAGTGCTTCAAATTAGGGGTGCGCGGTAAATGAGGTAGACGGTATAAATGATATAAAATTTGGCCTACGGTAGAGATTTGGACTCTACCGACCAATCGCGATAACGCTTGTTGATGACGTCATCGTATCTGCCTCAGCGTGACAATGACTTCAAGCACAGAGACCACGGAGCAGGAGGAGCTGGTTAAAAAAAACAAACAAAAAAAAAAAAACGGTGCTACGTCAGTGATTTGGACTTGGTTCGGATTTAAAAAGTCGTATAGTGAGCAGAAAAATGTAATTTGCAAGATGTGTCGAGTGACAGTGCCTGCAAACAAAGGTAACATGAGCAATTTGTTCTACCATCTAAAAACAAAACATGTCCTCGAGTACGAGGAGAGCCAGAGGATGCGCTAGACTCAAACGCCCAGTCAGTCTCTAAACACAGGAGGGAAGAAAAAAGTTTGCCCTAGATGCACTGTGTGGGGAAGAATATGTCAGTGTGTCATACCTCAAACTGTGCTTCATCTGCTAAACAATACAGTTCTTCCTCATTCTGAAGATTACACGGGCCTGACAAAACACATGAAGACAGCTATCCTCAAGTATCTTAATGAGAAGTACTCCGACCCTGCTACCAATGACCTGCTGGATATGGTCTCCTTTGTCGATCCACGGTTCAAAGACACATATATAGCTAATGACAGAATGGAGTAAATCAAGACCAGAGCAGCAGCGGAAATTCAGGCACTACTTGAGATGCAAGCTTTATCTGCCACAGAGTCACCCCCACAAACAAGCACAGCAGCTGCTGGTGGAGTTGAGGAGAGAGAACCTAAGAAGTTGAAATGGAGTCTGGGCAGTTTTTTCAAAAAAGCATCCACTCAGCCTGGCCCAGCTGCTCTCTCTGACAGAGATGCCATTGAAGTGGAGATAAAAAAGTTACCTGCAGTCACTGGAGGTTGATGGAGAAGCTAACCCACTAGAGTGGTGGAGGCTGCACCAGGCTAATTTCCCACGGGTGGCAAGCCTGGCAAAGAAATATCTTTGCGTCCCTGCCACCAGTGCCACATCAGAGAGGGCATTTAGCACTGGTGGCAACATTGTCACATGCCACCGGTCTGCATTAAAGCCAGAGACTGTGGACAAGCTTGTGTTCCTGGCTAACAATCTATAAAAGAGGATGGGAAGCAAATGAACTGGAATAAACACAGCTTAGTGTTTGTGTTTCCAGCTTGATTTTAATTTGAAATATGCTGTTTTTTTTCTTAACTGAAAAGATGCTAAGTGTACTATTAAGTATTTCTTTCATAAAAAATATCTGCAACTTGAGAAATTTGGTGTTAACACTTTTGCACTATAGAACAAAAGCCTGTTGTACTTGAAGTAGTGTTATTTAGAGTATCTATTTTATTTTTGTGATCTTTCAGATGTAGAGAAATTAGTGTTTGGTAACTTTTGCACTATTTTGTATTACAGAAAACAACCTGTTGTACTTGAAGTACTGTTTACAATATCCACTTTATTTTTGTGTTCTTGAAGAAGTGAGCAATTGTTGTTGATAACATTTTTACTATTTTGCATGATAGAAAACAGCCTGTTGTACTGTTTTTACTTAAAATATCAGCAATGTTATTTGTGTTTGTTTGCACTATTTTGCACCATAGAGTGCTGAGTTTTAATCTTGAGTTTTGAGATCTGCACAATAAAAGTTCTAAAAATTACATTATATCTGTTTTTTTGTTGTTTTTTTATTTATTTTTTATCATTTTAGCTTTGCTGAGGGACTATATAACCCATTCAGAAACACTTCCATTATAATTTTTACACTTAAGTTTATATCGCGATATATACCGTTTCCGTGAAGGGATTCAATTTATACTGCGATATGAATTTTAGGTCATATCGCCCAGCCCTACTTCAAATATGATGTTGCTGTACAAGATCAAAATTTTTAAACACAAATGAACAACCCGACAACATGGCAGATCTATTCATTTGTTATAGCCTCATGGTGGGCACCTGCTGACTGAATATCTGACCAGATGTAAAATATGGTCACAACCGCACCCTGAAAACTCAAGTTTTCTGTTGGAAAATGGCCAGAAAAAGGTTTTTTAACATTGTGATTAAACAGTGAAACAGGACCTTGGACACACATAAAAGGTCATCACTATAAACTTAACCCTCTTATCTGATTGTGTAAATATTTGTCCCAATTAGTGTATGAGTGCTTGAGTTATGATGACAAATTAGTTTAGTAGATAACAGTGACATTGGCCTTTTACAATCAAAATGTCATCACTTTATCGCTTTGGACTGAGGAAGGGACTGTGGAAAAATTCCCTGATGGTGTTCCAAAGATATCATGTTCACGAGAATAAAATGAGGGAACAGGACAACTTGAAAACAGAGCACCTCTGGTTATGACTATTACTAACACAGCAATTGTATGACCCAGCTAATTCCACATTAAAAATCCAGCCACTTGAAAATGAACCGGAACATTTAATTTTGAAGTCAACTTTTTTTTATAGTGAAACCACTACTGCCTGCCTTATTTCTTACTGCTTAGTCTCTTAAAACTAAGGCTTAATAGAATGATAAGAAATGTTTTCTGCAGCTTTATGTCTGTTGGGACAGCAAATACGTTTTCCAATCTATGGGAATTTCAAAAGACCAACATGTTAACAACAGGGGTGGCGTTTAACTGATTTTTCTGTCAATGACTGACTTTCAAAATAATGATAGAAAAATCTGAAGGCCGCCCTTCAGATTAGCACAAGGGTGTTCTACTGAAACCCTAAGTGTTTTACACACAACACTTTCAATAAACTAATGTAGAGCAGATCACAGAGGTAACCAAATCGATCAAGAAAAAAATTCACTGGAAGCTCTGTGGAAGCATGTGACCCCAATTTTATCCTCGATACATTTTGCTATCCAGGTACTTATAGCACATTCTATCCGAGAATCTGACCGGCACCCTCTATTTTTTCACATAACACTATAAATTGCAGGAAAGAAAAATACTGTAATGCCACTTTTTTTTCACCAATATCATGCAGTCAAAAAATTTAATGAAAACTTAACTTATTATTAGGGATGGGTACTCTAGTGCTTGTTGCTGACGTTATTATTCAAGTAGCGTTTTACTATTTGCATACCTGCACAATCTTGTTTTTGGCGACAACAGCTGAACCTAGCCTGCGTTATAGGCACCATGGCAAGCATGAACAGGTAAAGTGAGGCCTTAAACTTTGACCAAAATAAGACATGTGGCACTAAACTCATAGAAATAATAGTACACATGTATATAACGCACGAGCAGAGAGTCTCGCATCATACCATCTGCACGCTGTGTTAGCACACACTGCTGGGATGACAACAGAGCGTTTACACCCTTAAAGCACCTGCTGAGGAGTGGCCCATGCTGGTGTGCGTCTGGGTACATTTGAAACTGCACCTCGTTTCCATTGTTGACTATTTATTTACAGAAATGTGAAACTGTTATAGTCTAAAGTTGTCAACACAACACATGACTGCTTTAAACATATGTGGAACATTGGTTCCGCATCACGCTCCCGTTTTTATCCTTTACTGTTTAAAAATATACATACATATTTTGCGAGTACTTATAAGGTATTGCAAGTATTTGAATAATGAAATTACTTGAATAGGTAGGTCCACATTGGTGTTTGCGTCACTCCTCGTGCGTCTTATTTTTGCATCACTCGAGGTGAATGCCAATGTGATGTGATGTGCAAATTAGATTCATACCTTAATAAATTATGTACCATAAGAAAATTACAGTTAAGAGGTGTAACAATACATCATTAATCTGGAGATCCGCATTGTGAAGCTGCAATCAAATTGTATTGTAATTGAAAATGTGTATTATGATACTCTGATATAATTTGATGACATCTGATTCACTATAGAAACAAAAATTTATAACAATTTGACCTTTGACCTTGAGCAACTAATCTCAACAATTATTTCTTCTAGACCATCTACATGTATTCTAGACCCCATTCCTACTACATTACTTAAAGATACACTACCCCTAATTAGCACTTTCAAATTAGATTGGATTAATTCTTCCCTGATTCCCTTAAAAAGCAAGACTTGATCCTGAGTCCGTGAAGGTTCTCAATCATACAGGTCATCTTAATCTTGGAGTGTTTAGTAGGAAGCAACTGGACTTATCATCTTGTTGGAAGACTTTTGGTTTTCAGTACTGAGGGTCAGTGTGGGAAACCCAGGTATTTAACCCAGAGTGGGTAGAGACAATCACCAAAATGAGGACGTGGTTGAAAGCCCCCAGCCTGGGGGGGGGATCCTCTGGCTAGGCATCCTGTGAGTTGTTAAGATCACATGAGCCGAGGTGTGAATCACTCAAGAGTGTTTGCCCCTCACCCCTGTGTTTCATGTGACACCTTGGGATCACATGGCCCCAGGTGTGTATGAGGGTTAAACCGCCTGGGGAGGGCTCCCAAGACAGCATTGTAGGTTGCAGACAAGTGGTGTCTTAGTCCACCACCTCTGTTTAGAGAAGGTTTCTCCAAGTGGACATAGATGGCCTCTTTTACTCCTTGATGGGAAATTACTGAGTTGAACTGTTTCACAAACCTTCTTTTTTTAAATTACTACATTCCCTGAGGAAATATTTGGCCTTGAGTGTAGAACTCGCAGACGGCTTACAGGTCGGCTTCACCCGAGACAACGCCCAAGGACAACGATAACGGGAATTTACCGTGTGAAAATGTCTCTGCCGAAAGCAGCCTGTTCCTGTTCTCAGAGCTATTGGAAGCTTCCACTATCTATCCTCAACCTTCACAAGGGTGTGACTTATTTGCTTGCCTGTATAAAAATCGCATGTAAGGTGACTAAAGTCAGTCAACCATGTACTACTCGTAGTGATTGCTTGATTCCTTGCCGCAAGTAAAAGCTTTTAGTGAGACTCCAGTGACTCTGTCTTTATTAAGAGAATTTTTCTTAACACTCCTCTTTCAAACCATCCATCTTCTTTGTCCAGAACGTGGACATTGGAGTTCTCAAAGGAGTGACCTTTCTCCATATTATGCAGATGTACAGCTTAAATCTGTCCCAATGAGGTGGCTCTCCTTTGTTGTGCCATGCATCGGTGGAGGGGCTGTTTGGTTTCCCCTATATAAAGGTCAGAGCACTCCTCTGTGCATTGAACGGCATACACAACATTACTGAGCTTAGGCTTTCACTCGACACATAAATGCAGTGGAAAAGAACATCAAGTTCACCAGGGAGGATACAAAGGATAACAGTTTGCCCTTCCTGGATTGTGCGGTGTCTCTTGGTAAGGATGATAACCTCAGCATTGAGGTCTACAGGAAGCCCACACACACAGACCAGTTCATCTTGTTTGACTCCCACCACCCACTGGAGCACAAATTTGGGGTAATCCGGACACTACAAGACCAGGCCCAGAAGGTTCCCTCAAGCACAGAGGGAAAACAGAAGGAATTGACACACATCAAGACAGCACTCCAGACATGAGGCTACCCTAAGTGGACCTTTGTCAAATCGTCCAAAAGGCGTCACAAAGAACCACCCGAGGCAGAAAGTGAAAAACGGAAGAACGTGGTCATCCAATATGTGGCAGGTCTATTGGAAAAATTCAGAAGAATCTTCCAAAAACACAAAATTCGAGTTAGTTTCAAACCGGGACAGGCCTTAAGACAATGTCCACGTTCTGGACAGAAAAGACAGATGGTTTGTAAGAGGAGTGAAAGAGGCCATCTATGTCCAATTGGAGAAACCTTCTCTAAACAGAGGTGGTGGACTAAGACACCACTTGTCTGCAACCTACAATGCTGTCTAGGGAGCCCTCCCCAGGCAGTTTAACTCTCATACACACCTGGGGCCATGTGATCCCAAGGTGTCACATGAAACCAGGGGTGAGGGGCAAACACTCTCGAGTGATTCACACCTGGGCTCATGTGATCTTAACAACTCACAGGATGCCTAGCCAGAGGATCGCCCCCCCAGGTGGGATGCTTTCAACCACGCCCTCATTTTTTCCTACCACTTTGCGTGAAATACCTGGGTTTCCCGAACTGACCCTCAGAACTGAAGAAGCCTTTTGGATGAGAGACGAAACATCTTCAAACAAGATAAAAAGTCCAGGTGCTTCCTACTAAACACTCCAAGAACTTGATCCTGAGGTTCTGGCTAACTACAGACCAATATCTAACCTTCCCTTTATGTCTAAAATTCCTAGAGAAAGTAGTCGCAAATTAGTTATGTGATTTTCTACAGACTAATAACTTATTTGAAGTTTTCCAGTTAGGTTTTTGAAAGCATCATAGCACAGATTCTGCACTAGTGAGTTGCAAACGACCTTCTAAATTGCTTCAGACGAGGGACCTTTATTTGTACTTTTTCTATCTTTGTGCAGCATTTAACACCATTGACCATCAGATCCTAATAGGGGAACTAGACAACTTAATAGGAATTAAGCTGGTTTAAAAGCCTTATTTATCTGATAGAACTCAATATTTACATGTTAACAATAAATCTTCTATGTACATCAAAGTTAGTTATGGAGTTCCACAAGGATCAGCATTAGGGCCAACTCTTTTCTTTTCATATATCTAGGTAACATTATCAGACAACATCAATTTTCACTGCGATGCAAATGACACCCAGATATATTTATCCTTCAAACCTAACGAAACCAACAGACTAGCTAAATTTCAGGCCTGTCTTAGAGATATTAAAATGTGAATGACCTGCTCAATTCAGATAAAATTGAAATTTTTGTCCTTGGTCCTACACACCTCAGAAATAAATTATTGAATGACAAAGTAACGGACGACATATCCTTAACCTCTAATCGCACTGTAATAAATCTCTGAGTTGTCTTTGATAAGGATCTGTCCTTTGACTCCCATATAAAATAAACGTCTACATCTGCCTTTTTTCACTTACATAATATTGTAAAAATCAGATACTTTCTGTCTCAAAATGATCCAGAAAAATTGGTCCATGACTTTGTCACTTCCAGGCCTGACTACTGTAACTCCTTATTATCAGACTGTACTACCAAGTCACTAAAAACCCTCCAACTGATTCAAAACGGTGCTGCTCGTGTATTCACTGGATCACGAAAAAGAGATCATATCTCTCCCTTTCTAGCTTCTCTGTATTGGCTTCCAATGAAATCCAGAATAGAATTAAAAGTTCTCCTCCTCACCTACAAAGTTCTAAATGGTCAGGTTCCTTTGTATCTTAAAAGAACTCATTGTGCCTTAATCACCCAATTAAAATTCTGCACTCCAAAAGTGCAGGCTTACTGGTAGTTCCTAAGATCTCTAAAAGTAATCTGGGAGGCAGAGCCTTCAGCCACCAGGCCCCTCTTCTCTGGAACCAGCTCCCAGTTCAAATCTGTTGGGCAGACACCCTCTCTGTGTTTAAGAGTAGGCTTAAAACATTCTTTTTTGATAAAGCTTATAGTCAGGGCTGGCACAGGCCGGACCGCAGTTATGTCGCTATAGGTCTAGACTGCTGGGAACCACAGATTAATTCAACAAATTAAAGTTTTAATTTTTTATGTTAAAAGTTTTTACTCTCTACTCTGTCATGTCCCAGTATTTGTGTTACTAACTTCACCCTGGAGTCCCTCTGCCTTATCATCTCTCAGTTACCTGGTAACGTGGGCGTGACAGTTCTGCTTGCGACCTGCTATCCAGTGGAGATGTGACCTTGTGTTTGGGATCAGGTTCTTCTTGAGGTTTCTTCTTTTTCCTCACCCAGTTTGACAGTCTAAGGGTAGAGGGTGCTGCTATGTACAGCTTGTAAAGCCATTAGAGGCAAATTGTTATTTGTGATTTTGGGCTGTACAAATTAAACTTGAATGGTTTCACTAGAGCTGCATTCATAATTTACACCACGTGCAGGTAGTAACTAAAAGCCTCCAAAAAGTGAAATTATGGTCACAATAATAGCTGTCTACAGCAGTAAAAAAAAATCTGTATCCTTTAATATACTACAGTTCGAAGAATTAATCAGTAAGACTTTTGGTGCACCAATGTATTGTGACACATGCTGAATACTACAACATTACACATTATATTCAAACCCATTGACACTCTTATTCTTCCACGTCCCCCTCTCTCAACTTGTCTTCTCGAACATTTCCACCATTTGGTCTAAACCCGTCTTTACTATTCACGACGCATATGGAAATTCTAAACTGCCTCTTCGAGCCCTTCACAACGGCGTACATTTAAAAACCCGTAAATCCCAACATTTGAGAGTAGCCTGAATTCGGAGGAAAACTGTCGTTATCCGACTAAGCACACGAGCAGGAAAGAAACCAAACGCAAGGTGGACACCGACACAAGCGAACACTCGCTGAGGAAAAACACCTGGGGCCATGCTAACGCTACGCTACGCTACGCTAGCTCGTTGGAGCCGCTCGCATCTTCAACGACCACATGGATTTCATCTCAGCACGGTTTCATGGGCTCCAGTCCTATCGCGCACGGCCGAGCGGTTAATACTCCTCAGGGTTTGTAGCGTCATAAATCACAGAGGGCCAGCTAGTGAAGGATGAGCCGGGGAGGCGGCCACGTTTCTGAAGGAGGCCGAGGAACGGAAGAACATTAAGGGGATAGCCACCGTGACCTGTGGTGCAGCAGCTCCTGCAGGGGAACAGCTTTCATCCACACGCAACTTA
>KV751343.1:6618552-6633482 GCA_001698575.1 Mola mola
AATGGCGTCAGCGCGAGACACGACTAGGCGAATATTTGCCCGTGCACGAGCCATCCACTCTCAGGGGGGAACGAAACGAAACGGCACAGCTCTGCACGGCTCTACGCTGAGCAGCTGTGGAGATGTGCCAGGAGAAGACGCAGGAAGCCGGAGCTTTAGCTGCAGCAGGCGCGAAGCGGAAACTGAGGACGCACACTTGGTGCATGCGCAGTCGAGCCCTCCAGGGAACGCGCGGAGATTCTGGCGCTGCGTGCGCGTAGAGAGTGAGTGCTAGCATCGGCTGTACAGGAGAGTAGTGGGTAAACAAGGGGTGTTCACAGGGAGAAAAAAATACACTACCAACACACAAAACAGGGCCAAATAGGCAATAACGCACTGCAAATATGCACGAAACACAACCAAGCAGGGAACCAATGCAACGTGTGATGCTTGAATAATAGCTCTTCACAACTAAAATTCATGATATACTTTATTCTACAATTAGGCTAAACATTTAACTGATGCATGCCAGTTTCACATTAAAATTACATTACTTAATTCTCGTGAGGTTTATTTAAAAAGTACATATATGTAATTGAACGTTGTTTCCGCTCAGTTTAGTGTCCAATTAAATTGTTCATCAACCATCCCTCAAGCATACATTTATGCAAGTCCTGCATAAATATTACATATATTGGATACAAAGGGAGGAGAATATATATATATTGAATGAGCAATAGGATTAACAATTTAATAATGAGATTTTCACTTTGTCTGACAGCTCTTCATCGCTGTAATGCTGGCAAGTATTTGTTGCCCACCTGGCCAAGACTGTACAACTCTTCTCTCCAGACACGTAAAGAATATATCTAGTATCTGTCCAAGTATGGTTACCTCTTCCTCCAAAATAAGAACACGGCACTGGCCATAAAGCCTGAG
Organism: Mola mola; assembly: GCA_001698575.1. Taxonomy (NCBI): domain Eukaryota; kingdom Metazoa; phylum Chordata; class Actinopteri; order Tetraodontiformes; family Molidae; genus Mola; species Mola mola. The sequence goes on from KV751343.1 coordinate 6,619,471, forward strand.
TTTTCAAAACTGTAATCCAAAAGCAATGGGTGACAGCATGGTGAGTTTACCTGTCGCAAATGTGAAAGCAAACACACCTCACTGCAACAGGAAACTGAGGCTTGGCTGCTTGTCTCCTACAATCTAAAAGTGTGGTGAAGAAATATTGCATTTCCAGGTGAAAATGCATTTGGATTCTGAATGGGAGAAATGAAACTGCTGAGAGTAGTTGCCGAGTTGCAGTAATATGAAATGAAGAGCCAGAAAATTCATGAGCCACAATGCAAATTGATGTTTCTTTTCTTTTTTGATGTCTTTTTTTGGTGTATGGAACATAAAAAACATCAAAGAAATTAAAGGATGAACGGTAGGAATGATTAAAAGCACACATTTTTTGTCCTAAAGAACTGAACATTTTTAGTTGTTTATTGGTTTAAATGGGGGAAAAAAACAGAAGGGGCACGGTGCCAGAAAAAGGGTGGAATAATAGCAATAATAAAGAGAACGAGGATAACAATAGTATACACTAAGTAGTGACGTAAAGATTCAAGGTTTTTCTATACAGTGTTGTAGTCAGAAGGTTAGTTCAACCAGTTCAGTACCAGTCGTGTTTTTTCTGTGAACATCAGTACAGTTCAGTACAACTAAACTTTGTTGGTATAATACAACCAGCAGAGCCCCAGCCTACAACTTGACCTGGGTTCCTTTGATTGAAATTGGAAAGATTAATTAAGTAAGTAGTGAAAAGTGAAGCACAGTAGTTCTAGCTACCACATTATTCCCAGCTACAGAAACTCCTCAGCATGGGGAGCAGGCTAATGTGGTCTGAGTCACGCTGCTTTCTGCTGTGCAGGTACCTTCCTCAACCTTGCTCTCACTTCATACAGCCCCAGCAGAGGGAATTTTCCGTACACCTGCCAGCCTTGCTGAGCTGCTGCAGCCCTGTGCAGTGAAGATTTGCATTTCCATTAAACAGAGGAATGCTAAAAGAATGATGTAGGCTCAGCAGCTTTCGACCACTGTGGATGGGCTTACGTGTCTGATCGGCTGCTGAGTTCTTCAATACTGGTTTTAGAAACTGTTTTTTAACTGTCATGTATCATAGTTAATATTCAACTACTAACATAATAAGTTGTGATTCCATGTGTCCATTATAGGAAAGATTGAAATGCAGTGTTGTTTAAAAGTCCTGTATCAAGTTCAAAGTTTGCTACATGCAGTCGTCATAAATAAAAATCACACATATCATGGTGAATTTAGAAGTTAAATATGTATAGATATGAATTTTCATGATCAGCAACAATGTTGGTTTTTCTTGGAATGTATTTTAATAATCTTCACAGCTCTCTTCAAAGCAACCTTTTCATGATGAAGGCAGCTTGTGACTTGTTTCATTTGGAGGGAAGAAAAGCCAAATGGTACACAAAATAGCCCTTTTGATTTGACCGTGCACATAATCTAAAGCAGAAAGCCTGGGTTAAAAAAGAAATTTGATAACCATGTTTGATACCCACAATCTTTCTAGAGATTCAGGATCTGTTGCGCCAGCTCTCACAAGGAAAACAGAGACAGTTGTGTTCAAAATAATAGCAGTGTGTTTAAAAACGTGAGTAAAGCGCAAAATCCTTATAACAGTTTTTATTTCCATGCGTTGGGAACACTGCACATTATATTCTATATCAAAACATGAAGAAAAATGCATCAATATTTTAATTACAGAAAATGAAGGAAAATTAATATTGCGCTGTTCAAAAAAGTAACAGTGTCTGCATTTTTCATTACAAACTCAAATATTTACTGTATAAACTGAAAAAATCTTTAGGATTTAGCAATCCTGTGAATCACTAAACTAATATTTGGTTGTATAACCACAGTTTCTGAGAACTGTTTCACATCTGTGTTGCATGGAGTCGACCAACTTCTGGCACCTGTGAACAGGTATTCCAGCCCAGAATGATTTGACAATATTCCACAATTCCTTTGCATTTCTTGGTTTTGCCTCAGAAGCAGCATTTTTGATGTCACGCCACAAGTTTTCTATCGGATTAAGGTCCGGGGATTGGGCTGGCCACTCCATAACTTTAATTTTGTTGGTCTGGAACCAAGATGCTGCTCGCTTACTGGTGTGTTTGGGGTCGTTGTCTTGTTGAAATACCCATTTCAAGGGCATTTCCCCTTCAGCATAAGGCAACATGATCTCTTCAAGTATTTTGATATATCCAAACTGATCCATGATCCCTGGTATGCGAGAAATAGGCCCGACACCATAGTAAAAGCATCCCCATATCATGATGCTTGCACCACCATGCCTCACTGTCTTCAGAGTATACTGTGGCTTGAATTCAGTGTTTGGGGGTCATCTGACAAAAAGTCTGTGGCCCTTGGAACCAAAAAGAACAATCTTACTTTCGTCAGTCCACAAAATGTTTTGCCATTTCTCTTTAGGCCAGTCGATGTGTTCTTTGGCAAATTGTATCCTCTTCAGCACGTCTTTCTTTAAACAGAGGGACTTTGCGGGGGCTTCTTGCCGATAATTTAGCTTCACACAGGCGTTTTTTAATTGTCACAGTACTCACAGGTAACTTCAGACTGTCTTTGATCACCCTGGAGCTGATCATTGTCTGAGTCTTTGCCATTCTGGCTATTTTTCCATCCATTTGAATGGTAGTCTTCTGTTTTCTTCCACGTCTCTCTGGTTTTGCTTTCCATTTTAAAGCATTGGAGATCATTTTACCCGAGCAGCCTATCATTTTCTGCACTTCTTTATACATTTTCCCTTCTCCAATCAACGTTTTAATCCAAGCACGCTGTTCTTCTGAATGTCCGGAACGACTAATTTTTCTCAGGTTTTCAGAGAGAAATGCATGTACAGCATGTGCTGGCTTCATCCTTAAATAAAGGCCACCTGATTGACACCTATTTCTTCACAGAATGAATGACCTCACTATTTTGAACACGCCCCTTTCAATTAATTATTTATAATTATTTTTTTTACAGAGACTCAGGAGCATGCATATCATGAATGTTGGGTCTGTTGCCATTCTATGACTCTACTACACCTACTGGTAAATTATTTACCATGTAGTAATATAAGTTCTACCGAAAACAGTTATTGATCTGGTTAGTCATGTTGGACTGCTATTATTTTGAACACAACTTGTATGTTCAACGTGATTTGTAGTATACCTCCTAGTCTCACATTCATAGTCTTGTATGTCACGTTGAACAAAATGAGACCAAAAAATTACTTTAGTTATTTGTGACGGTATTTATCTTTAGAAAAAGTAATTCCAGTCACCACAAGTAGTTGCTTCTCTTCTGCTTCTGCAGGTCTGCAGTGTACCTTCAATTAGCTTGACTCACACCCAGCTTCAATCATGTTTGCTTCTTAAATCGTTTTGTTTCAAAAACCTTTTTCTGTTAGCCTTCCTCCAAGTACACAGAAATAACACAACAAATGCAAATTTTCTAGTTTAATTTACTCCTCAATTTAAGTCATCAACTTAAATTTCTTGAGAACATAACATCCATGGGTTGTGAAAAGAATATCCAAGTGAATATCTCTCCCGTGTCTATACAAGAGTCATAACAGCATCAAAAAGGCAACCCATGACAAACACAGATAAATGAACTGAAATTTACATAATTTAGCAAACAAATAAGCATAAAAAATTCCAATTCAGAGATTAAAATGACAATTGTGAAGTTTACATGTTGTGAACAAAATTGACTAAAAACTATTGAAAAATAAATGGTAAAAATAAAAATAAAATAAAATAAAAATTAGAATCATAAGAATTATGTTTGATCAGAAGTTTCAGCCTTTATCCAAGACATTTCTTGAACATCTTAACCAGTCATGCTCTTGTCTGTGTTTACAACACAGAATATCCTACAGTGTCAATATCACAAATCTTTATACAGTTAAGAAACACTGATCAAACCATGTGACTACTTGACGCAAAGTATGCAACCTCAGTATTAGACCTACAAATATATACAATGGGAACAAAATAAGAAAAATGCCTGGCCATAATGTCAATAGCCAAGGGCTTTGCACAACGGCCAAAAATCTAAACTGGAATTACAAGTGGAGGTACAGTAAGGCATGAAATGAATTTCAAGTGTAGTTACAGTTTTAGGGGAAGGTAAGCTAGCTGTATTAATGCTCACAAGGAGGAAGTAGCATGAGACAACTGATGTTCATCCAGCAAGTGAGGAAAAGCAAAGGCTTTGTCACATTCATTGCATTCATATACAACCTGGCCCACATGACTCTCTTGGTGCTGCTTAAGAAGAGACCAGCTGCTGAACGACCTGTAGCACATGTCACAACGGAGGTCCCCAACTTCTTTTTCAGCATGAAACCTCAGATGCACAGATAGAGCTTGTGAAGTATCGAATTCCCAGCCACATTGGGTACAACTGAACATGTTTTGTGCTGACTGAGTTGTGTTTTGACCTTCTGATTTTTGACAATGCCTTCGCTGGTGTTCTTTAAGGTACCGTCTTAGGGCAAATGTTTTGCCACAAAGCTCACATTTGAATGGCTTTTCCCTTTGATGTTTATTTTGATGCGCTAACAGACCACTTTTTGATGAAAACTGCATTGAGCAAGAAGGGCAATAGTACAAGTCTACTCCTGTAACATCAATTTCCTCCTCCTCTCCTGGTGCTTGGTAATTTGGAGGGGATATTTTAGCTAATGGATTTGAGCATTTATTCTCCATTTTTGTGTGCTGTTGACGAGAACAGCGGTGCTGGCGGAAGGCATCAGTACCCGAAAAGCTCTGGCCACACACTGTGCATTCAAATTGAGTAGCAGATGTCAGATGACAGTGCTCATGTTCTTCAAGGTGACTTTGAGAGGAAAATGTCCTCTTACACACTTTGCATTCCAATGAACCCTCAGAATGCATTGTGAAATGACCGATCAATTCAGTGGCAGTGGCAAAATACTGAGGGCAAACTGGACAAACGAAACCATGTGAAGGAACTCCATCTTCAGTCTTACATTTAATTTCTACTGCAGCCGAAACATGGCTCTTAAGATGGGTGAGGAAGTGCTCAGAGGAGGAAAAACTATTGTTACATTGATTACACGGATATTGACTTTTAGACTGCAGTACTTGATGGGTCTCGCTGTGCTTTTTCAGGTGAGATGCATGCAGAAAATGTTTATTGCAGTCCAAACATGAGTATGGTCGCTCTTTGGCTGCAATGCAACCATGTTCTGAAAGCTTCTCTGGGTTTTTGAAACGCTCATTGCAAACACCACAACGATATTTTAATTTTTTGTTTAACACGAATGATCTTTCAGAAATTGAAGTAGCCGTTTTATATTCTTCCTTAAAAACTGAGGGAGAGTGATTGTCTCCTGACTTTGAGTGGCTTTTTCTATGTTCAGCTCTACTGCTCTTGGAAAGAAACACACGATTGCATATGTCACATGGAAAGTTCTCTTCGCGGTGGGTGGACATATGTTCGGCTAACTGTATGGGTCCTGTGAAACTGAGGTGACACTTGGTGCAACGGTATGGACGGCTCTTTCCATGGGTATGCTTATGTTTACGAAGAGCAAAGAGAGAGACAAACCCCCTGCCACATGCCTGACACTGAAATTCAGACTTGTGCATTCGTTGATGTTGCTGCAACTGGGATGCCTGGAAAAAACACCTCCCACATTCTGCACATTCATGTGGTTTTTCACCTAGGTGACACCGCTGATGATCTTCAAGACTTTCTGATGTTGGGAATGTCTTTCCACACACATGGCAGGGGAAGTACGGTGCGGAATCTGAGTCACTGTCTTCAATGTTGTTACTTTCATCCTCATCACTTTTACCAGTTGTGCTGACTTGACTGCTGGACTGTTTTTCAGCACTCCTCTTTTCCTGTACAGTACTCCCATGTTCCTTCTGCTGTTTTTGATGCCATTTTTTATAGTGTCTATAAAGTGATTTTTTGACTACATAGGGCTTGTTACAGAAACGACAAGCGAATACATCATCCGGATGGTCCTCCCTGTAATGACTACATAAAGTCAGTCTTGTCTGAAACCTTAGAGTACACAGTTTGCAAACAAAATAGCTATTTAGGTCATGACATTTTTTGTGGACTTTAAGATCAGATGGGGTATAAAACAGCTTGGGGCACTCGGAGCAAGGGAATTTCTTATTCACTCCATGCATCTTCATGTGTTTTTCAAGGTATATTTGACTAGAACACACTCGACCACATTTAATACATGTATTGCACTTTCTCTCTTGTTCCTCTCTTCCATGGTCTTCAAGGTGACTAATGAGCATTAAGCCATCAGTAAAAGTCTTTTCACATTCTGAACACTGGTACTGCACAGTTTTCTTCTCATTGTTCGAGTTACTTTGCACCTCTTTGCCTTCTGAATTTTTTTGAGATTCATTCACAAAATCCTCTTTGCATGAGAAGTTGGTCTGCAAAACCCCTGTGCCAGTTGCTTTAGAGCCTTCTTTGAACACCAGGACAGAGTCATTCAGTGCCAAATCAATCTCTGCCTTCAACGGGACTTCCAACTCTTGGCTTGAATGGTTTTCTGCAAAACGTCCAAATCTACATTTCCTGTAGTGATTACGGAGAAGACTTTTGTTCCAGAAGCCTTTTTTGCATGTTTTACAGCTAAAAGGAACCTCCCTTGTATGTACACGCAGATGACCAGTCAGTCCAGCTTTACTTAAAAAGGACATATTGCACTCAGGGCAGGTGTATGGATTAGGGTCCTTTCTCTCATGAGCTGTATCAGGTTTATGGATTGAATTAGCTTCGCCGCCAAGACAATTATCACAACTCTGATCCAAAGGCTCTTCTTTGATTTTTGGTATATTTGACAGATGATGTTGGAGGGGAACAGTAGACACAGGTGGAGTCATGGTTTCCATCTTATGTGCATTTAAAAAATGTTCTTGAAGCTGTGAAAACAGCAAAAAACGAAAACTACAGTATGCACAGGAAAATCCTTTTGGTGGACTTTTAGAAGGTGACTGTTGGCTTTGGGAAACTGGGGGATTTGCAGAGCTTGATGTTAAGATGCAACTATTTTTGTGATTTTCAAGCTTGTCTTGTGAGAAAAATCCTCCGCATTTGTCACATAGCACCTCATTTTGCGGTCTCTTTTTCGTGCATTTTAGAAAATGACGCTGCAAGTAATCTTTCCTTATAAATCTCTGACCACAATCATCACATGGATATGGTCTCTCTCCTGTGTGCAGACGGGTGTGCACCACTAATTGATAGCCGTTTCCAAAAGCACGGGGGCAGTAACTACAAATGTATTTTAACTTTCTGTTAAAATGAGGCTGAATCCTTCGAATAATTTGATCTCTCACAACATCAAGAGGTTCTGTTACATTTTCTAGTGACGGATCAGTTCCAAGTGGTGGAGAAGCCCTTGTTTCTATGGATACCTTTCTGCACCTACTCATCTTGCTATGCTTTTGCAGAGATTTTTTATGCGCAAATGAGGAGCCACAGACTGCGCATTTAAATAATTTTGCTGTATGGAACATGGTATTATGTCGGGAAAGTTTTGACTGAGTTGAGTAGCTCCTTGAACAGACTTCACAGTCAAATTTCTCTGGCTTTTTAGCAGCCTCAAAGCCAAACCTAATTTGCCAACCCTTGCCAACATCATCTAAACTGATTTTGGGAATACAGACTTCCAATCGAGTTTTTGTCCCTCTACAACGAGTCTGATGCACGTTCAGATGATCATACCTTGAAAAGCAGCTGTCACAGGCTTTGCAACGATAAGGCTTCACTTCATTATGTGTCAAAATGTGACGCCTCAGGTTTCGTGGTTTCATGAAGGTCTTTGTACAGAATTTGCACTTGTACTCTGCTTCACCTTCTGCTTGGGGCACATTTAAAAACTGTTTTGCTGCATTACTTTTGACATTTGACTCCTCCTCTTTGTAAACACCATCACAGAAGGCTTCGTGCTGCAAACACATTGTTCGACTTCTAAATCTGTGACCACAGTGCACACATGCGTAGGGTTGCAGACCAGTGTGCGAAACAAGATGTCTCAAGAGTAATGATCGGTACCTGAACCTCTGTGTACAGTGAGTACATTTAAATTCAAACATTTTTGTTGCACTGGACTTTAATGCCACTTTAGGAACCTTCAGGCTAATCTGGGAAGTGCTCTTATGTAAGTCGCTATTAGGAGATGAACCAGTATTGACCTCCGCCCTCACACAGTTTTTTTGATGTTGGGATAATTTTCTATGACCAAAGTACTGCCCACATCCTGCGCATAGAAGCAGGGAGTTTATTTTGTGGCCATGATGATAACTCTTCAGTCGCATTTTCTTAGTAAAGACCCATGGGAAATACAAACTGTGATGTATGCCCTTTTTCTTGGTGTCGGACTGCATTGCGATGAGTTGAGCAGGCAAACAATGTTCACTATGAAGTTGAAGGTATATGTAACGGTAAAACTGTTTTCCACATGTGGAGCAAGAGAAGGGCTTCTGTCCAGTATGTCTCGTCATGTGGCGCAGCAAATTTCGCCGATTTGAGAAATTATGTTGACAAAATGGACACTGGTTTGATGAGGACCCAGATATATGGGCAAGACAATGTTTTCTTAGTACGTGAGCATCATCACACACTTCTTTGCATAACGAACACTGCAGCTGTTTTGGTCCACTTTGGTCCACTTTTACAGAATTCCAGGCCTGCTGTGGTTTTCTTTGTGTTTTTTCTTCAAGTTGGGTTGCCTTGTTTTCCTTCTTTTTGTGGGTCTCTACGTGCCTGAGAAGATGTGCAGGAAACTGGAACTGCATATGACAGTCTGGACATTTAAGCATTCCCCTTTTTAAATGTGAGCTTCTGTGCTGGATGAGTTCTCTAATAGTTGGAAGAATCTTTCTACAGACAGTGCACTGTATCCTTCTCTGGTGAACGTTTTTATGACCAATCAGATAAGCACGTTTCTTGAATCCTTTTCCACAATCTTGACAGCGGTATGGTCTTTCACTTTTGTGACTACGCTCATGCTTCTTCAGGGACTGTGATGTGTCGAAACATTTTCCACAGAAATTACATGTCATGGCAGCACTACTATTTGCTTCTGCTTGTTTCATGTTATCAGTTCTCTCATCAGTTGTTGTACTACTTGAAGTTGCTGGTTTAGACATGATAGAGAATATTGAATTCCTGTACTTGAACATTTTGCCAGTAAGTTTAAACAACTCGTGTTTCTTCATATGTCGGTACTTTCCAGAAGCATGACAAAAAACTGCTGGACAAACATTGCATTTGTAACGTGGTATAATTTTGTCTGTTAAAGCTGGGGGTTCTTGCATTTCCTGTTCATTTTCTTTTGATTGTGTTTGTTCATTTTCAAATGAGTATTTCTTCTGTTCAGGTTCTTTTGAGCGTTTCTTCTGTTCAGGTTCTATTGAGCGTATTTTCTGTTCAGGTTCTTTTGAGCGTATTTTCTGTTCAGGCTCTTTTGAGCGTATTTTCTGTTCAGGCTCTATTGAGCGTATTTTCTGTTCAGGCTCTATTGAGCGTATTTTCTGTTCAGGCTCTATTGAGCGTATTTTCTGTTCAGGTTCTTTTGAGCGTATTTTCTGTTCAGGCTCTTCTGAGCGTATTTTCTGTTCAGGTTCTTCTGAGGGTATTTTCTGCTCAGCTTCTTGTGAGTGAATTTTCTGCTCAGCTTCTTGCGAGTGAATTTTCTGCTCAGCTTCCTGCGAGTGAATTTTCTGCTCAGCTTCTTGTGAATTAATTTTCTGTTCAGCTTCTTTTGAGTTTGTTGTCTGTTCAGCTTCTTTAGATGTTTTATGTTGGGACTTTTTCCTTGATTTTGCCACCTCTTTTGCAAGTCTATTCACAAATTGTCTGAGGCAAAATGTGTTAATGTGTCTATATCGATTAGATGATAAAGTGAACTTTGTATCACACAAGGGACACCGAAATTTACCTGATACTTTGTCCTTGCCCCCACATATTAAATTTTTGACACATATACGCAAATGGCGAGCTCTGTTGTATGAATACTTGAAAAACCGTGGACAAAAAGGACATTTATATTTTTCTTTTGTGTCATTTTCAAAATTTAAACTTTTCTTGTTATCAAGTTTAGTTATAGACTGATTTGCTGGAACTAACAATTTCGTTTGACTGTGTGCATTGTAGAAGTGCTTTTTGGCCTTTTTTGCCGTTGAGAAGCTTTTACCACAGAAAGCACAAATATTTGCTTTAGTGACGTCAACAAGCTTGACGTAACATTCTGGCAGTTTTGCATATGGGTTGCTTTGTGTCTCGTCCTTTTGTGGAGTCATTTGGTTTTCATTGATAACAGTATCAGGATTTGTAACTGGTGAAGTTGTCTGCTTGCATCTACCAGGTATGCGTTTGTGTCTTCTCAATGAGGCACTCTGTGAGAAATAGAGTCCACATCCATTGCACTGATAGGGTGTTTTGCCAGTGTGAATCCGCATATGCTTGATGTACTGATAAAATTTTGGAAATGTCAGTTTGCACCTAAAGCAACTGTTGCGACCATTATTTTTTCTTCTCTTCTGTGGCCTGGAATAAACAGGAAACTGGGGGCTTAGTTCGACTATACCACAGAAATGCTTTTCAGCTTGTTCATTCCTCATCAGGTAGAGATTACAAGTCTTGCAATACTGGAAACTGCACACTGAGTGGGAGCAGTGGTGGTGTTCAATTAGTCCATCTACATTGTGAGTTTTATATTGGCAGCCTGTGCAATGATAAGAGTTGCTCATTGAATTTAATGACTCTAATGCTTTTAAAATTACAACAGGCTGAAGAACTTTTCTCATTTGTATAGATGACAGTAGTTGAGGCGCTTGTCCTTCTGAATGATTTATGCTGTTACGGTCAGGTCTGGTCAAAGAAGTCTCCTCATACTGACTTGTATCACGTTTTGATCTATCAGTGTCACACGAAGAGTCTTCTCTTGACAGTGGTTCACCATATAGCACATCAAACATTGATGGTTCCTCTGTAGACATATCAACTTCTTCAAATGACTCTCTTGCATTTTCAAGTATATTTCCACAAAGACTTTTTGCCAGGACCACTGGACTTTGATGTAGTGACTGCTCGTCATCAGGAGAAGACATACTATTAGTATTTTGTGCAGGACTAGTCCATTCCTTTTCTTTAGAAGGATTCATGTCTGTACATGACGTGTCTGACTGTAAGCACAATTTTAAACTTCTCTGAACACTCTGTTTTATATTGTCAGTAGTCATGGCAGGGTTACTGCAGTCTGAATTTGTAGATGTTAAGGTTTTCTTTTCTGCTTTCTCCTTTCGTGTAATTTCCTGTTCTATACAAGGACTTGGGACTGTGCTGGAGCAATATGACAGTGCGCGGGATTCTACAAGGCTAGCCATATTTTGCTTGTTCTTTTTGCTAGCATCAATAGAAAGACTGTCATTAGACAAACCAGAAGGCCCGGAATCTGGGTAAGATAAGGCATTTGTCTTCTCTGCTTCAATCGTCCATTGTTTCTCACGATAGGTATCGTCTTTGTTCAAGTGATTTTGCTCTAAGCACGATTCTGAATGACTTATAATACTTGGTTCATCCCAAGTACTTGTGGATTTGGTCAATTCATGACCAGGATCTTTACACTTAAACACTGTGATACAGAGTGGATCTGAAGATTGAGAGGTATTAGTCTGAATTTGTCTTTCCTGACTATCAGTTTCCCATTTTTCATTTTGACCATCAGTGGACTTGGGATTTGGGGATTTCTGCCTCTCAAAATTCTCATTTTCTAATGAACAGGATTCTTTTCTTTTTCCTTTCAGGAACTCACTCTCTTTTTGCTCTTCTTTCGTAATTTCATTCTGACCATCAGTAGAGTGAGGACTGTGGGATTTCTGCCTCTCATTCAATTTACTTGATTTTTTTCTTCCCCTCTTTGGAACTTTATTATTGGCCTTCTTGTTTTCCATCATATATTCCTTCTGAACATTAGTGAAGTTGGAAGTTTGGGATTTCTGGTATTCAAATTTTTCAATTCCTATTGAAGCAGATTTTTTCCTTTCCCCTTTAAAGATTTCACTGTTGCCCTGTTTTTTTCTCATAATTTCATCCTGACCATCAGGGGAGTAGAGATTGTGGGATTTCTGTTTTTTTAAAGTCTCATCTTCAAATTCCCCTTTTAGAATGTCTCCTTTGTCCTCTTCTTTACTTTCATCTTCACAAGCTGTTGAGTCTAGATGACGACTAAAATCCTCATTCTCTTGGTCAAACAACTGTTTATCATTCAGATCTTCTTGATTATTGTCAAGTATGGTCATGATACTGGAAGCCGTTGTAATAACGTCCTTCTCACCGTCATCTGAACATTTTTCAAGTCCCTCAGCAATCAGGTTTTCCTGGCCACTTAATGATATGTTTGAATATTCTCCTTGAGTGAGACTACTGTCTTCATTATCTTTTACTTTGCCATCTTCATAATCAGCATAATCATTTTGATCCTCTACGGTCTCACTCGCTATAGATGTCACCATGTCAGAGGTGTATTGTGGACTTCCCATTTTGTTTGGTGCCCATTGAACTATTTTTTCTTCTGCCATGACATTTGATGAACTCTGTAAAATTATCTCAGCTTCTGACACATTAGTGCACGGATGCTCAGTGGTAAATTCCAGATTTCCAGTATGAGTAAAAAGCCATTCTGTTGAGGTGTGCTCTATAGAAACATCAATGTTAGGGTTTGGAAATGAATTATTTGCCGTTAATTCACAAGAGGGCCTTGTTTCGTCTGCATCCGAACAGCTACTGATATCTGAGCAGTCTTCAAGAAATGAAGCAGTTAGTATTCCACAGTCTTGCTTAAGTCCTTGTAAATTTGCAGGATAAGATGTAGGAAACGATTCTGATGTTGACAGTCCATCCGTGGTAAACTCTACATCACCATTTACACATTTTGGCAAGTAGTATTTCTCTGTCTGTTCTCCATCAACTTGCCAAGGTGTTTCCTTGTATCGCTCATACAAACAATCCGAGTTGGAATTTCCAATACTAGGATTTGGGTAACAGTCCGAGCTGAAGGTAGTGTTGTTAGCTGCTGAGGCTTCATGTGAAGCCACTGAGTTTGGGAAGTCATGATGTCCACTGTAGTTTTCATGCTGGGAAAGACTTCCTTCTGGCTCTGTTGTCCTCAAAGTGCTTGGATCAGGTGATAGAGGTGGAAGGTTGTGGAAATATGAATCCCACCCATGAGCCATTCTCTGCAAGGGCTGGAAGCTAGGGCCTCTATTTTACACAATCCTGAAAATACAAATGAGGAATTATGAAAAACCAATTACAAACACTAATATACTGAACATTTGCATAATATAACCTAAGTAAAATGAAAAATCTCACCTGTTCGTTGACATATAATGACTATCCAGACTCATGTTGTTTTAATCTGAAAGTAGATCTGGAAAAATATAGATTCATGTTATAATTGTGAACATCTTAACAGGCACTAAACATTTGGCCAATGAAAGAACCTATATAAGGAAGTGCAACCTAATGGAGGGGGTTCGTCCCTGTGCATTTCCTAGGTACCGTATGTGTCTGGGTGAAATTTGCTGTGAGGGCTAAACACCCGGAAAAAGTTGCTGATATTACAGGGTAGGGCCAAAACAGTAGGGTTCTTTTATTGACACACAGCTATGGGAGCGGATTTTTAATAGCAAACATAAGGTGTTATGCTGATGCCCAGTATATTGATTATTTTCTGGTTCCAGTCTCTTTAAAGTAAGGATTTTTTGTTTTGTCTTTCTTATATAACAGTAAATTCATAATCTGGGTTTGCCAAAGCTTTTTCTAAAAGTGGTGAACCCCGCCCCATTCCTTGCCTTTGAATTACTAAACCTTCTGAGTGATCCATGAAGGGAAGAATGCAAAACACATGAATGCCCTATCCTGGCCAGGATTGGGATCCGTGCAATCTGGAGGCTAAGTCAACGACCAAGTCCTGAAACCATTCCTGAAACTTTTTTGCAATA
>KV751343.1:6648636-6666947 GCA_001698575.1 Mola mola
ATATTTTAAAATAGTATATGTGTCCAAGATAACACAAGACCGACCTTTTGCATTTGATGAAATAACGTTTACAATAGCAAATTTTATCTATAAATCATTTCTTAAAACTTAGTTACAATGTGCTTGTAACCGATATAATGTGAGTTGATGTTTCAACACAAACAACAATCAAGCAACATGGATTTCGTTTCGTTTCGTTTACTGCCACTTATCCGGGTCCGGGTTGCAGGGGCAACAGTTTGAGAAGGGAGATCCAGACGTTCCTCTCCCCGGCCACTTTCTCTCCGGACCCCACACGAAAACTGTTTAAACTCCTCCCCTCTGGTGGGCGTTACAGAGCATGGTACGCCAAGATGACACAACACAGAGAGTTTATTCCCCCAGGCTGTCGCTCTGATGAACTCCTACAAGTCACAGAGCATCAGGAAAACTTCTTGCAATAACTCTCTATCTCATATGTATATTTGCACATCTCTTCATTGTATCTACTGTTTGAAATACATACTCCTTATAATTGCACTAATTGCACTAATCTTTGGTCTATTTATTTTATACAGTTATAAAAATAAATACATTGTACTTAATGAATATTGGGTTCCTGAGAATGAGACAATATGACGTTCCTCTCCCCGGCCACTTCCACCAACTCCTCAGGGGAGCACAAAGACGTTCCAACTGAGAGATATAATCTCTCCAGTGTGTCCTTGGTCTGCCCTGGGGTCTCGTCCCGGATTAACATGCCTGAAACACCTCTCCGGGGAGACGTCCAGGAAGTATCCCGACCAGATGCCCAAACCACCTCGACTGGCTCCTCTCAACGTGGAGGAGAAGCGGCTTTACCCCGAGCTCCTCACCCCATCTCCAAAGCTGAGCCCAGCCACCCTGCGAAGGAAACTCATTTCGGCCGCTTCTATTCGCAATCTCATTCTTTCGGTCACTACCCAGAGCTCATGACCATAGGTGAGATTTGGGACGTAGACTGCCTGGTAAATTGAAAGTTTTGCCTTCTGGCTCAGCTCTCTCTTCACCATAACAGACCGCTTTAGCGTCTGCATCACTTCCTACACTGCCCCAATCCGTCTGTCAATCTCCCACTCCATATTCCCCTCACTCGTGAACAAGACCCCAAGATACGTGAACTCCCCCACTTGGGGACACAACTATTCCCGACCCGGAGTGGGCAATCCACCCTTTTCCAACTGAGAACCATGGCCTCAGATTTAGAGCTGCTGATCCTCATCCTTGCCGCTTCACACTCGGCTGCAAACCGTCCCAGTGCAAGCTGGAGATCACTGTTCAAGCCGGAGATCACTGTTCAAGCCAACAGGACCACGTCATCTGCAAATAGCAGAGACGGAATCCGGAGGCCACCGAACTTGACTCCTTCCGCCGCTTGGCTGTGACTAGAAATAAAAGTGGCGGGGCATCTTCAATGCTGATATTGTCAGACTCTGATGTCATGTGACTGCAACTGCAGAGGCGTATTGCTGCTCCCACAGGTCATAAACAGAAGTTTGCATCGGTCTCTGCTTTGCAAGACAGCTTTTTCTTCAACAAGAACACATTTTAATATCGCAAGATCTTGATCTTGGATCAAGATCTTGGGGGCTGGAGCCGATCTCAGCATCTTCGGGCAAAGGCGGGGTCACCCTGGACAAGTCGCCAGTTCATTGCAGGGCTGACATATAGAGAAAAACAACCATCCACACTCACATTCACACCTACGGGCAATTTAGAGTGACCAATTACTAACCCCCAGTTTGCATGTTTTTTGGACTGTGGAGGAAGCCGGGGTACCCAGAGAGAACCCACGCAGGAACAGGGAGAACATGCAAACTCTGCACAGAAACGCAATGACCCAGAATCGAACCCAGGACTGTCTTGCTGTGAGGCGAAAGTGCTAACCACTGCACCACTGTGCCAACCCCTTTATATAGTTAAAGAGTTAGAAAAAAAATCCCAGTTGTTATGCTGTGATGACAGTGCCGCCCTGCAAAGTGGCCATTATAAGGCTTGTTAAACAAAACTATCCAAACCAAATTGGCAATAGTGTACTTCTTTTTAAAAGGAAGGAATCCACTGGCAAGCTAAGCAACACCAAAAGGCCTGGAAGACCACAGAAGAAAAAAAAACTAAAGGTGATGTCAGAATTCTTCATAATATTCAGCCATGACAAGATGACTCTTGAAAACTTAAGCATATCACTGCCAAAATCCACAATCAAGACACATCTTCACATTGTTCATGTTTCCTTTACAACAACATGTAAAACAAGGTAACACTCAAGAACAGGAAAAGCAGATTAGAATTTGCTAAAAGCATCATCATCAAAAAATAAAAAAAAGAAGCCTGTCAATTTACGGAGAAGATCCTTTGTAAGATTTTTGTGGCTCAGGATTGCAGATCAGGATCACCCTGCACCGTTTTTCAACAAAGGATAGGAAAATGTGTGACTTGGATCCTGGTTTTAATGGGCCAGCACCATCTGGATCAACAAAATACACCTGCTACAAATCGACCAACTACACAGAACTTGGGATTTATATATACAGTATGTCACATACTCTTTGACCTATGGACTTCATATATTTTAACACATACTATTCAATACTTTTTCAGTATCACGTTGTTGTGTTCTGTAAACATGACATCAATTGCATCTCCTTCCATCCTAGGAATAAGGATGCCTCCTCTTTGGTTCTTCCTGAGGTTTAGCCCTCTGACACAAATTGTAATATGTTATTTTGGGCTGTACAAATAAAATCAGATTGATTGATTCTTTGAACAAATGAAACCAAGACAAACTTGTCACAAAATGATAAAGAAAAATCTGAAGAAAAAAAAAAGCTCACCATCCAAAGCATGCTACAATGCCAAACATGATGGAGACAGTGTTATGACAAGGGCATGTACAGCTGCGAGGGAAACTGGATCACTGGTGACGTAACTGCTAAAGCAAGTAGCAGGATGACTTCTGAGGTACATAGAGCTATACTTTCTGCTAACATTCAGACAATTCTGCAAAACTGTCGGTGCAAAACTGTTGGTATCCATCTGCACTCAACCCAAAATTTTCTCAAGGCATAGAACTTGGATATTCTTCAGTAGTCAAGTCAAGTCAAACATCTGATCTCACTCCAACAGAACAGCTTTTCACATACTGAAGACAAAATTTAAGGCAGAGAGACAGAAAATTAAAAGCAGCTACTGTAAAAGTCTAGCAAAGCATCTCAACGGAGGAAACTCAGTAAATGTTGATGTCCATGGGTTCTACACTTTAGGCACTGACTGTAAAAACTAACCGATTTACATTTCCTCTCATATCGTTGCTCATCTCTTGTTAAAGGATTCAATGCTCTCAGACCTTATTACCCCCCCAAATTTTCAAAGCTTTTGGTAGCTTTTGGCTTGCATACACAACATGATGTCAACACATGATACCTCTAGTTCATCTTGGTGGCTTACTATTTTTACACAGATGCAGCCAGGGTTTTTCCTTTCTCTAAATGAGCCTTTGAGGAGTGACTCATAAGAGTTTTTTTCTTCTACAACAGTTTTAAGCTTACCAGTGAAAACCAAAATATGTAGTTTCTGAATGTATTTTAAATTTGCTATATGTTTCAGCGCCTTGATGAATTGTTGCAAAAACAGACAGAATTACCCTGGTAGTTTTCCATTTAGGGTAGCTAAAAGCACTAGGGGGGGGCACCAAAAATGAATCTATGCAGGAACCCTTGGAGCCATTCATGCACAACAGCAAAGCAGAATAATGGTATCGTCCCACTTTAAAAAGGCTGTGAAAACAAAAGGGATACTGAGGCTACTGAAGGACTTAGGAGGGAGACACAATATTCCAATATGTCTATCTCTACCTGCCTGGAATGCAGGCTTCTTTAAAAAGGCAGACAAACTTTGTTAGGTCACAGAAATGGTTTTCCCATGCAATAGCCCAGAATTAGGGCTATTGCATGGGCTATGGACTACTGTTGCACGCTATACTGATAGTAAAAAGACATCACAATACCCTGCCATTAAAAGTTATTCAACACCAAATTCTATTAGTAACGGTACTTTATGAATGATCTGTATCGCAACAACATGCGACAGAGCAAGGCAGTGTGCAGCAGTCACTCACCAATCTCCTCCGGCAAAAAGTGGGCGTGCTGCCCCTTCTTTGCATACAGTTTTCATTCCGGCAAAAGCAGAGGGACTGATGAAAGCCAAAGTGATTCTGACAATGTTGTTTTGAGTCAAAACTGAAATATGGCATTATTTCCATCAAATAGGCAACAATCAAGGAAAAGCTACTAATAATGGCTTCTAACTAAAATAAAATATTAAATGAAAATTTGATTATTTGGCTTTGACTTTTAGTTGTGCAGATATATATTTGTAGGCAGATGCAATATCTACAAAGGAGGTTAACTTAAGTTCAATTTTAGTGAGGACCAACTGTCAAATTACAATGTAATAAATTAATTCATGATTGAGTAACATATTTTAATGAGAGAGCCTCAATAGTTTAAGGATGCAGATATATAAATAATTGTAAAAAATACAGATATACATTGGTGTTGGGAGAAAAATACAGGGAAAATCCAACGAAAAACAAAACAAATATGATAAATTTGCAAATGATTTAATCAAGAAAACTGACAAATAAATCATACAATAAAATACAACATACATGAACTAATTAAAACAGAGCCAAATATTTATGTTAAATTAATTATTCTTACACTTGTCTTCATTATTATTTTGTTGGGTTTAACAGCATATTCATGTTTTTAAGTCATTTATTTATTCTTTATTTTGGATTTTCAGAGTCATAGTACTTAGACCTCACCATAACTTTTACACTGCTAAAAAAATAGTTGTTTTGCAAACAGTTATAAATGATCTATTTCTACTCAATCAGTATTGGTAATGTTAATCAACGCACAGACATTTGTCAGTAATGTTGGCTATTGATTTTTCGGCTATAGTGTTGTTTCAGTATTAGCAGAGATCGATTTTGCGGTTTAATCATGAGACCAAGTGCATTGTGCAAGATAATGGACTGATTTCGTAGAGGAAAACAGTGGATTTATTTTAGGGGTGACAACTTTGTTGACTTGTGTTAGAACTGTGCATCCTCTAAAGCAAAACATCAAAAAAGACTGTTACAAATCAGGTTATAATGAATTATTGCCAGCGGGCGTATTACCACTTGCAGAACTTTCTTCTGCTTGTGTTTTTTTTTTCTCCCTTCAGATGTGACCATTTTGAAACAAATAGTACTTTAGTCAGTGAGAGAAGACAATGTGTGGTCACCAAACGCGTGCGTTGCCCAGATTCTGTGTGTTATTGTGAGATGCTGAGCTTTTGCTGTAACGTTAACCTGAGAGAGGACAGACGAAAAGAAGCCGGTAAGAAGCAAGAAGTCGAACAAACCCACACTAAGACCTACAGCGGTGGAGTTAGAGACTACCCGCGAGTTTAACAATTCTACACTGAAGCTGGCTGATCTTCCTTGTGAAGCTAACTAAGCTACTCGAGCCACTAGCACAATGCGAACTGCTAAATGCTAATAGCTTCTGCGAGGCTGGTCTTAGCCGGATCCCTTACCAGATCAGTGCTCCGTGTTCTCGCGTCCTTCACCACCAGATTCCTTTTGAGGCTCAACAATTACATACTCCGTCTTGTACAATCACTTCTCCTCCTTCGTTGAAAGACAGTAACGTCACATTTCGGTGTTTTCCTTTTTCGGTGTCAAGAAAGGAGCGTTTGTCCTCCTTGCCGATGGCTTCCGTCTTTGGTAAGAAATCGGCTCAGGAGACCCCTTTGCTTTCTAGACCGTGTCGACGAGGGTCATTTAACCAAAGACCATCGTGTTCGTCCTGCACGACATGGACTAAGCAGCTCGTTGTGGTCCGGATATTGGCGCTAGACTCAGATCCACCTCCATTATCTTTATTTGCACAATTTCAGACAATGTGCCCGAAATTGTGAGTACGTTACACAACTATCTGGTCACAACCAATAGCAAGGTGAGGGGAATCAAAGAGAGCCCGCCCCTTCTTGTTCTGCGGCTGTCACTGCCAGAGCCGCGGGGCGGTTGCGCGACTCCTTCCGGGCCACCGGAGCGCGGTTGCCTCCCTGCTGCTGCAGCTGCTCCTGCACAGCCTACGTGCCTTGGCAGACAGGGTGTACTTCTTGTGCTAACAGCAACTAAGATGATCAGTGAAGTCCTCAGTGGGGCTTCAGTGCTCCTATGGGCAGTTTCAGCACCACTCCTTTGATTTTGCTTGCATATGATCCAAGTTGCTGGAGAACTGATTAAGGTTTACTTGTCTACTGGACTGGTTGTGGTTGGGCTGTAAGGGGTTAATGAGTTTCACACAGCCATTTTGTAGCCAAGACTTGTTACAAAATGGCTCCAGCACTTGTGCTGGTCTACTACAAAACCATTTGGGCTGACATGACATAGGAACCAGTTTACATACAAAAAACACACCATCAAAGGGGCAAAATATGCTCAAAACTTGTATGTTACCATAATGGTTGTGCAGGATCTTTGAGACAAGTTAAATATTCTGTGACCAGACAATTTCTTTATTTCTGTTGTTGGACCCACCAGATTTGCTTGCATTTTTTACTCCTTGTGCAGGCCACTGAGTAGATTATATCTTAGGTGATGATATCCACACAATTTATTAGTGCCTAGAACAACTTTCTAATCAAGTCAGAGGATATAATCTCATACATTTGCCATAAATTTGTTCACTGATATAAAGGAACAAGTTAAATAGATAGCATATCTTGAAAGGGTCAGTTAAGTTATTGCAACTTGCATTACAAACTGGTCTGGCCTGGCTCATTTGACATACTCTAGTGAGTGTAATGCCAGTATCCAGAGAACTTGTAAACATCCTGAATTTTAAAGTAGCAGAATCCATGCCTGGAGAAGTTTTGTAAAAGTAATGTAAATATGGTTAACAAATACCTGTAGGCTACAACATATTGTTCAGTTACGGTTGACTAATAAAGAAATAAATTGACTCAAAAATACTATTTTCGTAGATTAGTTATGTCACTTGACACTGGTCCTGACTTGTAAATGCAAATGCAAAGAAAATGGCAATTTATTGACTTGGGCAGGTACAGTATGTCGCTTGGCTTGAGAAAGACCAAGACCTGAGACATGAAAAATCTGGACTGTTGTAAAACAGTCAACATTTTGAAAATGGGAAGGCAGTGTTAGCTAGCTGCCCCACAGGATCAGGGTACAATGCGTCTACCAAAATTAACTCTGAACCCCACAATCTCTTTTTCACCCTGGTGACCAATGTGACTCTCACTGCCAGCTGCAATGCTTCATGTTTGTCTTCCATCAAACAAAGGATCATTATGGAGCTGTGCTCAGAAACAAGCACTGACTGTTGAGGTGCTTTGGGAACTAAAAGTTGCAACTTTAATTGTTGGTACTCTTACAAGTCATGGGAAAACACAAGTCATCTTTAGCAGGTCCTGCTCTGCAACAGCCACATATGTCACATTTGCAAGTGTTTATATACACAGGGTTACCCTTACTTTGAGAAACTGACTTTGTCCAAAGTATCTGTTGAGAACTCTGTGTGACCTCTCTGTCCTTCAGGGATGTCCAACCAATGTTACTCAAAACCTAGTTTGTCAGAGGGATCCTCCGTGAATGGGCCGGCCAGCAGGCAAATGCAGGGCCCGGGGAGTAACCTGGGGTTACACAGATCCCTCACTAGGCACCTTACAGTTAGAGGGAGAGGAAATCACTCTGTTTGAGGTCCCGTTTCACCTGTTCAAGCAAGTATCTGTCTATGAGGTCATGGCCCTAAAACTAAGGGCATACTCACACTAGGCCATCAGTACCGTGCCCAAGCACGTTTGACTCAAAGTCCGGATTGTTTGAATGGTGCGAGCACTCAGTACCGTGCACAAGCATGGCATGTGTCCCTAGCCCTGGCATGGTGGGAAGTGGTGTGATTTGTCATTGTATTGTTGCTCATGCACAAGTTCAAGCACGCATACGCAACGCAGACCCGACAATATAACTGACTGCCTCCCTTACCTCCTGCTACCTCGGCTCATAAATCAATCGTCATATTAAATGCTCAAATGTGAGCTTGCCGTACCTACTCAAAAATACACAAAATAAGCCAAAAGGCAGTAAAATTGCAGTCATGTTCTCCGTACGTGATGACGCAATTACAAGTAGTAATTGTGGTCAGTCGTAAACACACTAAGAGCAGTGTGAGTGCAGGCCAATAGGGGAAATGGGGAGGGGAGACAATCATGCATTGGAATGGTACAAAACAACTGTGCCATGTTTGAGTAAGCCCTAAGAGGTGTGTAGGTGGTGATGTTACTCACCAAAGCAACTGGACAGGAGAAAAACAGAATTGTGTGAGGGTTTCTCTTGTTTATACAATGGGTGATTGATCTATCTCTATTGAGAACTTGCCTTACAACTCAACAGATATAAAAGTGTTGTCGGTTATTTGCTTGCCACTGAGAATTCTTGTGTTTATGCCGCAATTGAATAGTCCTAGTATTCTCTCAGTAAGAAAGACAAGCTTTCAGTAGTCTGTCACTTCTCGGGTATCTCCCTGACATCTCTCTCCCTAACCTAACTTCTCCTGCGTGACTGCTTAGCTTCTCTTGAGTCTTTCTGAACAGTGTGCCGGTTTCCTGTTTTTCATAGTCAAATCTGATAAAACATGCTAGCATTAGCTTTCTGAGCTGATGAGCACCCAGTCCAGTGACATTTCCTTTTATGGTACATGATGCGCAAAAACAAGATTCAAACTAGAGGCATGGGTGGTTCATGCTTAATGGTAAATGATAGTTTAAATTGGTTACATCTTATGTAAAACAGAAATACTGTCAGACCATCTTTCATGTCCACAACAACAACATATCAAAAATTCATTAACTATTGTACTGTTCAAAAAACACAAATTTATTCACTAATTCTGGTCATATTTTATGCAAGTAGTTCTGATGGCCCCCTGCTGCTCCACCTGAACATTTTTCGATTCTCACAAGATGTATGGAATTTCCTGATCAACAGATGGGCCCTGCATAGATGTCACAAGCAGTACTTGAGAGAAGTGCTCTCCAAGGTCAAATAATATCCAACCACATCCAGTAACACAAGTGTTTAGAGTTGCTCTGAACAGCAACACTTGTCGCAATACAAAATTGCTGTTAGGGTTTTCTCAGGATACAACCTGAGAGAGTTTCAGTGAAACTCGAACACATATGCGTATGCTCATAGACCATACAGACTTATTTAATGAGTGCACTCAATTCATGTCTACATATATAATTGGACTAAATCTTCTTGCTAATTAACTGCATAAATACATGGATGTCACCCTTGTTACACGAAAAATGTCATAGTCTTCACTTTTTTGCCCACATGGTTAGTTCCTTTTGAAGGGATGTAGAGGGGTCTTGGGAGAGTTTTCAACATCCGAGACATGTCTTATGTCTTCATATGTATATAACTGAGTTTGTATTATTGATAATCATTTGGCAAGGCAAATATTTTCAGACATAAGTTTTTATGTCTGTGAATGCAAACTAGGGTGACATGGTTACGGATGTTGTCCATAGGATCAGGGTACAATACTTCTACCAAAATGAACTCTGGACCCCACAATCTCTTTTTCACCCGGGTGACCAATGTGACTCTCACTGCCAGCAGCAATGCTTCATATTTGTTTTCCATAAACACAAAGGGATGTAGAGGGGTCTTGGGAGAGTTTTCAGCATCCGAGACATGTCTTATGTCTGAGTTAAACTGAGTTTGCATTATTGATAATCATTTGGCAAGGCAAATATTTTTAGAAGTTTTTATGTCTGTGAATGCAAACTAGGGTGACATGTTTACGGGTACTGTGAACACAACATGCAAAGTGACTGACCACAGGTACTCACAGATAAGACTAATGACATTGACAATTGTCAGACTACAAAGATCACAGGGATGGTCAGATGAATGGCTTGTATGGAGGGTAAAATTACCAAACATGAATGGTTTTTTGGACAGTAATATGCAAAAAAATTAAAAGGGGAAGAGTACATGCTTAGGCCCTTTTTGTTTTATACCTGACCTTGTATAATCTGCATTGATACTCAAGTCTATGAGACCCAACAGAATCTAATGTCTTACCGAAACCTACCAAACCTTTATAAACCTGTGAATCTACCGTCAACTATCCTACTCCAACTTTAGTAAATGTCATAGGTGTGACTGGGTCCATACGAGAGAAATTCACTTTTACTTATAAAATATAGGTTATAGTATTGTAGTTCTCCATCCTATCTCACAAAGGCTCCATCCAGTCTGTCATCAGAACAAATTTACAAAATGTCAACAAAGGAAAGGTTCTTTCACCTATTTTCTTATTAAGAGAAAATACAACCATACACCTTCTGAAATCCAGTTTCTTTATTAAACCAAGCTAAGATGAGCTTCATTCAAAATTGGTATAAATTGCATAAAAGTTGCAAACCATCCTGGTTTGTCTTTTCACAGTCACCTCTGGTTTAGTTAAAGCAAATCCCCAATTCACAGAATAAAATGGGAAAATATTCCATCTCTAACTTTTTTAAGTTGCTGCTGTTTCTCCTTTCCCCCAGTCCTGGCCTGGCCTGCAGTGTCTCGTTACCCCCAAAGTCAGTCCTTGTTAGAGTAACTTAATGCAAAGCAACTGCGCAATGTATCCCCTGCAGTCTAAGTGGTCTCCACTGGTCTCAGAGGCTGTCTGCTTCCAATGAGGTTTTTACCCCTGGAAATAAGATTGAATCCCCAGATCTCCAAATCCTCTGCCAGATTCAGTAGGGCAGTGAAGCTTTACCCTAGATACCTTGATTCTAGCCAATTTGGGGTGGTTTTCCGTTCTCATCAACACGTCTGCCCGGTATCTTAACTTTGGTTACATAACTTCCAGCCACGATACAGTATCATGTGTACATGACTCTCTCCTTCGATCTGGCCTTGACAATGAAGTAGTTGTTAAATAGAAGCAGGCTTTCATATCCTTTTTGCAAGAACAGCTACAGCTGTTTCTTGATATTTCTTGACATGAAAGTGTGTATTCTTTAGGACACTCTTGGCAAACCAATTTCCCAGCTGTACTAGTTCGAACAACTGCTTTGTGGTTAGCATATGAAAGGTTTTGTAGGCAAGATTTCTTTAAAAAAAATAAAGATCCAAAATGAGCACCTCATCCCATATCTGGAAAATTTACTCTATCTCCATCTGAGAGAGTGTTAGAATAATTGTACTTAGGCAGCTAAAACTGCAAGCTAAAAAAGCATGAGCTTTGTAGAAGTTATCATGATAATCCCACAAGGCGGAAGATTTACTGTTTATTTAAAAAGGTTGACTTCCCTGAAATACCTGGTCAGACAAGGAGATAGAAGCCAGAATAAGCAAGCAATAAAGTGAGCAGTAGTGCCTAAATAAACTGTTTTACCCTTACCATGAACCCATCTGATGGTGTAGATCTCTGTGTGATACTGTGATTTACAAACAAAGGGCGACTGTGAAAACAAAACACAGATAGCTAAGGTCAAATACCAAGAATTTTTGGTCCTCCCTCTTTTCCCATGATGAGTGTGTATAAAGAGACGCTCCGGAGAGGGAGCTCTCCAGACAATACTTTGACCTACCTATGTACTGACTGTATTGCTCTCCTTGGAAGTAAAACAAAGCTTTGAGATACTGCTTTTTGGTGTTTCCGTCATCTCCACTTTTGTTACGTCGGTGCCTGGGGCACTAAAGAATAAATTCTACTGACAGAGAGGACATTTACTTTGTACCCCAGAGCGGTGGACAAATATTGCAGAATTTAAATAACCAATTATGTGTAAAGGCGGCACAGTGGTGCAGTGGTTAGCACTGTCGCCTCACAGCAAGAAGGTCCTGGGTTCGATTCTGGGTCAGGACGTTTCTGTGTGGAGTTTGCATGTTCTCCCTGTGTCTGCGTGGGTTCTCTCCGGGTACTCCGGCTTCCTCCCACATTCCAAAAACATGCAAATCTGGGGGTAGTTTAATTGGTCACTCTAAATTGCCTGTAGGTGTGAATGTGAGTGTGGATGGTTGTTTGTCTCTATATGTCAGCCCTGCGATGAACTGGCGACTCATCCAGAGTGTACCCCGCCTTCGCCCCAAGATGCTGAGATAGGCTCCAGCCCCCCCCGCGACCCCTAACAGGATAAGCGGTAGAAAATGAATGAATGAATGAATTATGTGTAATAAATGTGAAACTAAAACTGGGTTATGGGTATGCACCAAGCTGTGAAACTGCCACTGAGAAGAATACCATCCTCTGTCACCAGCTTCTCTATAAATAGAAGGCTGGTTCATTAAGGAAATCATGGAAAGGGCCAAACAGGAAAAGTTGTCTGTGAACACTTACTGATGGTCTGTGACAAAAACAGAAGCAATATTCTGCCTCTATGGACAAAGAGAGGGTGACAGTAATGCTGCAAAGTTTTCTCCTGTAGCCTTTTAAGGCAATGCCTGATATATGAAATAGGCTCCAACAGTCTATTAATTTCTAAATCATTATGGTCATTACTCAGGAAGGCATATGTTGACGATGTCACTCATCCAACAGGAGTCACTACGCCCTAGGGCACATGTAGCTGTGCTGAATCCAATGAGACTCCCAAATCATTTAATTAAGCTACAACAATTTACTGCATGCCCAGCTGGAAAATCCTGATAAAACATTTTAGCGATTTTTTTTGGTGTATTGGGGAAAGCACTTGCCTGCTTGCAGACAATCTGGTTGACTGAAGAGACTGGTAAAGATAGCTTCACTGAAGGGGAGGCATGCCAATGTAAGAAGCCTTTGTGCAACCTTGCATCATGACAAAATCTATCAACCAGGCAACCTGGGGTTACTGAATCTCATGAAACTCTGGGCCGTTAAACTGGTTTCCAAGGTAGCTCCCTACCTACCTTGGTGACAAACGCCATGGGCAGCAGTATCCCAACATGGTCAGCTTGGGTTACCATAGGGAAGTCTAGGTGCTGTGGTAGAAATAAACATCAAGATATCGATTTTTCATTCGAAGTTTTATTGAAGCATTTTTAAAAAGGACAGCTGCAGACAGCAATACTATTAAAGAAACTAAGGAAAATCAGTGTGTGTACTTTTGTATATAATGTGGCCTGGATGCAGAGCAAATTCAGAAATTTCTCTGTCTGGACACTATGTGTCTGTGCATGCATGTAGGTATAGGACATATCATTGTCATCAGGAAGTGCATCCTGCTATCACTATTTATTACCTTGCTGAGAAGGCAAAAAGACATAGGGCACGTGGAAGAAGGGTCTTGAACTCATCAATTTTGAGCACTGGCTCTCTCTCATCAAAGTGCAGCCTCACATGGAGAGTGGATCACTGAGGGTGTCCTCGACTACCTGCCACTGGGACATTGGCAGTGGACCATTTGGGTCTTCTAGGGGGGAAGGTTTGCTCATGATCTGGGGAGTTTGGTGGGCAGGTAAAATCCTTGGGCTCTTTGTCATGTTCATTGAGCAATTCTGGAATGGTATCTATAGTGTGGTATCTATTCCCAATGGTGGGAGTAGTGTTGTCTGGAGGGTTTACTACTGACCTTTGCAAAGTGGGTGGAGCCTGTTTGACTTACAGAACTCACTGGATGCCAATCTGGTCAAGCACCTGTTGAATGTACTGGAACAAGCTCGGTACAAAGAGGTCCAATCCCCAGTCCACATAAACATATGTATCCCAGTGCAGTACACTATAGGACAACCCTACAGGTCCTTTATCCACAAAATTTTTGATTGCGGTTTCAATGTTGCCACTAATGGCTGCAATTTATATGTATCGTCACAGTAAGCCATTTGGCAATCATTGACCATTCTGTAGGAGACCTTGAATCCAAGACCAAATTACTGACAGACCACTTTACAACTAAGCCAAATAATATCAAAAAGGCAACGTGGAATCAAGAATAAAACATGCAAGACATTGACAATACATGTATCCACTCAGTAAGCTATGGTAATTAACCTTATGAAATCATATTTAAGAGGGCAAATAATACTTAGTGAGTCTGGAGTTGAGCTTATTAGGAAGGCCAAATTAGTAAACATGTAACCTTTGTATTTTACAATTACACTCTATTCAGACCAGCAGTCTTGGCTGGCCATGTAAGAAAAGGACACATGCATCTTTCCTGCACAGCAGATGTTGGGTCTCTTACTTCAGATAGCTTTTCATGCTCTATATAAAGTAAAGAGAGCAAGAGAGCTGCATGAAAACCATATGCTTTGTTCTCCGGAGAAAAAAATAGGTCCACTGGGAAGTAATAGCTGTTAAATACAATAACAAGCAGAGAGGCACTAAAGTTACGTGAGGACTGGTGCAATTTAGTGGTTGCAAAAGGAAATAAGAATGTTTATAAACTTCAGAGAAAATTACCATAACTGTTAGTGTTTCGTTTCCTAAAAAGTTTATGGTCTCATTCACTAGATTAAGTCTATTAGGACACTCTCACTTGACCATCCGTACCGTGCCTAAGCATGTATGACTCAAAGTCCAGATTGTTTGACTAGTGTGAGCACTGCGTACATTGCTCAAGATTGGTACAATTCCTTGGCTCTGGCTAAGTAGGAAAGGGTGTGCTTTGGCACTATACCGTTGCTCATGAACAAGCGCAAACGTAGGTATACAAACTGGAAAAGACAATATAAGTGAATGCATCTGACGTCTCCTGCATTAATCAGTCGCCGCATTGCATGATCGACAGATCTGCGAATGTGATCATGCCATATCATAACAAAAACACTCCATATACAGAGGGGGAAATAATTATTTGATCCTCTGCTAAATTTTTAAGTTTGCCTTCTTACAAAGAAATTAGCGGACTCAAATTTTTACGGTTGTTTACTGATTATGGCAACAGACAGAATATCAATCAAAAATGCATAAAAAACACACAATACAAATGTTATAAAATGTTGAGCAATTTATTGAGTGAAATAAGTTTTCTATCCCCAAGCAAAACATAAGTTAGTACTTGGTAGAGAAACCCTTGTTGGCAAGCACAGCGATGAAACGTTTCGTGTAGTTGTTCACCAGGTTTGCACACAACTCAGTAGGGATTTTGGTCCATTCCTTTTTTACAGAAAGTCTCTAAATCCTTCAAGGTTCTTGGCTGCCGCTTGGAAACTCAAAGCTTCAGCTCCCCCACAGGTTTTCTATTGGGTTGAGGTCTGGAACCTGGCTAGGCCACTCCATGACCTTCATAAGCTTCTTGTTGAGCCACTCCTTTGTTGCCCTGGTAGTAGACCCACCCATGACCCATCTTCACTGTTGTTGCTGAGGAAAGGGTTTTTTTTCGCATGGAGCTCCAGACCGAGGACAGTTGATGGTCATTTTGTGTGTCTTCCACTTTTGAATAATGGGGCCAATAGTTGTCACCTTTTCACCAAGCCTTTTGCTTATGTTTTTGTAACCGATTTCCAGCCTTGTGCAGGTCTACAGTCTTGTCCCTGACATCTTTTGACAGTTCTTTGGTCTTGCCCATGGTGCTATAGAGATTGGAATGGAAGAAACTGATTCCTAGAGCATGTGAACTTTATATACACAACGAGTTAAGATCAGGAGTATTGGTAATTGGTTGATTGTGCACAGCTGTGTGCCACATGGGTACCAACCAATCTGTAGAAGCCAGCATTCTGGGTGAGTTGTTGGAAATCAAATACTTATTTCACTCAATAAAAATGCACATTTTGTAACATTTTTATATTGTGTTTTATTTTTTTTGCATTTTCGACGGATATTCTGTCTATTACCATAATCAGTAGACAACCATAAAAATTTGAGTCCACTAATTTCTTTGGAAGTAGGCAAACATACAACTTTAGCAGGGGATCTATTTCCCCTACTGTGAGCCATAATGTCAGTACAGTTGCAGTCATGTTCTCTCATTGTGATGACCCACAGTATGTACAAAAGTTAACTGTGCTCAAACCTAGCTGCAGCAGTATAAATTCAGGCCAGCAGGGGAGTGACAAGGGGGGACAATTTTACTTCGGCAGTGAATGTGCCCTTGGTCTTTTTTCAATAGAGAATGTTTATTTTGGAAATGTTGCCTCCATTAAGTTTTTAAATAGGCATTAAAACAAGGAATTTAGGGTATGAATTTCTTGTGATTAACAAGTCCCTACCATTTCTTGAAAATAGTTGTCCTGAAACCAATAAATGTCATTAATTTTGGGTTTGGAAAAGGACCTCAAAAGCTACTAATTGGTTTTGAAAAATTAATCTAACGCCCACTTCCCCAAAATTATTACCAACACAGGTCCCTTTATCAACACCCACCTCAGCCACATACACTGAGAGCAATATTCTAGAGACAAATTCTGAGAAAAAGTCTAAGTTATATGGGCTTTCCATTTTTGACTTAAAGAAGTTATTCCGTGGGCGGCACAGCGGTGCAGTTGTTAGTGCTGTCACCTCACAGCAAGAAGGTCCTGGGTTTGATTCCGGGTCAGGGCGTTTCTGTATGGAGTTTGCATGTTCTCCCTGTGTCTGCGTGGGTTTTCTCCAGGTACTCCGGCTTACTCCCACAGTCCAAAAACATGTAAACTGGGGGTTAGGTTAATTGGTCACTCTAAATTGCCCGTAGGTGTGAGTGTGGATGGTTGTTTGTCTCTATATGTCAGCCCTGCGATGAACTGGCGACTTGTCCAGGGTGTCCCCTGCCTTCACCCGAAGATGCTGAGATAGGCTCCAGCCCCGCCTGCGACCCCTAACAAGATAAGTGGTAAAAAATGGATAGTCCCACAGCTGGGAAATTTGCAAGTGCTTTAATAAATTAATACATAACTTATCTTAATTGCATCTCACATTCTTGATGTGCATCACAGCCACTAAACAGAAATACCTCAGACTATTGATAATGTTAACCAAATTAAAAGCATGAAAAAATTGAAGTTTAATGCACTGCACATTTATATCTGAAAACCGTAGTAAACACACTCAGTTCCAAACTTTGCACAAAAATTTTAAAAACCAATTTACAAAAAGTATACTGATTCTGACCCATTTTTTGCCCAGTAGAGTTCCCTGATTTTATAGGAGGTGAAATTCCCTGGGAACAAGCCATGGTCTAGGGTTATCTAGCACCTACTCTACTTATTCTTTTTCTTTCACTTGTTGGCATCCACTCTGTCAACCTAACAACACACATGAATTTTATTGTCTGTATTAAATCATGATTTGAAAACCTTGTTTTGACCCTGTTGCTTGTCATTTGAAAGGCAGTGGGCAGTGCTGTCATGGGAACCCAAGACAGTAGCATCCAAAATAGATAAAGCTATATCTAAAATAATGGCTCATATGATCAAGTACTGAACTTCCTACATTACTCAAGAGGAATGCTATGCCTGATTTCCACCCTTTTCATTCCAGTTCTTACCACCCTAAAATGTCATTTGATACACTGTATAACCAGTCCTAAGTTGTGTCGGTTGAATGCCACTGGTATAAGACTTTCATTGATTTAGCAACACAGTAATTTTAGTAATTTCAGGTTTTTACTCATTGCGAAGAACATACATCAAACACATCACACTGATTGACACAATATGTAATGTGAATCCAGGGTCTTTCAGGAGTCCCTTCAGTGTGCTTTGCCACCTATAGCAATGTATTTTTGATACTGCCACTAGAAATCACCAAAGACAGATATTTTAATTGGGGGAGCCAAAAACCAAAATTTCCATTGAACCAATCATAGGCATGGTTTCCTACCAACTGTATGCAGATGTCACAAAAACAAATGTTGTCATCCAGTCATTATAAGGCCCCACTGTGCAGTTGCTGTTAACTTTCTGTAATCATGTTGGAACAAAGGCAATTCATTAAATTTCCAACTGGCACTAAAGCAGCACAAAAGGCCTCAAAGCACAAAAAGTAACTTCTACGTAGAATTTTAATGGTACAATTAAAAAGCTATTAATTGAAAATGCTGTCCTTTCAAAAAAGATATAGTATACATACCACTTACTGAATATAAAAATCATATATTTGTAAGTAAAAATGGAAAATGCAGCAACATGATGGATAATAACAGCATAAGTAGCCACAAAAAATGTACAGTGCTCGTTATTCAATTGGTTTGACATCAACTTAACCACAACTGCAGCCTGTGGGCTAATACTAGACTAGGCTTTAACTGGTAATTTATGCATATCAGACATATCAAATTTGTATCCAAATCACTGCTTTCATTTACTT
>KV751343.1:6667188-6680768 GCA_001698575.1 Mola mola
CATTTGGTTTGTGAATGAATTTAATTAAACATTTTTTTTTCATGCCAAAGAAAATATTTTATAAAAGTAGTTATGTAAAATAACCATTATGAACAAACTTGGAACCATTTTACAATCTACACAGTTACTCAAATATTCGCATTCATAAGCATCAGCAACACTTTACTCCTGATAGCATAACTGCTAGCAATAGCATTAACCATTGTGTCTGAAATTTTACCGATTGTTTTCTGAACCATGAGAACTCTGGTGCTGAAGAAACGTCTCCAAGCATGAGAATGTTTCAGTACATTCAGTGCATTCATAAAGAACCTCTGAAGGATTTCCTTTCTCATTTTGAGCAAGATCCATATAGTCATCCTCTATGTCCTCTGCATTACCCCTTTCTAGGACAGTATCCCCAAGGGAAATAGGGTCTTGACACGTTTGTCCATCATCTTCATTTTCTCCGAGGTTTGGGTGATTTTGAAGGTGAAGCTCAAGTGATGACGAATTCTTAAATTGAGCAGGACACCGTGGGCATTTACTAGGTTCTTTTTTGTGGTAGCGCAAGTGTCGCTGGTACACACACAACAGCCCAAATTTTTTTCCACATTCTTGACATTTGTAGTTAAGTCGGCCAGCTTTTCCAGACTGGTTCCCATTGGGATGCTCTTCTGGTGGTGCTGTTTGTTCATTGTCAGAGTAGCTTTTGGTTTTCTCTTCAGGAGTGAATGTATTTTTCTCACCATTCAGAGAATTTGGAGCAGGCCCATTTTGTGGGTTTGTGTACAAATGTTTTAGACCCGGCTTCTTCTCTAATTCAGCTTTGTGGTACATGGCTATATGCCTTCTCAAATCACAGCGTTGTGGAAAATGTCTACCGCAAAACACACATGTGTGCATAGTACCCTTATGGTATCTCATGTGCCGAGATAAACTACTGGAATGATTAAAGACACGATGACAATGTTTGCAAGGATGCAATTTGCCATTTGGATTACTTCTTCTACGTCTGCCTTTAGGTGGCATTCTTCGCTTAAAATTTCTTTGGGATTCTTCATTCAATTGATCTATTTCCTCCTGAGTTTGATGTGTGAGATGATGCTCTTTCAAAGCTGTTAACTTTTCGAAACGATCTCCGCATAAACCACATCTGTATGGTGTGAAAGAGTGATTGGTATCAGGCTGACCACTTGCATCCCTAAAGATTTTACTTTCCCCATTTATAATATCTGTAGATGTACCATTGCTGTAGCAATTTTCAATGGACCTGTCTTCTATACTCTTAGAGTTAGTGTCAATATCAATTTCAGGCGTAAATGGAGCATCAGGCTCAATGCCGTTGCAGTGGTAGAGTGAATGCGCCTGAAAATCTGACAGCCAGAAAAAATTCAACTTGCACTTCTTACAAGGATATGTTTTTTCAACCTTTTTTTCTTGTTTATTCTCAGATTTGCCCAATGCTGTAGTCTTGGGTGAAAGGTGCTTTTCTTTCTTATGAGCATTTAGTGCATCCACTTTAAGGAATCGCTTACCACAAAGACTACAGCAATAAAACCTTTCATTGGTGTGGTCTTGGAGGTGTTTCGTAAGGTCCTGTCTACCTTCAAAAATCTTACAGCACAAAGTACACTTGTAACCGCGCTCCATGTTTCGATACTGTTGGTGACGATGTAAACTCTGCAGGCTGTTAAATGATCTGCTACATATTTCACAATGATAATGGCCCCGATGAGCATTACCCAAGTTCATGTCCAGTGGCTTTTGTCTGAACAAATCTCTATAAGGAGACGGCTGTGGTTTTAGGTTTGGAGAAACAGATTTGACAGAGAATGAGAAATGTGATGGCAGGATTCCAGGAGACATTGGTTTCACAGGTGAATGTGACTGCACCAAGCCATTCACAACTGTCAATGTACCATTTTCTTGAAGTACATATTCTCGAGGAACTTCAAATCCATTTGATGAGCCATCAAAGGAAAATGACTCCAAAGGTCCATGAATGGCCATGTGGGCCAACACATTAGAGTACTGGCTGAACCCATCACCACACTCAGTACAGATGAAGGTACTTGATTCTCCACCCAATGGTGTTGAAGCAACAGTATTCACTGATTTCTGCTTTTCCATGATTAAATTATTTTGTCCATGTGCTGATGGCATCGCTTTTCAATGGGCAGGTGTGATTAAAAACTCTATCCAGATGACAAAGAGGATTTCCATGGCAATCAGCATGTCCACTTACTCAACAGACCAGTACTCAAAAGATGTCCTTACAAGCTTTTTGTTCACTGCTTAGGTTTTCCAAGTTGTATCAGCACCTGGGGGAACAAAACAAAGAATTATCAAAACACAGAAGCCCAAGGTTGTTTAACAGAAACGCAATGCTGATAACTTGTGATTCTAAATCTGTAAGTAAGCAATCATTGCCTTCTATTGTTATCCTGCATGACTTTCTCTCTTTTACCCTTAATAGAGAGACCATCCCTTCAACCACCTACTCAGTTAATGACTGCCAACAACAAATTTCCCATTCATTCACAGTGACATAAGAACTGTAGATACTTTGAATGAAAATAGTCGTGTTCATCATAATATTTGTGTGGTCTCTTCTTGCCCAACATATAATTATTCCCGTGAATTATATGCAGATGTATTAAAATATTTAAACTTTGAAAATAAGAACTTGGATTTGTACATGGCAAGTTAAGGTCTTTCTTACCATGCAAATTCTGCAAATGTACCATCACCTATGTATAACATGTAACTTAAAACAAAAATCTGGGCTTTCAAATCAACAGTTTTTGATTCCAAGGCAAGGCACACTTTCGTGACATGACTTAATCTGTTCACCCCTGCACAATATATTTTTTAATTGTTATTAAAACAGGCATTGCCAAATGCCAAATTAAAGCAGTTAGAGGGGAGTTTATCTAATCTCCAGGAGCTATTTACTGTGCCATCCAAACACTCACTCTTACAGGTCACAATCTTTGCACCTATTTGTAAATTAGGGCATGGCAGAAAATGCCACTTCTGTCTCTACATTAGAAGATAGGGAAGAGACCTCACTGAGGGCGCACTCATACTAGGCCATCCTTACCTTGCCCAAACATGTTTGGCACACAAAGGCCAGATTATTTGACTAGGGTTAGCGCCCCGTACCATTTTCAAGCACGGTACACTTCCTTAGTCCCGGCACGGCTGGAAAGTATGTTTCGGCACGGTACAGTTGATCATGCACAAGCATGCATATGCAAAGCAGACATGACAATACAACTGAATTCCCCCTGCGTCTCCTGCCTTCTCAGCAAAAATCGATTGTTGCCTTGTTGCCTGATAAACTTGCAAATGTGATCAGCCTGTATCTGAACAAGGTACAAAAAAAGACTCCAAATAAGACACAAAGTCAGTGAGGTTAGAGTAATGTTTTCTTAACATGATGGTGTGAGTAAATGTAGTAACTGACCCCAGGCCCAGTTGCACATAGAGAAGTGTGCAGGCCAGGAAGTGACTGGGGAGGGGGGACAATCTTTTGCACAGTATAAAGCAACTGGGCCAAGTGCAAGTACACCCTAAATGGGTAAAATCAAGCCACCTCAATAGCCAATGAAAATGATTTCTCTGACTGTTCAACCTGAAGCCGATTTAACATGTCGAAAAACAAAAACACAAAAATACACACAGACAAGGAAAGGCTAAGCTTATGGTGCAGGACACAACAAAAAGACGAGGGGGACCAATGCTGACAGACATGACAGACACCTGGTCTTCAGTTTAGTGTGTAGCTACCTTTATAGAACTGGAAAACAGATAATGATTCTTTCAACCCATAGCAACCAAACTAAATATTTCAACCATATTTCACAAGTCACATATCTTCCAAATATTCTGACAATGAAATTGCATTTTTCATAAAAAATACAGAAAATGATATATGTTAAAGAGGCCACTCTGCCTTAGCATTAGGCTGCCGCAAGATCTTGACAACTTTCATTGTTAACACCCGATTCTTACAATTTCTCAAGATATGAGTCACGTTTATCAAGCTAGCAGATCAAAATCAAACAGCAAACATTGCTAAATTTTTGAATGTATCTACAATTTTATGCACCACTGGGACAGATCTCTCCTGCAACTAACATTGCACAGTGTGTAAACGAACACATTTCTAGCTGTTCTAACCCACAATCCTGGACACAGCATACGTCTGAACAATTAGGAGTGCAGACAGAGGACGGAAGCTACAATGACAACACCTTCAAGTAAGTACTACATATTTTTTATGGTTTAAGTGTATAATTAGTATAGTGCATATATACATACCTTGAATTTTTTTAAACAAAGTTCAAGGCACAAAGTTACGACAAAGGAGTATGTCCTTTACTTTTACCATCAAATATGTGAAGGTATGGAATGGGAAAAAACAGCATCTGCAATTCCAACAGCATTTTTCCTACTCTACTGTCTAGGGATGGATACGAGTTTGATTACACCATTACTCATAGTGACATTATTATTCGAGTAACACTAGACAGTTCGTGTATCTGCCTAGTGTTGTTTTTGGCTACTACATTTGAACTTAGTTGGCATTACATGCATCATGTCAGAAACGAGCAGGAAAAGTGAGGCATTAAACTTTAACCAAAACAAAATGTGAGATGGATGAAACAGAGCTGATCATCGCAGGATAAAAGGACGTGCAGGACTGCTCAGTATTGTTCATCACTGAAACTTGGCTTCACGCTTCCTGACATGGCTACTAGGCTAACAGGTCACATATTGCGCTGAGCAGACAGGACAAGCAACTCTGGCTAAAGCAAATTAGGGGGACTGTGCATATGCATTAACAACTGGGGGTGTACAAATACAGCCATCACCAACACACACTATTCAGCAGATTTAGGGCACACCCACACTAGGCCATTCTTAAAGTGCACAAGCTTGATTGGTTGACAAAGTATGGATTGTTTGCTAGTGCTAGTGTGAGCGCTCCATTCCGTGCTTGCGTACACAACGTGGACATGACAATGTAACTTAATGCCTCTCTTGTCCTCTGCTGCCTTCGCAAAAACCGGCATGTTGCGTAATCAATAAATCCGCGAATTTGAGAGGGCCTTATATGAACAAAAGATCCAAATAAGCCACAAATCCAGATAAGTTGTAGTCATATTCTCTCTATGTATATGATGACATAATTACAAGTAGTGGTCTTGCTCAGGCACAAATGCGTTTAGAGCACTGTGAGTGCAGGCCAGCGGGGGAGTGGAGAGGTGGGATAACTGTGCTTAGACACGGCACAGAACAACTGGGTTAAGTGTGAGCGCGCCTGTAGAGTACATTCAAGAATGATGATGGCCCTTTCATCTGCCACAGGAGTTTACAGTAGTTATTGTTATGGCCGCATACATACTGTACCACCTAGCGTTAACACTGTGCTAGCACTGGACATCCTGCAAACTGCTTTTAACAAGTCAAAGGCTGCTTACCCTGATGGAATTTTTGTAATAGCTGGAGACTAATCAAGCAAACCTGAGATCTGTCCTCTCTAAATTCAACATCTGAACTATACAACGAGAGGTTCACACACACTGAATCATGTCTACAGCAACATTAGGGAAGAATACAATGTCGACAATCTCCCAACCTAGGCCTGTCTGACCACCTCTTTCTCTTGCCAACATACAGACCTCTCATCAGGACATCAACATCTAGGGTGAGAATCATATAGAAATGGCCTGAAGGGACTTGATCTCAATTTCAGGACTGCTTTGAAAGCACACACTGGGATTTATTTGTACAGCAGGATATAAATTACTACATCTACTGTTCTGTTTTTTAAAGAACTGTGTTGATTGTGTTACAGTCGGAACATACATCAGGTCCTTTCCAAACAACAAACTGTAGATGACTAGGACGTCAAACTTTTGGTGGAAGTCCACTTTGCCTTTGGATCTGGAAACAGCAGTCTTTACAGCACTGCCAGGTCCAACCAGAAGAGACCCATCACAGGGGCTAAGGCAGTCTACAAGCAGCGGATAGACAGGCATTTTGGGTACAGGGACCAAAACTGGACACGGCAAGGCATCCAGCACCTCACAAAGTACAAAGGCAGCAATGGCACAACGAGCAGCAGTGACTCTCTTGCAGAGGAGCTAAATAGTTTCTTTGCTTGTTTTGAATAAAGCAGAGTCTAAGAATATGCTGCTACCAACAACATCTGACAGCCTGGCACTAACTGGCTCCGCGACATGAACCCCAGGAAAGTTGCTGGTCATTATGACATCCCAAGGAGGGCAATCGGACACTGTGCAGACCACTGTGTTTTTAGATTTCTGATAAATAATTTGGAGATCAAACATTTAGACCTGGGTTTGAACCAGTACATGTGTAGCTGGATGTAAGATTTTTTTAACCAACTGTTCATGGATGGTCAGGATAAGGACTCACCACTCTCCCTCTCTGTCAATCAACACTGGGGCCCCACAAGGGTGCGTGCTGCATCCTCTTCTGTTTCCCTTTACACATGACTGTGTACCAGCCAGCAGCACAAATGCCATTATTAAATTTGCAGATGACACTACTGTAGTTGGCCTGATACAAGACAGTGACAAATCTGCATACAGGGATGAAATGAAGTTAGCAGACTTAGAGATAACAAATAAATTGGTACTCAACATCTCCAAAACAAAGGACATGATTATCAACTTAAGGAAACACAATGGAGAACCTGCTCCCTTACACATCAGTGGAGTCATGGTGGAGAAAGCATCCTCCTTTTAATTCCTGGGCACACACATCTCACAGGACCTCACATAGACTCTTAATATCACTGCTCTGGTGAAGAAAGCACAGCAGCAGCTGTATTTCCTTCTGACACTGAAAAGAACTGAGTTATCGCACCAGCTACTTCTTTCTTTCTACCACTGTTCCATTGAAAGCATTCTAACCTAGAGCATGCTAGAGTGGTACGATAGCTGCACTGCAGCACTGCAGCAGAGAAGAAGGCCCTCAGGAGAGCAATTAAATCAGCACAAAAAATCATTGGCACTCAGTGACAAACATTGGAGGAAATTTACATAAAACGGTGCCTTCACCAAGTTAAAATGTTCATCAGAGACTTATTGCATCCTGGCCACCACCTTTTTTACTCTGCTGCCCTCTGGGTGTTGCTGAGTCCAGGTGCT
This sequence comes from Mola mola, assembly GCA_001698575.1. NCBI lineage: Eukaryota > Metazoa > Chordata > Actinopteri > Tetraodontiformes > Molidae > Mola > Mola mola. The sequence continues at coordinate 6,674,358 of KV751343.1, forward strand.
GGTCTATAAAAATGTGCGCCTCAAAATTCAAGATCAGTTTTTATCCATGTACCATTAGAGAACTCAACTTAAATAACTGATCCCACGCTATTCCAGTATGTAAAATGTATTCTTTGTTTAGTGCTTCTTATGACTGTCTATCCTATATCTACAGACTTGTCTTATTATAGTTACTGTTGTTTTTAAAAAATCTGTGTATGTATGTGTGTATAGGTTTATATTTATTTATTATAGTGTTTTATGTTTGGCTAGGAGATCCACTGGAAAAATAAAATTTCTTTGTACACTGTACAATGACAATAAATGCATTGAATTGAATTGAATTGAATTAACAGGCTGTACATCCATCTCAGCTAGGTGCTTGACGGATTACAAAACAATATTAAACAATATTGTGTTTTTTGAGACACAGATAAGGTCATTTCTCAGTGCAGCAAAATAGAAATAGGCAGTGGAAACATGCCCATATCCTTTAATTTAAATGACACTCAGTATGCCTGATAATTAAACTAAATTTCAATATATTTACATTAAATTAATATTAGAGGAAATAAATAAAGCAACCTGAGCTTTTGACTTCAAATTCTTTTTCAAAATTAATTTAGGACATTTAAATGTATCCGGGAGAATTAGCTGTCTAGCTTTGTTCCAGGATCATTATATTTCACAGCCAAAACCAAAATACTCACAGACAACTTAAATGATGCACTATGGAACAAGATCAACCACTGAACCACTACAAACTTTCAATTCCAGAAACAACAAAGTATGTCATGATGACTTAAGTTTTTCCATCGTTAACTTTTTCTTAGTTCATAACTAGCTTATTTCCATTTATTATTGTGTTGAAGCACTGCTCTACATCTGCTGAACATATTCACTTCAGTGAACGGTCTTGTAATTGTTAGTTTTAAAAGACTTTTCTTATGGTACTATCACTTTTGCATATTTATCTCTGCTTTTTAACAATATTTTTCCCATTGGATTGCTTGTCAGAATAATTGGTAGAATACTCGATTACTAAAATGATTAATAGCTGCAGCCCTAATGAAAGCTACGCCTAATATCAATAGATTTGGTAATGAAGAGAAAGCTCTATGAAGCCTTTCCAATGAATACACAACATATTGGTTTCCTATCAAATTACTGTCCTAATGCAGTAATTTGATATTTTATCTTAAAGCAGAGGTTTTCACCTTTGAGATAGCAGAGATTCAGACATCAAGAGTCATCCCTTGAAACAAATAATCACGGACTAAAATGATGATGTTCCAATGTTATGTTTCTCAAAACTACTGATATATTGAATCTCAAATTCAAAGTTGTTGATCACTTTTTTTTTTTCATCATTGCAAGTTATGCAACTCTGCACAAAGCCATTATACAACTTTGGGGCTTGGTGTGGTTTTCTCATCAACTAGTGAAAGTGAGCATTGATTACTTGTGTGAAAGTTAAAAGGCATTAACAAGGCTCATGCACTGTCTGTCAGGATCCAGGATGAAATGGAAGACGTTGCATCACAGTGTGACATTGCTTTATTACTAATGGAAGGTTAAATGGAAGGCTTAAAAATGGAAGATAGGAACTTGAACTTCCTTCAAAAGTCTGAACAGTGAACATGAATTAGCTCATTGTAATGTGTGTGAACTGAACTTTAGGATAGCAATGATAAAGTGTGAGATTTCCCATTTATTGTGAAACCAGGGCTGCACCAATGTGACAATCGATCTAAACTGCAAGTAATAATTGATTGGAGAATTACTTTAGATAATATCATTTAATAGGCGCTAATTCCTTGGCTTTTCTCTTTACAAGGCTGCTAGAATACTGCAGGTAAGACTTGAGTGTTGTTGGGTTACAAAAGTGGCTTGACTTGTCTTTGCAAGTGACTGGACCCCACACCTCACAACACAAGCTTGGAGCAAGCAACAGACTTGGAACAAATGACTTGAGTGACATGTCTGCCAAACACTACAAAACATCAACAAAAATAAACAAAATCACTAATATATACGAAATTAAGGTTACTCTTTTAAAAGCAGCAAATCGGCACTGACGGGTATTGAGGATTATCTTCCAAAAACATTTACAATGTTGTACGCGCCCTCAATGTTTCGTGAAAACGTTCCAATCATCCAAATTTAGTCTGCGAAGCTCTGACAGAATTACTTCGACGTTGACAACAAGTGCTATGCACAAAGACACCGATATTTGTGCCATTATATTACTTAAAAAAAAAAAAGGAGTGTAAATTAGCTACGGGGCTGCTAAACCGACAGAAACCTAATAGACATCTGTCGTAGCTTGGCTACTACAAGAAGCTCGTCCCTATACGTTAGCCTACCCTACCTTGAAAGGCACCGACAGATGGAAACTCTTTCAAGGAGGTCACACTGGCGACGGCTCTTTAAACGAGCCACGACTACGGACGGGCAGGGAACAAGAGCAGTCCACGGGCCAGTTCGACTCAATCTGAAGCTGCGGAATAATATGTGGCCAGAAACAACAGCTAACATTAGCTGCTGCTAGCTTTGCGAGTGGAGAAAAGCGATTTATGCATAGCCAGCCACTTACGCATCGACCGGATGTTATTTTGATGAGCCACAATAGATACAGCGCAACGTACAATCCAACACATCCCAGAGAGGCGAGTGAAAAGCGTCACGTACCTCTTTGATGCGATCCATTAGCGAGCTGACTGCTATGAGCTCTCAGGCCGGGCGGAGCCTCTAGGGGCGGGGTTTTGGTCGTGACGCCATGACGCCCTGACACGTTGACGCAGTCATAAAGCGTAGTTACCGCACACAAACCTTTTCATTCTTTAAAAAAAAGAAAATCCCTTCAAAATGAGAAAGTAACCAGCAAACTAACCAGTTAACATATGCATAATGATTCAAAACGAAATTTTCAACACATATGTAGATGTGTTGCTAAATTGGAGGCCTATCATACACAACTCGTTATAGGATCAGTACTTTGCATTCACGCGCAAAATGTATAATTTCACAAAAAAATATCTACATAGTATAAAATGATGTAAAATATTTCTCATTCTGAAGAATTGGTTATTAAATCTCAAAATGAGCCAACCTCACAGTAATTAGCCTGCAGTTTTTTTTACTTAAATAGCATGTGTTACCATCATAGTTTAAGAAGGTTTTTATTAAATTCAATTTTTTATGTGTTGAAAATTGTTTACATTTTGAATAATGAATGTTACTGCTTGAAGGGTCTCGGTTTCAGAAATAAAGAAGCATCTGCAGAGGCCTAGTGAACATTTTATGTTATCATGGGTGTAAATGTGTACTATGTACTACTATGTGTACTTCTCCCATCCCTGACAGCATCCCATTAAAAAATAAAAATCTGGTTGGAATGATTTGGAATCAATTGATTTATGTAGCAATGCTCTATAAACAACTTCAGTAAAAATTATTTAAAGACAATTGAGAGCAATGACACCTCTGCTGGCATAGATATCAACTCCTTAACATGAAAAAACTGACATAAGTTGACATCTTATGGAGGTAACAAAATGTTACGTTTTGTCAAAGTTATATTGTGGCGGCCATTATTATTTTTGGTAGAAGGTCCCCTAATGCTATCAAAACACAGATTTTAAAACCATACTGCTTATTTAGTTTGGATTCGAAGGGAACATGAAAATGGCTGGTTATTATTGTGCTTGAACAGCATTGTCACTTTTTGGGGATTAGCTGGCTCTTTATATGCCTGAATAAATCATGTTTTTGTAGAAATAAGATGGAGTTGACAAAATCTAGGATATTTTAAATGACCCACATGTTAGTGAATAACATAATTTTAAACAATTACATTAATATGCATTTTTTTTTAAAAAAACAAGTTCGAGGGAAAAGAAAAGGGAAAGATAAAAGGGTAATGGAAAAATAGGTGTGGGCCATACATTAGTGTAAAAAAATAAAATGAATAAATAAAGGGATATCCAGTTACTGTGGGTTACATTCCATATAATATCTTTTCCATTTTCCTCAGAGTTTCATATATTGGTCAAGTTGTAACCTTTAAGAAAAGGTCAGTCTCTCCATGCTGTTTATGTCATTGACTAATCAAATCAAATTTTATTTGTACAGCCCAAAATCACAATTTACACATTATCTCACTGGGCTTTGACAAACTGTACAGATGTGACATCCTCTGCCCTTAGACCCTTGAACAGGGTGAGGAAAAAAAAAAAAAAAAAAAAACCCTAAACAGGGAAAATAAGAAACCTCAGGAAGAACCACAGAGGAGAGATCCTTCTTCCTAGGACTGACAGACGTGCAAAAGATGTCACTTGTACAGAACACAAAAACATAATAACAGTTTACTTAGAATGTTTAAAACATCCATGAGTGCAAGAGTCTGTGGATTCAAAAAAATCCAGATGTATGGAAAGTCTAGTGATCCAGACGCAGGTGGACTCTGTTGGTCCAGGAGTCACTGTACTCCATGTAGGAAGATCTGGGTGTTGCTGAGTCCAAGCGTATGTAGAATCTGTAAATCCAGGGATATGTGAAGTGTAGTGATCGAGAAGCAGGTGTAGTCTATTGATGCCGAAGCCATTGTGATCTGTGGGTCCCGATTTGCACTTGGAAATCCAGCCTAGGATCCAAGTCACAGGATCTCCTTTCCTAATGTGGCCAGGAGGCATCAGACAGGACCACAGCAGCAGGTCCCACTGCGACCTAGAAAAACTTGTAGGATGATAAAGCACAACGACTCCGGGGAAGAAATAAAGTTAGTATAAGGATATGGACATTTAGAGGAGCAGAGAAGGAGTCGGAGTCAGAGGGGGGAGAGAAGAGAGCTCAGTGCATCATGGAGTGTTCCCCCAGAAACCTAAACCTATGGCAACATAACTAAGGGCTAGATAGGCCAGCCTTAACTATAAGCTTTATCAAAAAAGAAGGTTTTAAGGCTACTCTTAAAATCACAGAGTGTGTCTGCCTTCCGTACCAAGATTGGAAGATAGCTCCACAGGAGATGCAGCCCAGTCGACCATCGATGGTGGGTTTATCCAGAACCACTTCCGTGTGATGGCTTTCTAGGCTGACACAAAAAAAGTCTTTATAAATGTATTTATCATGGGCCACGAGATTATCCGGGATTTTGCTAAAGTATAACGTGAGATAAGGACAGTCAGGATTTGTTCAAAAAAATTTAGCTTATTTCTTCTACAATCTCATTCAAGAATGATTGAATTACAGAACATCCCCAGAGTATCAGGTATGGGGTCTGGGGGATCCAATAATGCAGAGACACACAGGGAGCTTTCTGAATTAAAGGCATTTCACTTAAATTAGGTCAAAACCGGGAAATCCAACTAGATAGCAAAGATACAGTTTAAGAAATAGGCAAACTCAGTAGTCAAGATACAAGCAATGATCAAAAACATAAGGAACTCACAAGGAAGGTACGCTGGACTGCTCACTAGAGAGACAAGACAATCTGGCCAGGAGGAAAGGAACACAGGGTTTAAATACACGAGGGAGAGGATGACAATTAGACACAGGCGAAACACATTAGGGAGGAGAAGCAATCACACTCACCTGAGGGAGAAGTCTTGACAGGACATGGGGAAGAAGACGCAAACAAAACTCAAAGTAAAACGTGAATCACAGAATGACCCTAACAGACAGACACTTGACACTACCGGACCCTGACACAAAGAATCCCCACAGACATCCCCAAAATACATGGAAGTGATCTGCCAGTGAATGGCTACACTGCCCCCTACAATCGTTTGGTTCCTGAGAACCCGGCTGTGAAAATTTTACCTCTGCAGTCACAAAAAATGTATTATATCTACTCTCGCCAAGACCACGAGTTGGTAGTTTTAATATGTTTTTCTCAAATATCATTCCAGTCGCCTCCACGCCTGATGTGTAACCTGGGAAGCGGAGTCACTTTTGGAGTGTTGTATTAGCTTGTCTCCATGATACTAGATGTTTAATACTTCTAGTCTTGTATGCATCAGTGAACCCACTAATCAAGCTAAGTTCGCCCGTTTGGCTGAGTGAGAAGCTGCTCACGATGGGTGTCAGCTCATTCACTGTGTCCTGGATTGCTGACTATCTATAATGAAACTGAGATAACTTTATCCGGTCGACAAAACTTTTTGGTGGGTTACAACAGTGCCATTAGCACCCTTGATTCTCACTAACATCATTTTGCAGGAAACCTTGGTGTAATTTTTGACAGGGGCTTTAGGTTCGAGAAGCAATCAGCTCAGTAGTCAAAACAAGCTTCTTTCATTTAGGACTACTCATGAAAGTAAAGCCTTATCTCCCAAAAAATGACTTAGAGAGTCATTCATTGCTTTGTCCCATCATGTTTAGACTACTGTAATTCCTTGTTTGTTGGTCTTGACCATTCATGGTGTCAGTGTC
>KV751344.1:11586-36010 GCA_001698575.1 Mola mola
TAGATAATGTGCTTAACCAAATGACTGGCAATTAGATAAAAGTGATTTTCTTACTTTTACATGATTGATGTCTACATTTTATTTAAGGACCCACATGTTATTCTGGTTTTAGTTTATTGCTGTGTGAGAAGAATCGGGACTATAGGTCTCTCACTTGATGTTTTAAGCTCATTTTGTGTTTATACTGTGACTTTAAAATGACTGACATCAAACAACTGTATAAGTTTGATTAAACATTTGTAATCAAACAAAAGAAACTAGTAATGAATCAGATTCATTTTATTTATTTGATTTATTTTGACATGGATATTGAAAAAAAATGCTTAGTTACTGACCATAGAAACTCCACTGCACAGAAACTACTTGTGCATATCCACTGGGTGGTGCAACTGTATTAACCAAAAACAGGAGTCGGGTCTGCAGCAACATTTGATTTACATTGCTGGTTGTCTGTTTGAGCTCTGCGAGTGAGGATAAGTATATTTTCTGGTGTTTTCCCTCCTTCTAAGGCAGGACAGGGACCGTTGCAGCTCCAGCCGAGCATCAGGGCACAGGAATATGTAGAAGAGGGGGTCTAGCAAGGTGTTGAGGCTGGTCAGACCATAGCACAGGCGATAGATAAGGAAGATGGATCGCTCGAATCCGCATGGCTCATCAGTCAGCAGCAAGGACGCAAATCTGTATCCGCCTACGAGGTGGTAGGGCCCAAACACAACGATGAAGTTGACAGTGATCACAATGAGGATGCCCACAATTTTGTGCCGTTCATGGTCAGAGAGGGAAGGGGATCTTCGGAGTGTCACACCAATATGGGCTGAAGTATAGCTAAGAGAGAAACTAGATATGAGCACGAGAACTCAACAAGCATCAGAATGTACAAAATATTATATAATATGGCCTTGAGGATGTACCTAAACTTTAATTTGATTACTTGTTTCTCAAATTTGACCTAATATCTTGGCATCAGAAATTGGTGGCTCTTTTAAGCACAAAACCCTCACATAAACAGGTTATTTGACAGAATTTTGTATGCAGATAACAAATATCCTGGGTTTACTCACCCTAGTATGGCACATGGCAGCAAGAACCCGAGGGCAACAGTAGTGATCTTGAAGTGGGCGTATCCAGGGCTGACCGGGTACTGCTCAAGGCATAGGAGTCTATCAGAGTCAAACACTGATGGCAGCAGTCCGCTCAGGCAAAACAGGAATGTGAGTGTCCAGACTGCAACTCCACAAACCGCCGCTACCCTGACAGTCCGCACCCTGCGGCTGCTCAGCGGGTACACTATGGCCAGGCAGCGGTCCAACGCTATCAGGCACAGAAACATGACACTGGCATAGACGTTTACATAAAACACGTAGCCCACCAGCTCGCAGGTTAGCTGGCCATAGGGCCAGCGGTGTGCCCTTTGGAGGTAGAGGATCCAGAGTGGCAGGGTAAGCAGCTGCAGGAGGTCTGACAGCAGCAAGTTGAGGATGTAGACCAGCTGGCAGCCTCCCCCACCTGACCGACCCAGGTGGTAAAGTCCCCAGAGAGACAACAGGTTGCTGGGGAGCCCCAAAGTGAAAATGACACCATAGATGCAGGTCAGACCAAAGGTGTCCGTGTTCAAAGGGAGGTTGCAGCTTTCATTGGACATGTTCAAGCTTGGGACATGGGAATCTAGAAGTGACTTTGCTGAAAGTCTATTGTTTTTGGTTTGTGCAATATTCATGAATGCATTTTTCTGTGGAAAAGGTCAGGCTTCATTCCGGGAGTCAACCAATATTCAAAGCATCCAGGATCCATGAGGGGAATCATATACCTGCAAAGCAAATAGCAAGAGCATTCTCAGATGATTTAGTATCATCAGGTGGTTTAAGACCGTTTAATCCAAAGCAAAACCTTCCACTCACCTCGCCATTCGCTGGGAATGACTTTATTCCACAGTGGCCTGCTGCCCGCTCCGCAGCAAGATGACCTGTGCTCAAGAAAATGTTGGGAACATGGTGTCTCGACCAAGCCTTGTCTATTCTGTGATCGTTTCCTCCACAGGAAACCCACTTCTTCAGCTTTAAAGGCAACATCCTGAGGTGAGAGAACGCCTTTCTGGCCCAGAACAAAAACACACACTCTCTCTTTCTCAGTCTGTCATGTTCTAGTTGTAAACAGGGTGAGTGAGATGGAGAGAGGGCCGTGAGTGGAATAACTAATGTAGGGTGTCCATCAGTGCTCTTTAGATTGCTATGTGCCACTAAATACATTAAACATTAACCCCTTTTTAAGCATGCTTTTCTGTACGTGTTAGATTGTAAGTAATATTGATAATTATACGGCAGGATTGGTCCTCAGAATGATTGAATGAATGTAAGTCAATAATGTCCCCTGGAGTATCGAAAAAAGATTTAGTGTGTTTACTTGTGTTCGTGATTTACAGTTACAATACAAATGATTAAAAATAATACAAGGGTGAAAAAAAAGTACATTTACTGATTTATTGATATGTTTTGAAAACCATTAACTCAAAATGAAATACTACATAAGTTTGCAGGGCCTGACAGTGTATAATTTATCAAGAACTTGGCTCACACACCAGTGTGAGAAAAAAATAGTCTTACACAATTGAAATTGTTTTGGGGGAAAATGGATATGTTGAGACAATGGGTGGTTGGCTGTATTTTTACCAGAGAGTTTCAAAGGCAGGAGGGTTCAATCACTCACTTTGTTTCCTTTAAAATGTCACCTAACTATGATTTATTGAATTATCCAAGACTATAACTAATAAACTTCCCATTCCCGTAAGACATTAGTACCACCCCTGCACTGGCTTAACCTCTGCATTAAGATCTGTTGGTCCCCACTGGTTATGAAGAGACAAGTACAAGCTGTATGGTGCATACACAGCAAATCAGCTACAAGGGGAAATGTCCTGGGAGTTGACAGCGAGCATAAGTTGTTTCTGCATCAGGCTGGTTGCACAATGCTGGCTGGACGTTTTCTGCAGGAAATTGCCATGGAATAGGGATTTCTATATACTGTATACACAAAGAAGGCTGACGATGAATACCAGCAATCGGAGGTACAGGGCTTTCAAATTCCTTAAAGGGCACAATGTGTCTAACAAGGTTCAAGTTTTCGTTCTACTTTATGCCACTATGGATTTATTATAACAACGCTGCAGTGTGAAAACCTCAACATCCCTTTGCCACTTATGATATCACCACAGTCAGATTTTGTGAAGTATTTTGTTGCATGAGAAATAATGAATCACTGATTGACGTGTCAGAGAGCTAGTGAGGGGAAGCAAACAGGAAATGTAATTAACTACACATTCGTATGGAACAGTGATATTACATTTCTGAAGAAGCAGAAGAAGCTAAAAGCTACTAGTCACTTGCAGTCGACTGCAAAGTGACTAGAAATAAAATACATAAAACATTGATTTGAGAGCAGTCAAATCTGGTTAATATGGAAAAGCTGAAACTCAAATTAAATCAGGGAAGGATTTCCAATTAAAGTGATTTAGGAGGGTACTTAAAAGATTTTACTTATTCATCTGACCTGTTTTCCTAGTGTAATCCAGTGTTCAAAAGTATAGTATTGTACGATATTAAAACAGTTCCAAGGCGTATTGTGTAAAACATGTAGAAATACACTGTACAAAGGAGTATTTGTCAGCTTTCCTACTACATTGCAAACAATGGCTTCCCAAATTAAGATCTTCATTGCCTTGAAAAAGTAAAAAAAATTATATAGATAATATAGAGAAATTGAACATTAAAATTTCTCAATGGTAGCATTATATATTTGATGATGACCTAATAATCATAATCATCTCATGATTTCACCATATAGTAGGGAACAATAACAAGGACAGTTATACAATCAGAACATCAAAAATCGCCTTATCGCTCAAATTTAAAGAATCATTTTGATACATTTCTGGATTCAGCTCCTACTCACCTCCAGCATTTTAATGGGTATTAAGTTTGTTCAAAACTAACCTTTAGTAAAATCTTTTATGCAAATCCATCCAGTAGTTTGTGAACAATCCCACAAACAAACAAACATACCGTATAAAAGACAAACACAGACAGTAAATAAAACCTCTTTGGCGAAGAGTCAGAGTGAAGAGTCATATGAAGAGTCAGCTGCTGCCAAGGGCGCAGATCCCATTTCCACTAAGAGGAGGACCACAAACAAGAAATTTTCTGGGGGATGTATCACAATTTCTGCTGCAACAGACATGACCATTAATTATGATTTAAAATACATGGTAATTAGTAACTTCAAACCCATTGCTATACAAACGTAACTGTTTTAGAGAGTGATACATTCACAAATGCAATACTTTCATGGTATGTGTGGCACAAGATGAGGAATAATCTAATAGTCCTGTGCAGCTTCTCATGTAGACCTAAAGGGAAAACAAACGGAGGTTGCTTTTTGTGACTATTGACGATAGGCTGGTTTTATGTTATTGATATTTCATGTCATTATAGATGCCTAAACAATCTGCATATTTGGTACACAAAACAACAGTATGGGCTGACATTATATTTCTCTGTCCTCCTGCGTCTTTTTATGTTGCTGCTCTCTACTAATCATTCTACTCTTGTTGTCTAAAAAGAACAAATGCATTACCCCTTCATTCATTTGCTATGAGCAATTGATATTTGTAACATTATAGGGATCTTACTACACACACAGAGGCGTTCTGAGCCATGTCCCCTGTGTCACCCTGCCCTGTGCACCCCTAGCTGCTGCTAATCTCCACAAGTTTTTGGATGCTTGGATGATGAGTGGTTATTGCTCTCTGGACTGGACAGCCATAAAGTATTTTAAAATTTCAAATCAATTACTCTGCTTTCATCTTTCTCCTTGACTTTCGACAGCAGAGAATCCTACAGATGGAGACAGAAGGCCAGATACAGGCTGCGGTGATGGCCATAATTACAACACCCACATCCAGGCAGAAGTAGGAGTACCAAGGCAGACTGAAACCTGCTGAGTGCAGAGTGGCTGCACCTTTATTCCTAATGACATACTCAGTCCAAAAGATGGCAGTGTCCATAGGAGATATCGGCTGGTCACGGTGTAGCTGTGAGAGACGCTGTATGTTGTCGAGGTATGATGGAGTTTCCAGGATGTCCTTTAGAGCCTCTAGGAAGTCTTCTTTAGTCAGCGATTTGGTCTCCACTACCCGAGCTGCGCCACGCAACTTTAGCCGATGTAGGTTGTCAAACTGGTCAAAGAGGAGTGGCACACCCAGAACAGGAACACCATGGTAAATAGCCTCGTACATGCCATTGGTACCTCCGTGAGCCACAAAAGCACGAGTCTTGGGGTGTCCCAGGAGGTCATTCTGAGGCAGCCACTTCACAAGCAGGGTATTGTTCCCCAGAGATGAAGGCGTCTCGCCCACAAACCTCCACACAACCTTCTGAGGGAGATAAGCAAAAGCAGCAGCGATGGCCTCTGTCACGTCATGTGGCAGGGCTGATACCAGTGTCCCCAGAGACATCACCACCACCCCATGATCGCCAGAACTCTGCATGAAGGCCTCCAGCTCATCAGGGAGAGGGCGGGCTTTTTTGCACTGAAAGCCCCCAATGTAGACCACATTAGGCATTGTGGGCCGAGGGAACTCGAACACAAAATCTGTCCTCACCAGCCAAATATCAGCTGCACGCTGCAGGGACAGCATGTCAGTTCCAGGGGGGAAGTACCTCTGAAACAGGTTGGAGTAGGCAGGATTAATGATAAAGTGCTGCTCAGCAACACTATAGAGATAATGTAACATATTCTTGGTCCTTTCGAGAAAATCCATTTGATCATGAAGTTCACTTCCTGACACAGGAACATAGGAGATAGGAGATGGAGCAATGGTGAAGTGGGCTTCCCCAGTATTAATCCAGCGCACATTGAAAACCATCGGCAGCTTGAGGTAACTACCGAGAATTATCCCCAAAGTCAGACCAGGATCTGTTAACATTAAGTCAAAATTGGCATCTTGCAGCTTCTTCATGAAAACAGAGTCATCTAACATTGTGGCACCTGCTCTGGCAAGGATCGCATGGCCCTTCCCCAACATAGATGTGATCAAGTACTGTTGGCAGAATGTTTGTATAAACGTCGATGACCTTCTGCACTCCACAACGTCTCGGAGCATTTTATTATAGTAGTCCATGTCTGCCTCATCCTCCAGCATGGTCACATTGATAGCAGTATAGACTGAGGATTTACTGGGGATGTACCAGCTCTTGGCAGAGCGCAGCACAGTGATGTCGTGGCCTCTGGAGTGCAGCTCTTGGAGAAGGACTTCCATGTTGATCCAGTGGCTGCCATCCACAGGTACTACTAGAATCTTGTTGCCATTACAGCAAATTGGCCTCTGCAACAGGAGGCAGAGCCCAGTCAGGAACACAGGGATTATGTTGGACATTTCCTGAAAGAAACAACAGTAATGAGTAATGAGCAGACATCTAAAACCCATTAGATTTAAGATAAAGATTGTACTTTTTTCAGCCCCTGAGGTAGCCGTATGGCTATGGAGTTTGTTGCACTTTTATGTTTCAATAGAACATGATCAAATTGCTTTGCAAAACTGAATTAATGCAGACCCATTAAGAGGTTTAGTTTTTTTCTTGCTGTGGATGGTTATGAATTGGTTATGACTAAATGAACACTCCTGGGCTTCAACACAAAAAAAATGAGCTGTCGACAGCAATTTAACTGCAATTCAGACAATTAATTCATTGTAGACCTTTTATTGACGTATGTAAATCTACTGCTACCAGAAAATATGCTATCCCCTGTATTATTTTTCTGAACGACTAACGTTAACAACTTGAAGAGTTCAAAGTCATTTCACTTCCAGAATATATCCTCATGCAGCTTTTTTACTGCTACTACTACTAACATTACTACAACTAGGTGATCTAAACCATTTCCTTAACTATATTTCATAGGGATACTGAGTGCATGTTCATATTTATTAATCAGTTCATGTTACAACAATTATTTATTTGACACACAGTAGATGCTACTGTGTGTCATTAGAATGAGTAAATTCTAAAACACATCCTGTAATCCCTGAATTATTTCAACAGCAGCCAGATAAAATCTTTACACCACAGTAAGAACTTAAAAAGAAACTGTCATAGATGAAATGTAATGATACAAATGATTCTTGACAAAATTGTTTGTGCCATATAAAGGCAGATCTGCTGCTGTTTGAGTGATATGGTTATAAATATACTTTGCCAGTGTATATTTTACTTTGCTTCTCCGATGGTCTCATCTCATCAACTGCTGTTTGGTTTGCCTGTCATGTGTTACCTCTGTGTATTATACATGGTTTAAAGCAGGGATAAGGCCCTGCTTGCATGCAAGGTGGATGGCTTCATAGATCATTAACTGTGAGGCAAATGGAAATACTGGGACTATGATGTTACGTGAACATTTGATCGAGAGGTGATGCAGTGTAGGCAGAGGAGCCATTACCTCATTATAGAGAACTCAGAAAACAGCTTATTCTATATCTGCATATTTGATTTTATTCTTGACAATTATTACAGGTATTATTTCTGTTATCCTTGAAAAAAAAAATATACATTTTACAACCCTGCATCACCGGCTTAAAAGATGTTTAGTTGTGGCTTGTTGATATGTTTGTGTGTTTGCTAAATAATTGCATTAAATCAAATGGCTTACCTTGATATTAATGTTTCCGAATCTAGAAATCTGGCTTGAACTCCAGGTCTGGAATGAACCTACATACTAGATGTGTATGTGTCTCTCCACAGCTTATGCAAACAAGCTTTGTCTTTCTGGTCAAAGTCCAGAACGTGCACTAATCTCACAGCGGTATGTGGATTCTAAATAATAGCAAAGGGCAATATTCAAAGGACAAGTGATACAAGTGACTGTTGAAGATAAAAAAATAAGAAAATAAAAATACAAATTCACAGCTATGTATCTTATATGTTGCATTTATAGTCAGAGTTGTAAAACTGACCGATAAAGTGTCTCAATGCAACATTCCTATTTGGGTGCTTACAACCAAGTTAAGAGCAAAGACTTTAATGGATGACAAAACTTCAAGAAGGTCTGGCCAAGAATGCAAACTGGCCCGCTGAAATGTATGTGACACAGGAGTGGCAGGGAACAAGGGGAGGAGGAAGCAGCAAGGTCACACAGCGGAGGGAAAATAAAGGGAGTAGTGGTGATTAGAATGAGTAAATGAATCACTGTTCACAAGTCATATCAGTGAAGCACAGCTTTCCCCTCCGCTCCTTTACCTCTGTGGAATTACATAAACCTGAGCCAGGGAACAACAGTCTGCATGTCTTTAGGAGAGCTAAAGATGTTGTTGTTAAATTATTTTAACAGCTTTTAGGCCTAATCTATTGTTTAACATAATCAAATAAAGGTTGCACAGCTGATCCAAAATTCTCAGAAGGTAATTTGTCCATCCTGCGGTCATATAGATTATAGAGTAATCTTGACTAACTTAAGACCCCTCATAACTAATCTTAAATGTTTGAAATATAATGAAAAGCATTTATTTTCAGTTACGTGTTAAAAATCAGATTCTAAATTGAATTTTTCATTTAAAAAAATACAGACTTAATCGGAGTATCGAATTGTGGCAAAAATAAAAATAGGTTTCCGACCAAACAGTCCATATTTAACATGAATGGTGCTTACATTTTGCATAAAAGCTAAAAATAATCCCACCTCAGAGCAGGACATCAGAGTTATTTCTGAAGCTTCCTACACACACCCTCACAACAAACAGGAGAACATTTCAAATCAATCATAACGTTTGTTAGCTTTTACACCGTGGATTCAACTCGTTGCTGACACAGAGTGCAAATTAGTCGCAGGAATTGCATTGTATGTTTATGAGTAGCGGTTTATACAAATGTTTGATTTTTTTTCATTTAAAAATAGATGACACCAACTGACATAGTTTTGTGAGGTTGGTTTATGTCATTCTTATAGTGTTTGACACTTAAAAATCCAGGGCCTCAGCACTCCAGCAGTAGTTCTTCGTACGTAGTTTGGAGTCCATAAATATCTTCTTTATCTTTAATAATCAGGACTTTATTTACATTGTAATATAATATTCTGAGCAGAAACACGTATAACTGAACAATAGTAGCAGCCTTAAAGAAGAAAAACATTTAAGCATCACTCTGACTCCTACCTTTGTGTCTAAACTCTAAATATCGTTGTGGGTACAAGCAGCAACTCTCACAGACAAACATGATCTGAAAAAGGGTCCACATCATATCCAGCAGGGGGAGACACAACAAACCATTCAGAAGCGCCATTGCTGGAAGGGTAGATAAAGTAGTAGAGCAGATCTAATCTGGCAGGAATTTGTTCCTTTATCGTGGGAAAGTTCAAGGTCTACCTATAGTTTTGTTAAAGATTTCATGTTAAAATTGCACCTGCTAAACACATTTGTTGCTATGGGGATCACTCAATAAGGAAAGCTTGAAAAAGAAAACATTTAGGATTTTTTTTCCCACCATGGGAGTCGCACTGCATTCATTGCACTTTTTCAAAGCTGAACTCCAGCCCAGATATGTGAACAAATCTCACGGGACGCCTATTAGTTCAGAACCTTTCCTTCCTTCCATTGTTTTGCGTCATGATATGGCTCGTTTAAATCTCCAGACAGCATTCACGCCATTTACTCACACCCTGCTGGTCACGTTCTATCACTTCGTTAGAAAATTGTTTACCATCAATCAAAGCAGCTTTCCAACTTCCTCACATGCATGCTACTATCGGGTACAGACCCTGGAGGATTTAATAACGCAGAGGCACACAGGGAGGCTCTTAATCAAAATCGTTTTTCTCAGAAAGTAGGTCAACACCGGGAAATCTAACAAGTACGGCAAAGGTACAGTTTAAGGGACAGGCAAACTCAGTAGTCGAGAAACGAAACAATGATCAACTCACGAGGAATGGAAAGACAAGACAGTCTGGCACGGGAGGGAAGGGACACAGGGGTTAAATACACAAGGGAGAGGTAGACAATTGGACACAGGTGAAACACATTAGGGAGGAGAGGACATGATTTGACTGGCAGCTGTGGATAAGATGGTAGAGCGGTCGTCCAGTGATCGTAAGGTTCCCGGTTTGATCCCGGATCCTGCAGTCAACATGTTGAAGTGTCCTTGAGCAAGACACTGAACCCCAAATTGCTCCTGATGCTGTGTGTGTGTGTGTGTGTGTGTGTGTGTGTGTGTGTGTGTGTGTGTGTAAACCCTACTGTGTAAAGTGCTTTGAGTGGTCAACAATGACTAGAAAAGCACTATATAAATATAGGACATGGGGAATAAGACACAACAGAATTTCAAAATAGGGCGGGAATCACTGATTGACCCTAACAACAGACACATGAACGCTACTGGACCCTGAGAGCTGCACAATCATGTATCCTACTCACTTGCAAAAATGTTGTTTTGAAAATTCATGTGAAACAGCATTTTTAAAAAGAAAACATGGAAATGGGATTTACAGTATGAACAGACTTGTGTAAACAGTTTTAAACTGAATTGTTCAGACATAGGTTGAGATTTTTGGTTAACACGGAATTGCTTTCTATGGTCTTGCGTACATTTATTCGTCGGATTTATTCCTCGACGAACACGCCCAACATGTTGCTCTCAGGTGTCCCATTCGGGACAGCTGTCATGCTGAAAAATGAAACCGTTCCCAAAGATGGACAGATGAATGATGAAGCTGCCAGATGATGAGCCAGGTCCTTGCTAGACTTATTCCCGCGGGTCCCTATGAGAGTGGTCTCGCTTATGCAAATGTATGACTTTGAGTCTGTCAAATTCTCTAATTTTTGGCATTTTGAAGGGTAAAATATCTGTACATAATGCTCAACACATTCATACACACACAAAAAAGAAAAAAACATACTAAATCTTTGCAACTTTTGCCAATAAAAGCTGCTGTATCTGATTTTTTTTTTTTTTTCAAACCTGTTTTTAGATATTGCATACATATTTCTTGCATTTTCTTGTTGTAGAGGCTGAGAAATGGATATGAATGGTCATTAACACTTTTCTTAATCAACAAAGCTGGTGGTAGCGTAAGACTTTTACACAGTGCTGTAGGCTGTAAAGCACGGCTATGTTTCAGTACAGCAGTGTTCTGCTCAGTGACATTCCTAAGAGGCAGATACGATTGAATGAGACTGCAAATCAGCCAGAACAACCCTCCACTATTCCCAAAAGGTATGAAAACATTTGACTCTGGTAATGAGAAGTCCAAAAGTTCACAATGGCGGTGATAATATCAGCGACAAAGTGATGATCAGTCCTTGGCACTGTCAAGCTGCCATGTTGACCACAGTAATGGGATTCATCCTTGTTTTAATTTCTCTTGCTATTTGGCACCAGGAGCAGGGCCCACAGAAGAAGCTATACACACAGTCTTTGCAGATTGTACCCTTCAGAGACAGAGACACGGGTATAGACTGTAAAATATGTGGTATAACACTCATAAGATAAAGTCTCAAACAAATACTTACAAATACAAATACACAGCAAATACAGCGGAATAAAGGTGAGTTTGCAAGACCATACAGGACCAGTTCTGTCAAGTTTCATTTTTTTCTACTCATTGTCGACATTCAACTAAACAAATCAGCCGGAACAAAGGAACACAATGTACCAAAACCCTCTTTAGAGACTATACTGAGTGAATTGCTGGATGTCTGTGAACATGCATAAACAGGTTTAGGACTGATCAGGGACCTGATAAACCCATGTGACTTTTATGCGGGTAAGCTTGTGCGCCCCGATGCAGCTGAGGAGCATTTTATTTACAACAAAACGCTTTGGCAAAGGCATATGCATAGTGTCTGTACCTCAATGCCATATCGTTGACGTATAGACACCCTGAGCGCTGTGGTTATAGGAGGGATGGCTCCAAAAGAGTCTAGGAGGGGCAAACAAAGACACTCCCCAGCATCACGTGCCGTTATACAGGCGAAGCAGGGAAAACACCAAAAGGCAAAGCAACCTGAAAGAAAAACAGTACAGCACATCAGTCAAGCCTGTCTTGAAATGTTCCTGTTGTACACAAATAGTGAACAAGAGAAGTTCCAGAAGTCAACTTTTATCTGTTTATCTGTCTGTGCTACTGGTTTGCATTTTCAGAGCAGGTATCACACGTAGCTCAAATACTTCACTGCACCATCGGAACTCCGATCTGCTGATATTCCTCTGCCAAGATCGGTCGATCGCCATGTTTACCAGCCAACGCATGAAGATTAAAGATTTAAGAAGGCGTGGACTTCTGTCCCTCCTTACAATTCATATGAAATATTTAACCCAGGTCATACTGATGAAAGTTAATTGGCTGCACATACAGTGGGGCAGATCCTGGAAGCATTCACAGATACCAGAGGTCCATTTGTTGGATGTACTAGTCCTGACAAAGGGCCTGGGCTGCGTCACAACCTTCCTTTCAGCCATGACTTCTTCTTCTGGGAAATAAAAAAAAAGAAAAAAAAAAGTCTATGGTGAATGTCAATGACATGGTAACAAGTATGGTGTAACGATGTGAAACACAGTGAAACCAGTAAATGACATCAGTATTAATGATAAGCATGTGTTTAAATATAAATATTTGGTCTACCAACCACATCCTGGCGAATTATACCACTGCATTATATAAAATCTGACATTATTGTCTTAAAAGAGAAGAGAAGGATCGTTTTCTTGGTGCCTGGAGAGAAAATGATCTGTTTAACAGCAGAGTATTTTATTTGAAACTTGTTAAAACTAGTCAACTCGGTCGACACACAACTGCAAAGGTATATCAGCGATGTAAATCCTTAGATGTACACACAAAAATGGCAGCATGGCCAAGATGGCACCGCAGCAGGAGGCACGTCAAGGTGCCAGGAAAGTAAAAGATCTCCTCATTGATTGATTTTGTTTGGACACCTCGTAATGGGGATATGGCTGAAATCGTCTGTCTGTACAAAGTAACACCATTGGTGGCAGATCCTGATGTCAGAAAATGTTGAAATTCCGATTAGTCACTAATACTAGTGTGCAAAAAAATCCATTAGTTTTTGCGCTATCATGCTGACACAAAGGACCTGCAGCAGTGGTGCTGATGACTCCTAAATATTCCAGATTTTTAGGGATATAGTTAGCAAATATAGGAGTCCATATTTTATGGTATAGTACAATATATATATGTCATAAAAAGATCATTTTAACTGATGCATAAATATGTAATTGATATTTGAAAAAAATTTTTTAAATTTTGCATTGTGGTGGAATGTCTTTATATTTTTGCACAGACATCCTCATTAAGGATATCCAGTGTACTGTAAAGTTACAATAGTTTGATAATTCAGGGGCATTTTCATCTCTTTAAAGATTTAGGAGTTCATATCTTTGTATTTGCATTTGTGGTGTATTTATTTACATCTTACCCCAGCATCATTGGGTAAAGGCAGGACACACACTACACAAGTTATCAGTTCATTACAGAATTGATATTTAGAGACAAACAACCACTTACATTCATGTGTTCAGGCAATTTAGAGTAAGCAATGAACCTAATCCCCTTGCATGTTTTTAGACTGTGGCAGGGATCTGGAGAACCCAAAGGAAACCAACAAAAACAAGGGGGAAAACATCCAAACTCCACATTTTTTGCCCTGTCCCAGCTAGGAGTCTTCTTGGTTTGAGGCGACAGTGCTAATCACCGTGGTTCTAGTTTGTAAAAACAATGATTATTGTTAAAATGTAAACAGAAGGAGCGCGAGGAAATTAGACAAATGATATGGTGGTGGAATGTGACTGGTTACAGAACAGTTAAGTAGTTTTTGAGCCTGTTTGAAAGAGTTATGTTCTGACCAAATGCTGGTGACTTTGTTAAGTTTGTCATTTTCTACTGTAGTTTTAGGGATGGTACGTAAACACTTACACCTAAGTTTCCCATGGTATTATACATCACTATCAAATAAACACATTATATATTTTCGGGGTTTCAGAAATGTATGGATTGCAGAACTTCCCAAGAACATCACTGAATGGTGATGCTCATATCCCAGGCAATGAAATAAAAGCATTTAAATTATTTCAAGGAGTAACTTGTATGTAAAACAACATTTAAGTTAAAGTAATGGGATCTGCATGCTGTCAATATTCCTTTTTTTTTTTAATGAAATCACTTACCTTACTATCCTGTGAGGAGGATGGAGCAGTGATGGAGGCACACAAGGCAGCGTAGCGTCTTATAAGCGCGTGACAAGATCTCAGAGGATGCATGCCACCAACTGGTCTGGCGAGTTCGACACGTGAAAACACCCCAGACAATCAGATCTCAGACTGTCTTATGATGAGGCCGACATTAGAATCTAATGTCATGTCGTCATTTAAAATGTGCAACTCTTTAAATTAGAAATAAAGTCAGTTGCTAATCATTGCAAACGTTTACATGCTTGTGTAAGGATTTAAGATAACATGGCAATCAGTAGAGTGAAGATCTCCACCAGGGCCCAACAGTCCTTTAAAAATAGGACCCCTGTATCAGCCACATTATCTGAATCTGCACCAAATTTGAATGGCTTTTTCCTTGGCCCATTCACCATCCTTCCACCAAGTTTTGTTGAGAACCATCTTATAGTGGTTTTTGTGTAATCCTGGTACCAACAAAACAGCGAACCAACCAACAGCAAGGTGTGAAAACATAACCTCTTTATTGGAGGTAATAAAATAACTAATGATGTAAAGATACATTACCGGTTTGATGTGAACTGGTGAAGCTGAATTTTATCCATTTGTAAATTCTTCTCATTCTTAACCTATTGAACAACAATTTGTAGTATAGCCTCATCTATTATAATGTTTGTTTTTATAAGTTCTTGAATTAGCAAGCTTTCCCTTTCCATAAAAAATGCATATCCTACATCCTTATGTCATCATGCGTTCAAAGATTCATTTGAAAACCTTCAACTGAGTCATTTTTTGATGGAAGAGCATGCCTCATCTCTGCATACTTTGAGATAAAGAGTGATATCTAGGAAACTGCATCATTCTGTGCTTTAGAATATAGAGTTGAATGAAGTATTCAAAGCTTTTTTGTATTAGTAAAAGTACAAATACAACAATGAAAATACTACAGTGACAGAAACTCCTGTTTCTGTTTTCCGTTCACTCCTTTAGTAGTAAAAATCAATATTTAACTTCAAGTATAAAAAATAAAAGTTCTCTCTCTGGAGAAACAAACAAACGAACGAACAAATAAAGCACACTTTAATAAGAAATTGTCCCTGATGTTGGGCCCCTGTATTCCCAATATTGGACAGCTGGATATGGCAACGCCACACCAATAACGTAACTTCAAATGGTTGTATATGTTTCTTGTGTGTTTATATGAGTGCCTGGAATTGATAAAGGGAATTTCAGGTGCAGTGTTTTTCATTGCCATTGTCATTGCTACTCAGCAGCACCTGTAGACCACAAGTGGGTGTCAGCACCACTAAGGATATTGATACATAATACTGATGGACAACATTTCACATCTTCCTGCCATTCTACAACAATTAAACCAAAATACCCTAAAATCGAGCACTGCCATCTTGTGCTTATGAGTATGCGCAGAAGCATCCCAAGTCCTACCTGAAATAATGTAGAAAGATGGGGGTTAGGACTTATACTGCAGCCAGCCACCAGGGGGTGATCAAGATGCTTTGGCTTCACTTTTTGGGAGCTCTTGTCTGTCACCTTTATCTATGTCAATGGTGTGAACAGATGGAGCATCGCAGGGAAGCCTTACGTGATCAGATGTGGAGAATCTCTGTACAAGACAAAACAGAAAACTCTGTAATGACTGCAGATGTAATAATGTATGTGCTACGCAGATATATTGTACAGTAGTGGCAGATCTCACACAGCTAATTCATAAATAATCCTTTCAGTGGGAAAATCCTTTATGGATTTGTTGAAAACTCATAGACATTGGACAGAAATAAAAGGTCTTGACACAACCTATTATAGAGTCTCATGAGGCAAACTGTTAAATGAGGAGCATAAAGTACAATATTTCCTCCTGAAATAGTGGAGAAGTATGTTAAAATTGCATGCAAGGTAGAGGTACACCAAAATTCTTCGATACGGTACTTAAGTTTCATTCATGAATGAGTTAAATGCACCACGGTAATTATTTAGTCTGAATAGCATGGGAAATTATTACTGCTCTATATTTTAAATGACTTTAATTAAACTTGTTTGACCTCGTCTTGGGTCAAACTGAACTTTCTCTCAGCAAAACACACGGTGACACTTCTGAATTCTCTGAAGTAGCGGGGAGCAGCCTCAGACCAGAGAGGAAGTGTGATTAAATCAACTCCTCCACTCTGGAGAGGAGGGCATAAAGGAGCAGGCTGCATGCACTTAGACCAAGTGCGCCCCCTGCAGGGAGCTTAGAGAAGCGTATCTTGCTGAGGAGGAGGAGGAGGAGGAGGAGGAGGCGTGGGATGCTGCTCTTCTCTTCAGTTCCCTGGAGATCTGGAGCCAAGATAGCGGATAGCAGCAGCAGCCATACAGGCAATCGCTCCACACACTTCCCTGTAAGACACACAGAGAGAGGCCTGAAGATGGAACGCTTGAACAAAAGCTGAATATTTGCATGTAGGCGCAAACAAGATGTTTGATGTTTAATGTATTCTGATTGATTCTATTCTAAGATCCTTTGTACATAAGCATAACTTATATTCATTCATAAAGTTAGTTAGAATTTAATTTCAGTAAAATTCAAATATTTTCACTTCTTTTTTTTTTTTTTTTTTTTACCACATTGCTTTTAGTTAAATGTAAGACAGACAAGCTTCTGTTACATGCATGATCACCCTAACAATCAAAGAGCAAAAAACTAGTAATTCACAGAAATATACAGTTCCTTCAACAAAGTTGGAACAGCATTTTTGTTAAGAATAATCGTGTTTTTCTCTATCTGTAAATATCCGCCCCCTGAGGGCAGAGAGCTTCTTGCAGCCAAGTCTTTACTCTTAGCAACAGCATAAAGCGCTCCCTGGTAATGTCAAGATGGAAATGTTGGTGGGTGAGAGTTGATAAATCAATAAAGTCTGAGAAAGACAGCAAGAAGGCAGATCCCAGCTGTTTCATGTTTATCACGAGCATGTAATTACTGAGTCCGCAAAGTAACTTTCTATCACTTGTGATTGTGGCCTTGTAGCTTCATCTCTGTGAAGTCAAAACGATCTTACATAATAGGGAAAATAAAAACGTAGTAAGACAAGAAAAGTGTCCTTCATTTTGGCTTGATCATAATGTGTCTGCGAGTTTACCACGACACAGTAATACTAACTGTTGCATTGCAGCCGTGCTGCCTAACTGTGAATTAAATATATGAGATGCTACAGGAGCAAAATAAACTCTTCAGCCACAGGCGGGCTTAGCGTTTGAATATAGCTTTTAAAAGATGAAACCGTTTTATTACTTATATAAATCAGGCTCATTCGGCAAGTCGTGTGTTTGGTCACTTGACTTTCTCAAATAGAGATTGAGATCTGCTCAGTACCGCACCTTATCTCTACTGCGCTACCTCCCATTTGAATTTGTGCAATGTGGGAAGTGACAACAACAAAAATTATCACTGGCCTCCCCCCAAAAAAATCAGCAGAATGTGCGATTCAAATGTTGCTTGTGGATACAGTAAAACAATTCCCTAAGTATAAGCAGACAAACATGTTTGGTATCATTTGTTGGTTTATTTAGTTTTTGTAAGATACCCTGATGGATACAAGCTGCATTTATGAATAGTAGAAATACAATCAAAGCACAAAACACAATCAAATGTGTTTCCCTTAATTTATTCAGGTTTCCAAATCATGACACTAATCACTTGCCAGAGAGAATTTTTTTGTCTCATCCAGTAGTAATGATGAAGGTACCTGATCTTCATCACACAATTTGTCTTCAAAACTTTTGTTTAGAAAGAAAGAATCTGCACAGAAAGATTATCCAAAATAACAACAAATGCAACCCCGGTTGCTTAAGCTGGCTATTGGAACATGGAATGTTGCCTCTCTGGTGGGGAAGGAACCTGAGCTTGTCCTAGAGGTTGAGAGATACCAGCTAGCTTTAGTCGTCTGGATCTCCCTGCTCAGGCTGTTGCCCCCCGCGACCCAGACCCGGATAAGCGGCAGAAAACGAAACGAAACAACAAATG
Organism: Mola mola; assembly: GCA_001698575.1. NCBI lineage: Eukaryota > Metazoa > Chordata > Actinopteri > Tetraodontiformes > Molidae > Mola > Mola mola. The sequence continues at coordinate 29,821 of KV751344.1, forward strand.
TTTCTACAAATTGGTCTGAAAGTCTCCTTTTATTCTTTTTTTTTTTTTTTTAATTTTAATTTTTATGAATTTATTCTCTAAGCACACATGGTTACCACACTGTCTCCTTCCTCCCATTGCTTTACAATCTACATGCTGGGTCTTGTTTTCAGAAGAACTTTTGGTACCTTCATAGCTCATACTCTGCAGTATTGACAATAATCCACGGCCCACTCCGCCTCCGGAGAAGCAAACATTACCAGCCACCTCCTTCTCTCCAATGGCAGCTCTCCAGCTCCGACATGCCTGGTTTCCAACCACTCCCACCTCCTGCCTTATCTCTCCTTTTCTTCGCTGTCCTAAAAAACCACCAGCTCAACATATCCAGCATCCAAGTTGCAGTTTGTCCCGAGAATATGCTGTTTGTATGTGGAATGTGCACTGACCTGAAACTAAGACATCGTGCCTGTGCATTTATGTGGGCAGGTGTAAGAACATTCATTTTTGACCTACAGCATGGCGGTGAAGCTGTGGGTGAGGAGCCTGCTGTATCTTAAAGGAACTAATAGTTTGTTCTTTACTCAGGAAGTTATTTGTGGCATTAGTTGTGCATTTATTAATCTAATAAAATTGCTGTGATCTTATTGCAGCCTCAACATATAAGCTGCATTGCTAAAATAATAACCAGTGTTTCTGGGCCTGTCTACAAGATGCTGCAGCTACTTTCGCTGTGATTATAATGATTCATAGCTCTGGTAGCTAGTGTAACTGAGTTGGCAATGCAGTGATGTACAGGTAAGAACATTTAGCAGAATTGTTCCAGTATTTGTCACAGTATTACAACTTAATGATTCTCAACCTGTTTTTTTTTCCTAAAACTGCATGTAAAGGTGCAAAAACAATGGAAGTCAATGGACAATTCAATGTAACAAAGATGACCCTTTCATGTTTTTCGAACTAACGCTGTCTTGTCAAGCTTCTCTGCTGATTACTAGTAAAAGGTTTATGTCAACAGGAGGAGAATCAAGGCACAAGTGCTCACTGAAAATGTTAGTCGATAATAAAATGATCACAACATCTCAACCCAAAATAAAAGGACATTTTTTGTTAGGATTTTAAAAACCCTCCATGTTAGGTAACTTGCAGTTCGAAGGGTGCAACGTTCACAGCATGCTTAGTCATGATGTAGCTGCTCACACTGCACATAACTGAGAAATCCCCCTTTTCAGTTTCATTTACTAAAAATTTTGGTGAAGTCTTATTCAATACAATCAGACTGCAACGTCCAGTGGTTGCCCAGCTCTAGACAGCCTCCACCACTCTCAATAATACATCAAATGAAGGACTGATTTATGTTTCTCTGTCCAGTATAAAGTCAAGAGAGTAGAGGAATCCAGAGACAGAGATATATGAACCTATAAATCATTACTTTCTCACTTACTGGGGGCTAGGTAATATTCAAATAATTAAAAAACCAGTACCAATACTAGTACCCTTAGAGTGGCGCGAATATGAGTTGTAGCATTTGCTGTAGACGTCTAGTCACGAATCGCATTAGGCGTGACTGTCTGTGAGAAAATCAACTTTTGCATTTTTTTCCTATACTTAATAATAATAATAAAAAACAGAAATTGTTTGATGGTATTTGGTACTGTGTTATTTAAATCGGTACATTAAAGGTAATGAGTATCAATACCCAGCCCCTTCCACATATCCAGTGTTGTATCAAGCCCCACGCATTGCGGTTGATGGTTTTTAGAAATTTGTCTTTAAGTCATCAGCCACTAGTCAAAAAAAATGGAACGGAATTCAAAATGGAATTAGAAATCTCAGTTACTGTAACAATCCAACTATGTGGCTGAAAAGTGAACAAAGACACTAATAAATGTATACACTGGTAGCCTCTTACAATGCTGGGGAAATGCCCTCTTTGTTGACCCTGAGATAGCTAAAACATGATGAAGTGTCCTCACAGATGGCCTTCCAGTGGGGAAAATGCAATAAAGTGCCCTCGAGGGTGCCTTTTCAGTATAATAAATATAGTAAATTGGCCTTTATGGTACCCTTGCAATAGGCAGAGCCAATACTTGATTGATAAAGTGCCCTCTATTTGCCCTTTCTCATCAAACATCCTGATTCTTAAAGTCTATGTGTCTATTTTTCTTAAAAATAAAAAATAAAAAAATTCAGGGCTGTTTTACCGGAATGCCATATCGCTGTCTGACAGACGCCCTCATGGCGAGAGAGGCCGGTGGCACACAGCCGATACAGTCCAGCAGCGGCAGGCAGGGGGACGCACCCACTGCCCTGGTCACCTTACAGGTGAACACTGGGAGGCAGCACAGGGCGAAGCAACCTGCACACACACACACACACACACACACACACACACACACACTCTGTTCAGCAGAGACAAATGGTGTAAAGCTTAGAGTATCGTACTGCTGCAGAATAATTTATTCACTGCACTTACAGTCTCCCACAGGCAGGGGCACGCACCCACTGCCCTGGTCACCTTACAGGTGAACACTGGGAGGCAGCACAGGGCGAAGCAACCTGCACACACACACACACACACACACACACACACACACACACTCTGTTCAGCAGAGACAAATGGTGTAAAGCTTAGAGTATCGTACTGCTGCAGAATAATTTATTCACTGCACTTACAGTCTCCCACATCTTTATAGCACTCACACAGGCCAGTACTCCATTGACTTGCCTCCTGACCACTGCTCTCCGGCTGGACCCGCACCACATGGTGAGACATTGTTCAGCTGGCCATTCGTGAGAAAGAGAGGTAAGGACACAACCACATTTAGAATATTCTTTTTAAGTTTGAATAATTTCTATTCTAAGGTGTGGTGGACTTCAATAATCAACAATCACCAGTGGTGTCCCTTATCATTTGTACTTTCAGTTCCACAATGTATTCACAAATTAAAATGTTCTAATCAACTAAGGTAACCAAGCTCAGCATGTCAGCCATTTTATATTGTCCTATCCATGGAACCATTTTAGAACTAACTTTCTAAAGAATCATTTACCTAAATAACATTGCAATTCTGTTATTCCCAGAACGCATCATTATTATCCAGCTAAAATTCCCCCAATGTCATTCAGAAAATCAAACGATGAAGTTTCTGTTTGTCTTTGTTTACTCTTCAATCATAACTCAACCTGAGGGGGAACTTTATGGTTTGGTAAGTTTTGGTAAGTTTCACCTATAATATCAGTACAAACATTACCAATAGTGAAACAATTGACTGTATACAATATAAAGATGGATGACATGAGGGCTCCCCAAAAGTGAAATTGATCACCCCCTGGTGGTGGGTTGAAGTATAAGTCATGAACCCTTCTTCCTTTTATAACATGGTTTGGGCCAAATTAAAAACTCGAAGTACTACTCAAATACTTTTTTTCAAAAAGATGGTTTATGTTACTGATGTATGTTGAAGCATTAATCTTTGATTGACCTTTTTTTTGGGGGGGGGTTAAAGTAATGGGGTGGAAGGTAATTGAATATATAGCACATCATCAGATGGACATACTTGAGTGATTCAAAATACGACAAGATACAGTTCAATAGTATTTTAGTAAATGTGCTAGTACTGAGATTGTTTGATTAGTTCATTGAACAGTTCATTTAATGAAAATTTAATAGACCTTTGTTTGAGAATACAAAAACCTGCACCTTAAAAAAGCGCTATATAAATACAGGACATTTTTACATTTAAATAAAAAGTTAACAGGCAGCAGTTCTTCACACACATCTAACAATATAAATTATCTGCATTTGCAGCTAATGCGATATCTGTCGTCGAATGAGTGCTATTAGTTGTGATTTGACCTGAAAGGAAAGCCTGCATGTGAGTGTAATAACTCTGTCGAGCCGTGAGACAAAAGAGGAACGTAAACGTTGAATCTCTGACCCACACTTCTAAGGCCAACATCCACAGGAAGGGTCTATCTCAGTCCAAAGCAGTGCGGTGCTTGCTAAGAACAAAGGTACATGTCCCTCACTCGCTGAAGATTAAACACAGCTTTATCCTGACCACTGGAGAAAGCGTTTTCTTTTCTTGCTGTGGCTGAGAGCCAGCTTGCTGTATTCTGACAAATGATTCACATGACATTTCAAGGCAAAGTGAAAGTTTAACTGAAAATACTTGCTTATTTGGATAAGGAGTAGATGGCTTACCTGAAGATTAGTTACTAATAATTCCGGGAAAAGCAAATACTGCGCGCAGTTTTGCAATCTGCAGTGTCTGGCTCTTCTCAGTTTGACTTTCACATGCGCTCTCTTGCTTGACTCTAGTGTTTTGGCGTAAATATGAAACAATCAGATTAGGTGGGTAAACCTGACGCTGGGTTCCAGTGACAGTTAATTCTGCTGAATGCAGGGCTTTTACTGCTTATTTAGAGACCCAGCTTGAGAAATACGTGTTGTATTTGTTGACCTTTAGTATTAAGGTCGGTTTCACTTTCCTATTTATTTCATCCATTGAAAGGAGGAATTAGACCACTAGACACGTTTCACCTACATAATAGGCACATGAATGATGAGTTCATCGGACTACTTAAATAAAACTGTGCATTGTAACCTTCAGGTATATGAACAACATTGACCAGCAAAGTTTTTGGAAAAAGCTGTGTATCATTGTGATCAATCCCTAACGTCTCCTTTATTTATCAAATAAAATCCTTCCATAAGGGCTGCAGCTGACACAGATGATCACAACAAGGATTAAGAAAGGTGACACCTACGATAAGAGAGTATCATATCCACCAACAGATGTAGACCACAATAAGAAATTATCACTGTAATTCCTATGCTTATTTGGCAGTTATGTCACGTTTGAAGGTATAATAACATCCAGTCTGTGGTTAACAGTTTATGTCTCGGAGTGTGTATTTTATGGAGCTTTAGTTTATTTACTTATTTAATTTTTTATGCGTTTGCTTTGAATCATAGCCAGAAGCAATGTAGATACGTACAGCAGATTGTGAGCTGTAATGTTTTTAATAAACACACCAACCACCGTGACATCTTAAACCAACAGTGAAAAAGACACGATCGACCAAACAATACAGCCTCTGTTCTTCACTCAACCTGTAAAATCATATAATTTTTCATGTATTTTCATCCTCAGAACTTTGGCACCAAGCCCTCATTACACTTTTGGATGCTTGAGATTGACTAAATGAGACAAAAACCTTGACACCAAGACGGTCTAGCACTCTTCTCCTGTCTTTGCGCACAGCAATTCTACTCTGCTGTAGCTTCATGTTCCCCCTCAAATTTTGCTATGATCCACTTGCATTGAACTCAAACACAGAAGTAAAACAAAGTCTGCTTACTAGAAACCTCTTTATTTACAGTATGAGCTATAAAAGACAAGTGCAGTATTCTTTTTCTATATACAGTTATTCCATTTCTTACATGACATTAAATGATAATGGTTGGCACCATGTGCTGGCGCAGTGATGTGGTGATTTGATCGTACATGATGAGATATGTTCAGGGGTCTTCGTTCTTGCTTCGTACATAGACCCACTCATTCAAAGTGGCAAGATCTCTATTTGATGATACATTGATCTGCAGGCTGCCTGAAACTCTGGAAACCCTGCAAGAGGAAAAAAAACAATTTGATGTTAACAAACAAAAAAGAGACAATCTCTTCCTCCCACATGGCTTCACTCACTGTGTTGGTTTGCTTTGCTGCAGAAGCATGTGAGCAGCTCCTGTGGCTTGATAAGGCTTCTGTGAAACAGTTTGTACGGACACCTGATTCTTCCATCTGGAAATACTGCAGTGAGAACAAAGAGTGAATCTGGAATTCACAGTTTTGCACACAGGAGACCACAATTCTTTTTCATGTTCAAGCTGACCATTCCTAATTTTTAGCTGCACGGTGTGGAACTCACCTTGGCACTTGCACTTGCGGATATGCACTTTGGACACATGAAATTTAGTGTGTGAATCTGTACACAGGGGAAATAACAAACACCATGAATTCATTTATGTGGAACAATAATACATCACCCATCAACCACTTCTATCATTTCCCGTCAGTCAGTTATTTACCCTAAAATTTGGAAAAACATGTTACACAATAAGATGAATCAATTTTCTTCACGTTTACCTGTTCTGTTGTAAACGATGTCAGTCAGAATGATCAACATAAGAGTGACGACAGTAATTCGA
>KV751344.1:38481-92214 GCA_001698575.1 Mola mola
CGCGGCAGCCCGGCCCGGCAGGCCAGTACAACCCGGGACACCCCCAGATCGACGGCCAGGGCCGCGGGGAAAACCCCCAGAGGCTCGGACAGAGGGCGCCCAAGCTGGGCCAGATTGGGCGATCCAAGAAAGGTGACTGTTTTGTGTTTGGGATAACAAAAAGGATGCTTCTGTTTGACTCTTCATGCACCTAAATAAATAATCTATTTACTTAAATATGAGCATAACCTATTAGACTGACATGGTATGCAATAAAAGACTACAGAATTAGATAAAACATGACTAAAATAGAAACAAACCAGCGATATTGTGATTCAAAATCAGTACAATTAACATTATGGAGTATTAAGTAGTAGGCAAGTAGTTTTCCGCATCAGTACAATTTAACAATACATATTGTATTGTTGATAAAGGCAATTCATGAATAAAATCTACTTTTTTAACATAAAACAATGAGAAATTGGAAAACAAAATCTTATACTAAATGTCCGTGTTTTGGTCTTTAATGTTAAGTCATTTTTTTTTACTGCACATTTAAGGTTTGTAAGGGTAAGAGTGCTGAGATTTAATCTGAAGATGATGCAGCGATAAAAGCAGGACTGGCAGATGTTCACTTTCATGGTGACTGTACTGTCCATCAATTCAATATGAAGCTACTTTGAACAGGCGATATACTTAGCTTAACATACAGGAAAACCCCAGACTCTTGCATGAACAATGATTCTTGTAATAGCATAAGTGTTCACCCACCTTCCTGACCTTTGACTTTTCCTTCTCAGTGGACTTGGATGATGAAGACCTGGATGACATCATGAACAACAACGGGCAGTGCCCTGTCTCCCTGTCGCCCATCTCCTAAACTTCACCAAGAAGTGCCAAAAAAACCCCTCCAGAAACCCCCCCCCCAAAAAAAAAAGAAGAAATGAACCCCACCCCCAGTGATCTCAGCCTTGAGGCTGTCAAGTGTCCTACTGAAGCTTCTGAAGGCTCAACATTGTTACAGGGCACAAAAACACGGGTCATTTAGCGCCATGCTGAAGCCTCGGCCCCCGATTGTACATAGTGTTTATTTAACTTAATCATTGGACAGACTGTGAATGAATTGCATCGCCCTCGACTTCATACCTCGGCAGGTGGCAGACTTTCAGGACTCGAGGAAGGTCTGGAGAGAGTGTCTATATTTCTCAGAGCTTCGTAAAAAGGGCTACACTTTTGCGGCTGCACTGAGCGAGTCATTTTGAGAGCTTCTGATCTGTGTGCAGGGGTTTGACTACTTGCGGGAACACTGTTCACGTGTACCATACGGGTGAAACGCTCGGTTGTGCAATGACTATCCTCCCTGCTCTCACACTGAAGCAAACGGTGTACAATTATCCAGCAGATGGAAGCTCGCTACTTACAGTGAAAATAAATTACTGCTAATTATTTATTGCTTACAAAAGAAGAGCGGAAACACTTGGTTGTGTTGTTATGGCTTCTTCATGTTTTTGATTGTTTTTGAGTGGAAATGCTTGCTTCTGTCATATAGAGCTGCAATTTTCTCTCTTTCCAAATGGTGCACTTTGTGGGAATGCCTCTCGTGCCACGTGACACGTTGCAGAGTTCTATGCATGGGAGTCTTTTAAAGCATCAAAATCACCAAACTGGTATCCTGTTTTTAAGGGCTATGTAGTTGTATTTCAAACCGCAGAGCCATAATGCTCTATAGACCCCACTGAGTCATCATCCTCCCGAGCTCATTGTCCGCTACAGCTGTTGACTCGGCAGTAAAATATCGCACACAACTACGGATTTTTGTTTGTTTTCTAAGGAAGGGTTTCCCCAGGCGGCCAGACAACTGTGATAAAAGATTTGTACAGCTCTAAATTGCCAAATATTTAATAATATCAGATTGATTATTAACATGGATTGTGATTGGCACATAGACATGTTATAACAGAGAACCTTTACTTTGTATTATTGTTAACTTTCTACAGCACTGACCTGCATGTTAGGCTACACCCAGGTGGCTTTCTAGTGGCTTTCAGACTTTGCAGTTACATTCTGAGATCATGAAAACAAGCCTACGATGAGCTGTCACCACTGAGACAATCTTAATGATAGTGGGTTTGTTTGTTTTCAGGATTGCAGTGGATGTTGAAATGACACGTTATTGTCCGTAAAGGCTTGTGCTGATGTCATTGTAACTAGTTGTGAAGCTGTTACTGCTGTTACAACTTTTCTTTTTCTTGTGTCAATGGCAGCTTTTCACAGCTGATTTTGCCCACCCTGAGAGTTTTGCTCGGGCTGTGGTTTACCGTTTGCATGGAAAAAGGTCTTTCATAATGCATCTTGGCAAAAGTCGAAGGTAAATAATCGTGGAATCTCTGCACTTTTGTCTTAACTCAAATGGGTTTTAAACTGCACCGATTTTTACAACTGTTCTCTGTTGTTTTGGTGCATTTGTTCCATTTGTGTAATTAAACAGAAATACACAACATTTAAGGCTTTCTGTTATTTCATATTCCAACTCGAGTACAACTTTAGGAAAGCATGCTAATTTTCTGTATATCTTCCCAATGGAGAGTCCATAGCCGCTACACAGTCTCATGTAGAAGGACAAAATAGTAAAGTAAGACAAAGAAATGAGATGTGAGAGAGCAAAGAGGCTAAGCTCATCCAAAACAGAAAAGTGTCTCTTTTCTAGAATCACACAAGGCATTTTTAGGCTGTCCAACCTGGTATATAAGTAAATTACAAGCAAGATATGGACTAGTAAACAAACATGTCAAACAACAGACTTTTGCAATCTGTCTCAAAAAGTTCAACTGCCATATCTGGCATTAAAAAAAAAATAAAAAACATAAACACTTTTCTGACTGAAAAATCTAGAATGTAAGAGTGAATCACATTTATTTTATTTACAAGACGTCCCCTCATTTACAGATAAGTACGTTTTCGCTCCAGGTTTTCACTCCTCTCTTGTTTCAATTATCTAGTTTGACCTTAATGGATGTAAAAGTTCATAATAGAAACTTCCTCCCTTAGAACGTGAACGTAAAACTGCCTTTTTTGTGTCAAACTCCACACTTACCAATGCATGTTGAACAGTTACAATTTTTGTAATTAATTCAAAAAGTTAAGCTTTCATGTATTGATTACAAAAAATAGGAAATATTTTAAGCATTTTCACTTGAATTTTTTTAATATTCACTGTCTTAAGTCACTTAAATAATGAAAAATCCTGATATTCAAATTTTTTGAGATGCACTTAATAGATCATTCTGCACAAAAATGCCATAACATGAAATAATAACCAAATCACAATTATGAGGGGAGGTCACTTGTTGATTTTATTTTTAGATATAGTTAAAAAGAAGGGATTTTTCATTCAATGAAAAAAAAGTTTTCATTTTTGCTAGATTTTTTTTTTTCACAAGTGTGATTTTGTTGATTATATGCAGTTTTTTGACAGCACAGTACCAAATGGAGCAATTTGTTGTCTCTGACAATAGATAATAAGTACTCTCAAAAACACACACTCTTTAAGTGTCATTGGACATTTATTTTTTCTTTATCAACTATAGAAGATGAGCCAAATGCATAAAGGTATGTCATTTATAAAACAGCCTAAATGGTTCAGAACACAAAAATCTAAAAAAGAAAAAAAGATTTTGTAATTTCTTGAAAGCTAGAAGAGTACTAATTACATCCTATAAATCTTCACAGGAAGAAAAACATAATCCTATGTTTGACAGAATAAATAGAGGCACTTTAATCTCAAAGTTGTGGAAATGAAAGCTATTAGAGCACTAATGGCACTAAGTGACTATAATAAGGTATTTCATAGCTGAGCAAGGTTCGCAGCAGCCAGCCACGAAGAGCTGCTGCAGTAAAAGGCTAGTTTGACTCACTGAGCACTGTGTTTGAAGGCACACCCTGGTCATCATCATGCTTGTTGTAGAACAGTTGATATAAAACACTATCGTCACCTGATTTCTCTCTCTCTCTGTTGTTCAGGACCCCTGAGATGCAGCCACTTTCCAGGAATTGATTACATTCAATTACATGGGAATTGCGAATAGGTGCTGGTACTAACATAGAGCTGCAAGTGTTGGCCACAGTCCACCATGTAGGTTACAATTCTAGAGATAACACCTCAGAGTCGTGTCCATTATCACATCAGATACAGTTGTACTGTGCACGTAAAGATTACTTACAAACAATTTTGGAATGTGTAGATGGCGAGTGAAACATCATTTATAAAATTTATTTATAAAAAAGAGTGCTGCATGCTAATAAAAGGGTTATCAAAGGTCTGGACAAAAATATATGTATCTGTTTCAGTTATTCTCAATGAATTTCACAATAACCCATACACCTTCAGCTTGGCTCCTTACTGGTATTGCACAAAGGGAACAGGTATGAGTGGTCTTTCAGACATATTCTTTAGTACTGCTTGGTGGATCAGAGCGGGAACTGGCCATGGACGGGTACTTGGAAACATGTTTCTTTCGCGGACAGGAAGCGCCCAACATGGCTCCACCCAAAACATCAAGGAGGGAGCCACCCCAGGTGATAAAGATGGCGGTGCCAAACTCAAACCTGCGACAGACAAGTTGGTATAGGCCAAACATTATAAAAAATACATAAAAATTTGGATTTCAAGCAGCAAAGGTAACCTTTGCAAAGGCAAAGTAAAGCTAACATTAGCTACCACACATTTCTGGTCATACCAGACTAGGTAAGACTACATTTATACGGGAAGTCTTTGATCAAAAGTTACACAGTGCCACTATAATTAGCAATAGAACAATAATAAAAATAATTTAATCTCAAACAAAGCTTCTGAATTGTAAATTATGAGATATTGCACATTCAAATACCTACAATTAGTTATATGTTCAAATAAATACTAGACTCTTTTTTAAACCGCTCTCATGTGAGTTCAATCTAATGCTGCAGATAGTTAGCTTAGCTTAAGCATAAAGAATACAAACAGAAAGTAAGCTACGGAGAACTTTAACATTTATAAAAATTACTTTTCATCATGATTGCTAAAACAACAATTTTCCTGATATTTCCTAATAACATGAGAAACTCTGGCTCATCTGGTCCTGCCTACTGCTCCTAATTCCTTTGGCAAAAACCCATTACTTCTAACAGAACACCCAATCAGAGCCAAGAGAGCTTCTGAAGGCATGTCAATCCCTTCTCATGAGTGAGCAGCGAGCAGCCTCCCCTTGAGTTAATAACATTAGCAAGATCAGCTGTTTTATGAACAGTGATGAAAAATAGCTCCTTCCTGTGCATACACCACAGTCACACACAGAAAACCTGACAGTCATAGAAAAGCATCTGATAAAGAAAGAACTGATCTTGATATCATGCATGGCAGCCTTCTCTGCAGGGAGGAGGTTGGAGCCTCGTTAAAAGCACAGCCTAAGTCTTCTTTCCTAACTCTTACCGACTGCAGCTTTAACCAAATAAAATGTTGATACGTGAGCTTTAGATGTGCTATTTTGCCTTTAGGCAGAACAAGGATAAATGTTTTACCCTGTTTTGACTGATTATATACTAAGTTATTTTTCTCCTGGCTTTTTTTTTTATTTAACAGATGATGATATTCTCTTCCAATCCTCTGCAAGAATGAAAAAAAACAACGTATTTGTTTATTTAGATACAGCAGCGGGCTACTTACTTGGTGTTGACTGGGGTGTAGGGATTATAAAAAGCCCGGATCACATTGTGTGCAAACCAGGAGCAGGCAACAATGGCACACAACCCTGAGAGGGAAGAACGTCAACAACAAAAATCAATCAGTCCATCAGCACATCATGAAAATCTTAGAGGTGCTTTTATTCCCTTTACAGGCAACGGGCAGCTGGCAACCGTATTGACCGCAGCACAATTAGCTTTTGGAGCCAGTTAGACCTCTTATGTTAGGATCTGGGCCAAGAGGGCTGAAGGCGGAAGAGTGGGGGAAAAGCTTTTAAGGGCTAGAGATCAAACTGTGTGATGAAGGCCTATGCAAGATCTAAGCCAAAATTGGATGATGGGAGATCAATTTGGGTTGGTTTTTAAAGTATTTTACATTATATTTACATTAGTAGCTGGGGCTACGTTGATTATCATTAGGTCTCATAGACAATAACATAAAACCGCCCCGTGCCATACAGCCACCCAACAGAAATTGGTGGATTGAACAATAATTTAGTAACCCTTGTGCAACACTCCAGGAAGCGAATTGGCATTCACAAACACAATATAAACATTAAGTAAAGGACAAATATTATGACAGACTTTCATGTAGCGCTGTAAGGCTATAATAACATTTTAAAGTGTTTACTAATGTACAGTATTTTATCATCAACAATGTTTAGTCCCAGGGGCGTATTTTATAATATTGCAGATGTGATTGATTATACAGCAGCTCCCCCTGTGGCTTGAGATAGTTGTTGATATAAATATCAGCCATACCATTAAAACCACTGAAAAGTGAAGGGAATAACAATGATCACCTCGTAACAATGTTACATTCTGCTGGGAAAATTGGGGACCTGGCACTCATGTGAATCTTAAAAAACACCCAGATATTGCTGCAGATCATCTACACATCCATGCCAACACCACTCCCAAAAGCAGGATGTCTCTACCCACCAAAAATAATATTCAGTAGTTTGAGCAGCATGACAAGTACGGTGTGGCCTGGCTTCCAATATTCTCAGATCCCAATACAACGAGCATGTCGCCAAACCATGGAGTGAACAGATGCTGCACCCAGAAGGTTCTACAGATCACTGCTGATGTCCTGATGCCATCCTCTGTTTAAAAGCCTGACAGGTCAGGTCAGATGTTATTATGCTAACAACATAAAATAAAGAACAGGAGCTTGCTAACATCAGGGTGTTGGTGCTGTAATTATGAACATGTCAGCACCTAGTGACATTATCATAGCAGGACATAAAGTTCAAAGTAACCTCATTACATTTTAGTGTTGCCAACTGTCCCATATTTGTTGGGATGTCATGCATATGGCACTGAGTCAAAAAATTTCTGTCTCTAATTTGGTTTTAAGAACGTTGGCCACCCGGTTACAACCTCCCTATCCCTGAACCATATTTTGCCTAAATAAAATGTCATATATTAGGGCTTAATAAGAATAGTTAAATCATTGCATCATAAATGTAATTTTATGACCAATGATGGCATTTTGCATGATCATTTGTAATGTGTTTTAGTTTGCAAGGGCTTCATCAGTTGCATTCTCACCTCCCACTAGTAAGATAATGCCTCCTGTCATGGCGATGCGTGACTTGCGCAGTTTGTCACTCCCGGCACAGGTGGTGCACTTCATTCCCATACAGGCCACACCCAGACCTGCGATGGACACGATGATTCCAACTATCATCAAGGCACGTGTGGCCTGAAGTGAACCTGGGGTGGACAGGGAGAGGAGAGAAAAAATGATTATGAAGGAAAGAAAGGAACGGTGTGGTGTTTTTTGCTTAAAAAGATTTTAAAAATGACATAAAGGGCATTAAATTGTCATTAAATCAATTGTTTTGTGCATGGTCTAACTCTGGAAGTCAAAGAGGCTTATTGTGCGTGGCCATAGGTTGTGAATTACCTCGACACTGGACTGTCGGGACATTTTAATGTGAGCTTTTCCTGGAACAGAAACCATGGGGTACACACACACGTATGGAGGGAACAGAAAGAAAAACACATCTCACGCTCTTTGTTTGACGATGTTTCCCTCCCATCTGTTGCTGTGTGAGAGGTGGAGCCCCGCTCTGAGACACCACTGTTAGAGTCCTCATCTGTCAGTGCCCCCCTTCCTATAAACCTACCACAGCCCTGTGTTCACCCCCACCTCCTCTCTGTCCACCTAGAACCAGTCTCTGCCAGTCCAGGCTGTCCCTGCCCTGCCCAAACAAAGCCCACCAGCTGCGAGGGAGGGATGGAGGGATGGTAGAGAGAGACAGAGGATGCAGACAAGGAGAAAGTGTAACAAAAAGTGAGATAGGGAAAAGACAGGGTGGAATATACAATAAATGTAGTTATAAAAAAAGAAGTTACAGCAGATTCATTGAGTTGTTTACAGCAGCGCTGTTTTTGGTGTCCACTCTAAAACACACCGTGTAACAAATGTAGTCCTATAAAATGGTACTACTGTATGTAGGGAACCATTTAAGCCAATCATGGCTGCATAGGAACTGCCATTTGGAGGCCTTGGGGCAAAAACGGTCTGGGGTCTTTGTTAGCTTACTTGATTTTTTCACAATCTGATAGTCTATTTTTTACCCTGCATACTAGCATATCCACCTGTGTGTGTCTGAATGAAATAACACAATAACTACTGCACTCAACATCTGACAGGAGGATTAATCTGGTCAAGATCACAAGCTGGTTAAATTTTGGAACCTTCGTTGCCAAAATTGACGGAATGACAGATGGCAACAAGAGTAAAAGCTGCAATGCAAAATTACATGCCGCATTTAATTTTTAAATAATTTTTCAAGGTAATAATGGAAGACAGTTCCTGTGTGAGGCCCTTATCGTTTAAGTTAAAATTACACTCTGCTGACATAATGTTACTCCAACTCTGTCAAAAATAAACGTGCACTTTATCAAATTATCCCAAACAGACAAAACTATAGCTATGGGCTTAAGATCCTAGGCTTGTTGCCAGTCTTTCCTAGAAAGTAGTACCAGAGATGTCAGCAGAGAAGTTCTCCGTTTTCAATCTTAATGAACAAAAAAAAAGAGAGAAAGATAGTTAAAAGTGTCTTCAAAGGCTTCACTGCTTTAGCTGAACACTCTTAGTGCGTCATCAAATGAGACCAAACGTCTGCAGATCCAAATCCATGCCTATAAATTTGTTTGTATTCGTGCATGAGAGGTCCAAAGTCTCTGCGTGCTTGGTGATGTTCATATTGTTAAGGTGCCTGTGCTGCAGCTCAGGAGTCACCACGGTCTTCCTTTATGTGAAGACGGTGGCAAAAGAGTGTCAAGTGCTGCAATGTTTTTCCAACGTGTTCTCACTCCAAGCTATACATATGGTAACTCTGGTAATATCCTAAAGCTTCAAACTATAATTTTTCACATACAATGCTTTAATGCTTTAAGACTAGAGGGGACCAATCCTTTCACAGGCTTTTAATTAGACAAGGGTCTTATGGCTTTTTGTATTTACATATCCATGTTTCTTCTTTGTAATTTTATGTGTTTATTACTTATTCTATTTATCTTATTGTGAAGCACTTTGTGATTTTTAACTGTGAAAGGTGCCGCATAAATAAACTTTACTTACTTATTTTCTTACTTACTCCACTTACTCCTCAATTGTCAATTTTGCACGCGCAAACAAGCATTAATAAAGAAACATCCCGTTGCACTTTTAAAATAAAGTATGCTGAGAGTGTTACATGTACGATAACATACGGTGTAATGACTTCTGGACTCTAGTTGACTGTTGACAGTTGCAACGCAGACACAGCAAAAATTACTCAAAGGCTTACTGATCAATACTCAGCCAGAAGAAGGGTCAAATGAAAGATATAAGACCACAGAGCAATATAAGGGTGAAATCACAATTTAGAGAGAGGCTAAATAAACCCTCACTGCCAGCTGCTGCAAGCACATGTGCCCAGTGAGGTTAGGTTTCAGCACCAAAACTACTTGGCTCTGAGTTTAGGAATAGTTCAAAATAACTTACTCGAGGCAAAACTTAAGATCACTCAAGTCAATTTTGACGTTTGGTCATACACGGAACGCAAACATTTGTTTCCAGCCCTGACTTTTATCAATGTTTATACTGCTACATTGGAGCGATGCTACCAAAATGTATGCAAGAGATGTAAATATAGTAGGTTGTAGATGATACAGAGATGTGCAAGGATACAGTGGGAGAACAGTGTATCGCTGGGTTTGTGCCTCAATCCAAAAAGTTTCATTAGAGATTATTGCTTTTGACATTTGGACTATGTGTGAAATATTGGAGGTCTTTCTTAGAATGCATCATGGGTTGAGGTGGGTGAGATCTTTACCTATTCAGATTTATGATCAAAGCAATGCTCTGCTGTGGCGAGGGATTACAGTGAAGTGTCAGTCCTGATGGAAGAGACTGCTTCCATATGGTTAATTATTGTGTGATGATCAGGTTGTACCTCCTCCAGGTGAAGCTTTTTGGTGGGGCAGCAGGGTATCCAGGCAGAGAAGTCATGAATAAGAAATTGAATGAAAACCAAACTGCTACATTGATGGAGAGTATTTCACTTGATTTCAGGTGCTGGTAGTGACAGAAGAAGTAAGAAATTGTGCTTAAGTAGAAGCAATATTGCGATCAGAAAAGAAAAAGTACAAAAGTACCATACCCAAAATGTACTTCAAGTACAAGTATCGAGTATCAAAAGCTTTTTTTTGGCAATAATGGTGCATTCCATTTAGCCTCATGAGTTGTAAATTCCTAGACGCCAATCAAGTACTTAAGGGATCGTACTTATCAAGTACGACCCCTTAAGTTAGAGCTTCAGCAATGCAGAGCTCGAGAACCAAGATGGCTGCGCCATCCATCAACATAAATGAAAGCTGTGCATTATATTTTAAAGAGTATAAGCAATGGATCTGTTTTTCTGTAATTAAATCAATCATACTGAATATTGTGCACTGACTATATTGGAGCACATGTTTATGAGGATTTCCCTTACGAACTATGATGTAATGTGATGTTTTTGCCTAATATTAGCCAACGATGCTAACGACAGTTGCTGCTTTTCTCACTAACTTCTTACAAGCTGGAATCCGACTGGCATCTGGCATCCCGATCTAGGCTTTGTAGGCACTGTAAAAATGAACTCGTTGTTTTGACCTAAAATAAATAAATAAATAAATCTGAACGATCACGATAACTTATTTTAAGTTCAGTGAACCGAAAATTGAGGCTACTTTTGAAACATTTAAAGTTAAAACAACTATTTCTTTTTTTACAGAGTGTATATGAAAAGTAACAGTAATAGTAAATGATGTATAGGCTATATTTATATGTGTGCGTTTGTGTGTGTGTGATTATGTTTTTGGGGGTTGCCCTCTATTTGCCCCTGACTCTTAAACATTAGAGTAACTAGTAATTGATCAAATAAATGTAGAGTAATGTGGAATAAAAGCCTGGAAGTAAGCCTACATAGCAGTGTTGTAAAAAGTACCAAAAACCCACACAAATATATTATGTCCAAAAATGAGTTGGGTAAAAGTCCAATAGGAACACTCCAAAAAGTTTCATTTTTGAAGTATCTGATGTTAAATGTGCTTTTGATAATCACTTACAGGATGGTGTTACATCCCATTATTGCCACTGTAGTAACATGGCATGGCAATATAAGACTATACTTCATTTACCCGACTGCTGGTGATGATAACTTACTGTCCAGCTGCAGGATAGAATCGTAGATCTTGCACTGGAGCTGCCCGGTGCTCTGGAAGGCGCAGGACATCCACAGTCCCTGGTACATGGCCACGGCGGTGATGATGTTGTCCCCGATGTATGCGGACATCTTCCACTGCGGCAGGATGGTCCCGACGATCAGTCCCACGATGCCGAGAAGCGACAGGCAAAAGCCCAACAGCTGTATCCCGGAGTTGGCCATTGTCCCTCCAAACAGTCTCCGCTTTCTAAACCAAACTCAGTGCGCGTGTTTATAGTAGATCCTGAACCCTTCTCTTCCTCCGCAGCTCCTGAGATTACGATTATCAGTTAATTACTGAGGGTGGTGTAACAAAAAAAGAAGCCCTGGTGGCGTCTCTCCTATGATCCGGGGCTCTTCCTTTGGGGATGCGCATCGGAGATGTGGGTGATGGTGTAGGTGGGTGTGTAATTATCTGACCCGCTGATGCAGGGAGACGTACTTTTTGTGGTGGAGGTGGGGAGGTAGTTGTTGGGAAATGTCCCCTCTGCTTCCACCAAGCAATTAGACTATGTAAAAACATATTAACACGTGTAAAAGTCCTGCAGGGGAAATTCTTAACTTGTAAAAATAAAATAGAAAAATGTAATTAGGTATGAAAGCAAATATACCCACTTTTTTTTTTAATTCAGTCTTATACAACTACATGGTTTGAAGCGTCATGTTTAAGGGGAAAAGAAAAAATTAATTTTAAGACGGCTTAGGAAAAAGCAAAAATAGTTACACAGTAAAGCTATTAAGAGTCATATGATGGAGGAAATCAAAAGATGCATTTCTGTCTTTTTCCTCCATATCCTCCACAAAACTTCCCAAAAACTGAGGAAAGAGTAACAATTGACTCTGGAAATGTAACAATGCTCCCTTTGCTTCAGTTATACGCAGGAGTTTAAGCCCCAGTCTACTCACTTCTTATTGTAGAAACAGTGTGAGTGCAGTTGGGTATACAGAGTCTACTTTGCCAGTCAGGGTGCTGTCGCCAGACACAGCAGACTGAGCCGGACTGTCTCACCACAGATCCCTGCCTCAGGACAGATATGTCACCACTCTGTTGACAGCTACGTGGCTCTGAGGGAAACTGAGTGGAGTGAATCAACGTGTACATTGACTGAAGCACAATAATGACGATGCGACAGAAAAACTGCAGTTATCTACAGAACATGTTTACTGTAGAACCGGAATGAAAAAACCTTCCAGTCAGCAGAATGGATTTTCCCTCATCATGAGTATGGATGTTGTACAGTGCCGATCGTAAAAAGTACAATGATGGTACACTGATGGTGTACCAACGATAAGTATGACTCTGAATTTTACTGACCCTTCCAGCAATGAACAGGTAGTTTTCACCTTTCTGATGTTATCCATTTAAACATGAACACATTGTAAAACAGATGATGTATATTTTTTTATCATCACTGATAAGTTTGATTCTCTCCTCTAGCTTTTTCCTTCCAGCAGCCACGTCTTCATGTCCTCCACACAGACATTTTTAGGAACTTGATCCTTTGGCTTCGTGACCAATGAATTTAAAGGTTGAACCAATTAAGAAAGAAAACAATATTAAAGTTAAATTAAAAAGAATAGAGGAGCAGTGCATAGTGAGACATTTTGATAATAATAATAGAAAAAAAGTGCATTATCAGCACAAGTCCTACGGTATATTCAACCTGGGAGGTAAAAATCTTAATATGTGTTGTTTCACATGATGAAACTTCTGCCTGGTGAGGATCCCCAACTGAAATTTCACGAGTAAGGATGCTCAGACAGTGTTTCAGCACACCACAGAAATATGATTTTTGTATATTGATATTTCTATAACACATGGGCTGACTTTTTCATGAGGTCTGTTATGATATGACCGGACCGCAGGTTTAACTGCGAGAGTGAACTTTGTGTCAACATCAGTGCAAATGGACAAAAGAATTATATAATACATTTTGTAATAATACAATTCAATAAGTCTTTGCTTCATGCGGTTGTAGATTGAGGTACCAATGACTATATTTTCTATTATACGTCTGTATTTTCAGATCATTGTCATGATTTTTGCATGTTCCAACAGGTGAAATCGTCATAGAATAATTAAAATGTTTAATCTGCAATCATTTCACCTGTTGTTGCACAGCGATATTTTACAATAGGATCAGCTCCATTAGTCACACTAATCTGGCCATTTCCTGCAGTGAATGGACAACAACCAATGGATAATAGCCAGCATTGTCAATATCAGAGCTCAGTGTGTGTGTGCGTGACTTCACACTGCGGCTCAACAATAGTCCTACAGCAATGGGAGAGGAAGTGATAACCTATAAACACGGAGGAAGTTATCCCGACTACTGGCGGGATATCCGGTTTATAAAGAAATGATGCTGCTGCTGGATTGTTCTCACAGGTCTGTTCCTCCACCAGCTCTCTTCTGCCTGGAACAGCTCCTTCGTTTTCTCACTGTTCCCAGCCTTTCCACCCCGACTTCACCCACGTCTTCTCCTCTCACTATAAGTCTTCTCCCCGCCTCCATACTGCATCCATCCAGCATTCAACTCTCAGCTGCTAAGGCCAATAAATACCTTATTGTTGCCAGGGAAGAATGACCCCATAGCTCAAGGAACATGTCTCACTTTGATCAGAGGGGGGTGAGGAAGAGGAGGAGCAGGGGGTTTGGTTTGAGGGGGAAGATAAAGGGATTGCTATAAAAGAAACAATAAGGTAGGAAAGGTGAGTGCTCTGAGACGTAGAAGAGCAAGAAGAAGATCAGGGGCCGGTCTCAGGGCTACCAGTGCTGTTGCCAGTAGCAACCTGATTTATCTGATGTCCTCTTGGCTGCTTTTCCACTCAGGTCCCGGACTGCAAAGAAAACAAAAAAAGAACATTGCTCTTTCCCCTCTCTGTTTTCTCTTCTTGTTTCCCTCTTTTACTACTCCTCTCTGTTAAAAGCGTAAACACACATTTGTCTTTGCTGGTTTAGCCGTTGCCCGACGCTCAATGGGAGCTGAGACGGAAAACAGCTAAATCAGCCCAAAAGACGAGGGGCTCTCCCTCCCACTCGGAGGCCTCCTCTGGGTCTGAAGTGAGCCAGTGGAGTGCACACCCAGTGATTGAGGTCCTTTAAGGGCCCTGGAAGTCACTGAGGCATTCGCAATAAAACACGGTGGGCATGCAGCTTTTCCCTGAAAAGCTCCGGGGGCGCAATTGAAGGGGATGGCGCCCTACTCAACATGTCCTCTGTCTTTATCACCTCCAGTCTTCTTGTGCAGCAACACAAGGCTTTTGTACGGCAGCAGCAACAGCACTGTGTTCTCGGTCTTGTGGGCTCATTCTGCTTGTCTTCCATCTGAGAGCAGCAACAGAGTGGCGCTCTTTCTCAGCAAGTGCTTCAAGCTGGGTGGAAACATATTTGGACAGTTTGGGACACAATGGATACAATGGAAGACTCTGTGGCTTTGCAATGCATGCCAGTGAGCATGAACATGTTTACAACCCGACAGTGGAATGTACTGTGCTCTGCAGACACCCAGCTTATACAATATGAACTGAGTCAAATCAACCATAAAACAGTTTGGTCACTCAAGAGAAGACTCAAAAAACTTTCAAATGAAACATCTAAAGACCCTCCTCCTGCATATTAAAACATCAGTGATTATGACAAAACACTAAAAAGTCAGAGTGTAGTGACAGACTATAAGGGACAATCACAAAAGATCATGTCTCAAAAGAGGCTAAAATAAAGAAAAATGTGAACATGATAACATTTAACAATTTAGTTTTGAAATTGTCTTTCCATTGTTTGAGATCCCTACAATAATAATTGCAAAATCAACCGTTTTTTGTTTTTTTTATTTGTTTGGGTTTTTTTTTTGTTTTTTTTACCTCCAAATAATTTGGGGGTTGTATCTCTGTAATTTGGTGAAGGGCAGCGCTTTGTACAACATGTTAACACTATGCACACAGAACCTATGAAATCCATTAAAGTCCTGTTCTGAAACATGTGTTTCAGCTCAAATTCATTAGCAATTTGACTAGAATTTGGAAAAGTAATGCAAAGTTTCAAGGTGTTTATTGTGTTTTATAAGTTGTTTTTTTTTTTGATAAAGGTCTCTGTTCAAACAAAACTTGTTGTCACTTTATATGTTACTATGTAACATAAGCACTTTTTTCTACTTGTCTTTCAACAGCAGTCCTCTCATCTCTCAGCAGTGATGTATCACTGCCTTCTACTGTCTAAAGTCCAATATTACAATCAAAGGTGTTACTGCAGCCCTTACAGATCAGAAGAGGGTATCAAACTGGTGTATTCCTGTATGTTCTGTAGGCACGTTCAATCAAACAGACACTGACACTTTTAAGAAATGTGTATTTCAAGCATTTAGACTCAAATATCAAAGATCACGATATGTTAAACGCAAGATATAGACAAAGAATCATGGAAAACCTTATTTTTACCCTCTATACATGGATTCTGTTTAGGCAAAACTGCTGAGCGTTATTCTACTTAATGCAAAGGTTACAAGATTTCTTTTTACAAACATTTGAGAGGTTGACAACAGAAATATGGAATAAGTATTAAGATCTTTCTGGAAAGTCGGATCTGGTCATCTTAAAAACCACCAATGGAAAGGAGTAAAGAGCGCAAACCACGACTCAAGCTCCATTTGTGTGTTTGTGTGTGTTTTGTCTTTCATGGGAAGGGCTCGTCGGGCGTGTAGTTGAAGCTGGCATCTAGAAACATGGCCAGGGTTCCCAGGGTGGTGATGACAACAAACAACCAGAGGAAGAGACGGTCCACCACCAGGGCGATGAACTGCCAATCTCCTGTCATCTGGAGGTCACGCACACACAGAGACACCGGTTATAAGCACTGAGTCAGCAGTCTGAACGTCACCGGTGCGTGTTCGAAGCAGACAGACGGAGGAACGTGCTGCTTGACGGCGCGTGTCGTGTCATGCTCATCTCTCACCGTGTCATCCGTGTCCTGCTTCTTCAATTGCTCGGCCATGTACGTGATGGCGGCAATGGCTGACTTCAGGTTGGGAGGGAGGATCAGACAGAAGCTGTCAGTGTGCGGTAGTCGCTGGAGCTGCACTGTGCTCTCACACCTTAAACAAAGACAGTAGTTTGGGTGAGTTCGGGGTTGGGGAGGATTCCAGCGGGAAACGGGAAAGCGGGATGCACAAAGCAGAAAGTTAAGAACTTTCTGGCTGCAACAAGGAATTAAATCTTGCCTTTAAAATTTGCATCAAGAATAAGTTAAACAAATAATGCTCAAAAATTGTCTCAAGTTTGACTTTTGCCAAAAAAGGCCTATTATCATGCTGTGATCAAAGATAGGTATACATTTTTACACACATAAAGTGGTTTTACAACACATACAGTACATGATAATGTAATGCTCATATCTTGTTTTACAAATGAATGGATGGATGAATGGATTCTGCTTCTGTTTTTGTGCTAAGCTTGGTAAGAGACTCTAATCGAACGGAATGCAACTAAAACAAAAAATGAACAGCTGTTCTAGAGATTTCATATCATTATTTCGAATAAAACTGGCTACAATTTATTGCTTTACCTTTATCTACTATCATTTTACATTCAACATTTCTGATTTCTTCTAGAACATTATTGATTAGTGAGGAAGTTGTTGTGATTTAAAAAGTTAATGTTTGGGTTCCTTAAATGGTTTAATTTCACCAAACTTGAAAAGACAAGTTGAGTTAAAATTGAAAACTTTAAGGTAGCTCGTAAAGTAACATTTTAAAGTTAAAGAAGCAAAATCATTTTCAAAATAAGTAAATACTAAAGGTGTTCAATGAGAAAATACAGTAGGTCCCTACCAGTAACTTAGAACTTCATGGAACTACAACAAGTCCAGTTACCTTCAACTTAAACATCAAGACTATACATTTTATAGCACAAAGGCACAGAAAGGGTTGAGTGGAGGGTCACACATAAGTGACTTTCACTTAGAAAAGAGTTTGCATCCCAGTTGAAACCATGTCACCAGTCATTTCCTTAACCTTTCCTAAGCCTGTTTTCTGTCATCAGCAAAAAACAGGCATGGCACAAGCCTTTTCACATTGGTGTTACATGGAAGGCTCAGCACGCTTGCTGACACCGACCCTATTCTGGAGTTGCTGACAAATTTATATTGAAGAAAGGTCTCATCAATTGCATTGCCTGGTTTTTCACCATAACCTCCAGTCCAAATCTAATCCCAGAAACAACAGAAAATCAAATAAGTATTGTTTTTGCAATAAGTTAAAAGGCCTTTAACATTATGATTTATTTTTTTTTTGTAAGATTTTATATTTATTTAATTCAATATTCCCATTCATTCGCAACATTCTGAGATCTCTGCAGTAGGTTACAGTGATCATATAGACCAAAAAAGATGCTCTTTCCAAAAGAAGCCCGCTCTTTTCAGTTTCTGTGAAGATGCTCATCTTCTGCAAGAACTTCAAACATGCAGCGACACCCTTTAACTCAAATGTCCCCTAAGTCCAGATTTATGTTGTGTATGTCACGAGTCACTAGCGTAACATTGTCCACCCCCGCTGTAACAAACCAGTGCTGACATTCGCTGTCCATTGTAGGATGCGCAGTACAGATGTCAGTGCTTTTACAGTACAACATGCTTGTGTACGCTCAAAAACTGCTGCAGGCCACCTTTTGTGCAGCTCCTCTGAGTGCTGAGTGACGGTGGCAGCACACTCCTGACAAGAGGGGTGACTTTGACACAACACTGGGTCAACATTTATGAGGTGCCGTGACTTGTGACCCTTCCATTCTTCCCCTCACACAGCTGTTCCAACAACCAAAACACATGGCAGCATGCCTGTAGTGCCATCATGCTTCAGTGAGAGTGGGTCACAACTAATAAATTATTTCCAAATTACATCTCGTTTTTTAAACCAATGTGGAAAAACTATAACCTCAGAAGTATATAACAGTCACAATATTTCTCACTGAAAAGTACTTGAAAATAAATCATTCACAGGTTCTGTTTACAGGGATTTTTTTTAAACTCGTTGTTCAACTTTTATTTGGCAAAAAAAGAATGTTTGACCCTAAAATGTAGACTTATACTGTAGTTATAGAGAAGGTTACTGCAAACAGTCTAGTGACAGATTATAATGACAGAGGTTGAGGAAAACACTTCAATGGGGTGTTAGCTGTTTCACTTCCTGCTGCTGCTCTGTGCTTCCCATCACCCCATTCACCTTTTACCTCATGCAAAGCCTGCATCTTCTCCTCAGTGTCAGGTGAGAACTTTCTCTTCGTGTTTTATATGTTGTTTCTTGTTTTGCCTCCATAAACAAAGTTGGAGGAGCTTGTGTTTTCAGTTGTGTACGGTCGATTGTTTGGGCCCAGATGTGGATGAAATCTGAACTTACCAAAGAAAGAATGGTTAACTTTCTGTCATTGTTTGAAAATTGATCAATTCTTAAACCTCGATGCAACTAAAAAAAAACGAACTGACAGAGATTTTTGGAAAATTTCATGTGAGCAGGTAAAAGCCCAAGGAGCAAATGCTTAAAATTGGGAGACATCCCATTCTGATCTAGATCCTGAATCTGTATCCGCTGCAAATATGGATTTAACTCAAAAGTGAATGGACAGAGTTTGATGGAATTTGTTGTTTGGGTAGAATTTGGCCCAAGAAATACTACATTACTTACATACATGATGTGATAACTGTATCATTTAGTAGTGGATCATGTCATATACTCATAACAAAACCAAATTGCTGGACCCATGTACTTTGAGTTATTTTTTGGGGGGGAATAAAAACCTTTTTTTGTGTGTAATTTCAGGCTGTTGGCAGAGGTATGAACTCTACTGAGCGCTTTCTCACTTGTTCATTATTGTATCTTTAGATATAAGAGACGTAAGATATATAGATATAAGAGCCTCTTTTTCTAAGTTGATATAAAAAAAAAAAAATTTATGAAAAATAATTTAAACTTCTCATTTTACTTATATAACATTGAGACCTATTGACCTCTGATTTTATATGACTTTGGCAGTAAATACTGTGTATTCATGACATTACATCCTTTTTTATTACAACAAAGACTGCTCATGTCCAGTATAACAATAAAAATAATCAATGAGACTATTTGCTGAAGAGGGAAACTTATTTGTGAGCGGTGGAAAAGTTGGTGTGCACCTGTCAGATTGACACTTCAGTACATATCAACACGCAGTCCATGTGTGTCGTGCATAAAGGGTGTCCACTGCGAATGATATTGACAGTGTGCAGAAACTCAGACGCATGAGAGACTGAGGCGTCAGTGAAAAACGGGGACGAGTTATCGGAGTCACAGCGTGACAACAGATGGATTTGTGGACAACATAAGTGATCTCCTGTATGAGGTGAGTGTGTGTGCTACATGCTGCATGCCATTTACATTCCACCGCCTGTATTCTTTACTACATTCTCATTGTAACACAAGCACGTGTATGGTTACTATAAACATTTAGTATATTTACATGAGCATACACCTATATCGAGTTAGATGATCACCACTCACTCTAAAACATGTGCATGGGTGATGCATACATGTAGTAGCCTCAAATACTTTGTGATACACGTCAAATGTGCTCACATGTAGGCGTACAGGTGACGTGCATCATTAAGCGTGTAGAAAATTCTTCTAAATGTGTTGCAGTGACGGCTGGTGCTCTGATTAGCCCTCTGACAGAATTAAAAGGTAAACAGGTGGATGATGGTGACATCCAAACTGACAAAAATCCTCCCCTCCTCTGATCACTCAGCACTGGTGTTCCCTCCTGCTCATCTACCCCTATCTGTTCTCCACCCTCCCTGCACCTCCCTTCTGTGGGATTACTCCCCAAATGCCCAACCTAAACAGAGGCTTAGTGAGTGGCGACTTGGACGGGGGTATGAGGCTTAACTCTGGCTGAATCTAATGCCTTTGGGGTTTGGATGAGAAATGCCCTGCAACGGGCCTGGTTAGAGGCCTTTTTATGAAGCCACGGCTGGGCAGCAAGGCTGAGGCCTATGATTAGATTAGCCAGAGTGAAGCACCCACGGTTTCAGGGACAGTAGAGTTTTCATCTTGGTTTTTCACAGAAATACATACAGTCATTATCGAAGCTAGTTAGGTAGTTTTTCTGCAACCCCGCAGACAAACAGACAAAGAAACCAGGCCAGTCAAATAACACTGGGTTTATGCTTTTCTGGGTTTAGGTAACTTGACATGTGCGATGGCACCATTAATGCTCAAGGGTAGATACATGTTTTGAAGCACCATATGCTGCCATGCAGACAAGGTCTTCATCATGGGCATCCTTGCTTATTTTAGCAAAACAATGAAGCCACATTCAGGTGTGGTGGTGACCTTAC
The DNA here is from genome assembly GCA_001698575.1 of Mola mola. Taxonomy (NCBI): domain Eukaryota; kingdom Metazoa; phylum Chordata; class Actinopteri; order Tetraodontiformes; family Molidae; genus Mola; species Mola mola. Next base: position 59,287 of record KV751344.1, read on the forward strand.
AACAGCGTGGCTTTGGAGTAAAATAGTTTAGGTGCTATGCTATTTATGAATAAACAATAAACATTATTATGTTTAACATTAAATTAAGTCTTGTCTTTGTATTGTATTTAATTACATTTAGATTAAAAATGCTTTGCAAATCATTGTATTCTGTTCTGACATTTTATACAAAGTCCCAGTTTGTGTGTAATGGGGTTGCGCTTTTCAAGTGAATTAAATATGGCACTAAGTCAGTGAGGATGAAGGAAGTGCACATGCTGTTGATGTCTTGGCATATCATTTGTGCTATTGTGGCAATGGCAGTAACTCTGCCAAGTCTTGCATGCTGTGTACTTTACTATAATGGCTCATCTGGCATCAGATCCAACAGTCACACTTTGGCACACTCTAGAAAGATGATTCATGCCTGTGCTGGCTATTATTGTCATCAGAAATAGCTTTCTGCCAGTGTAATTTCAGGATCAGCACGTCTCGGCAAGAAAAAAATTAGGATGAATGACTCTTCTGGCTGTTACTTCAGTTCTACACAGACTGGATTTGTTATTAACATTATACCTCAAGAACTTGGTTTATGTCTGGGGTCTAATCCAATCAAATTAGTCTCACTCCGTTAAGATTAAACAAAAGTCTGAGAGGATACAATGTCAATGACACAAAAATGGCAGCCGTGGAAGAAATGCAAGCATAGCAAGAGACGCTCGTCAGGGTGTCACCCTGAAGTAAATATTTATGTATTAAAAAAAAACCCAACTTTTTTTTTTTTTTTTTACATTAGACTATCTCTTTGTCAACATTGAATTAGCTAATTTAAAAATTCCCTTTTTTAAAGAAATGCTAAAAAAAGTTCAGCAAATGTATTACAGTGCTCTTTAGAAGAACAAATTACATTTTTAATACATCTCTGTTGGCATATCAACCTTTTTGTCAATGTGATGGCCTTCGATCAGACTCACAGTAATTGATTTGACTGATTATGACATTAATGAAAACAGGATGTTGGACTTTAAAATAGTTATGCTATTGTAATAGAAATAGAAACATTTTTTGTTAAATTTGCTTTGTAAAAATGTAGCTTAGCAGTCTTTGAACTGGATTGTAAATGTATGCAAGAACTGTACTGATAATCCACTGCAGATTTTAAGATGTAAACTATATTTGTGTTGTAATGTAAAGCCTTACTGTGTGGATTATATTTGAAACAAACAAGATTTCATCAAAGTATAAAAGTATAACGTGGACCTAAATGATGGATGATGTTAAAAGTAAACAAGGAAGTGAAGATGACTAATCTTCGTCCTCTGTATTTTTTGTTAAATTCCCCCAAGTTGACCAGATAAGACAGAGTCGTTGCGCTTATTGAGTTGTGCTAGTGAATGTGGCCTCACCTGCCTCTCCAGGGAATCACCAGATCAGGGTTGATCTTACGAAAGAAGTACTCTCCCCCAGACTGCCTGCCGTTAAAGATTCGCACCGGCGTGTCATCATTAGGCACCTCCTCCTCTGGCTTTGGCCTAGTCATGCCAATGTACTTTGGCAGGAAATGAATGAACACCTGCAAATTTGGGGTGAAGAAATTGGCTTTATTTCATAGAAACAGCCAAGATAGATGCTCATTCTGATTAATGTTAAACATACTTTTCTAACCCAGTTGGGCATGATGTGTGTACTGGGCGTTCGGTGGTGAATATTGAGGACAACGACGCTCAGGATGACAGAGAAGGTGACCAGGATCATAGTGAACATGACTTGTCAGCCAGCAGAAGCATGAAGACAGTGAGAGCAATGAGGATGGAAATGGAGAGTGTCATCTTCTCTCCTGCAGACAGTTTGGAGAATGAATTAAGACAGCCAAGGTAGTTTCTGTTTCAACAACGTTGAACACCTGATTCCATTCGAATGTTGGATACCTATTGATGCAAATGTCACTGGTGCTGTTGAAGGAAAAGAAAGTTACCTGACTCAGCACTGTGTCACAGATTAGCTAAATTTATACCCATCAATATTTCAGATTCTATATTTTTCACTGCATCAGTGAAACATCACTGGGCAGGCTCACTTCCTACTGTATACCTTTCTTTGTCAAGGATATGTAGTCGCAATGGCAAAACACGAGGGACATGCTAACCTGCTCCAGGAGGCAGATAGAAGACAAATATAGCCAACACACTGGTGAGGATGCAGGGCACAATGATGTTGATGATGTAGAAAAGAGGCTTCCTCTGTATGATGAGGTAGAAGGTGATGTCCTCATAAAGGTCCTCTTTTACATTCTTTCTTGAGGGTTTGTGACAGATGGCCCATTCTCCATTTTCTGTGGAGAACAGCAAAGAAGATAATAGCATTAGGTGTTTCGGTTTTCATAGTGCATATAAGCATCCTTGTAACATGAGCAATAGGGATTTTTTCAACATAGTATTGGCTCTTAAAATCACATGATAATATGACAAAAGAGAATTAGGAAACAGGCTACAATAGCAAGTGATTCCTCTTTTTGTTGAATCAAGATACATATAAAAAAGGATTGTACGTTCTCAATAATGTCATTCTGGTTACTGACCAGTGAAAGCATTCTCATCTATAACAATCTCCTGGATCTCTTTGCCATCATCATCCAGATAGTACTGCAAGTCCACCTCAGAGGCATCATATGTATACGAACGGAAAACCATGCTGCAGTTCTGCCAGTCAAATGGAAAGTAGGACACCTGTTAGAGTAAAAAGATATGGATTGCTGAATGAAGGCTGATGAAAATATGGAGGAAAACAAGACATAAATAGTCTTTCCTAGTGATTGTGCTGAGTGTTATTGAAGTTTCTATCCATGATCTGTCCAGAATCATGTCATATTGGCAGTTACTGATTGAGAGCTTGGTCATATGGTGAAAGGACTGAAGCTCATTATCAACAACATCAAAGGGCTTGTGAATGGAATACATAGCTTCAAATATGGATATTGCTACGGTTATAATATTAAAGAATCAGAATTAGTATATGAGTTCTTGAGGTATGGCAAAAAAATTGACTTCTGACCACCAAAATATAATTACTTTATCTTTTTGTAGAAGTGGACTTTTTTTTTTGCCTAATTTAAAGCAATTCCCACGAGGTGATCCTTAGATATTGCATTCACAAGAATGGGAAGTACGCACATACTGAAGGACAACCTGAAAATAATGCCTCTAGCCATGGGAATTACTGGTGCAGAGGCATACAAAGGGAAAGACAAAAAAACAGACAAACAGCGCATAGAGATGAATGACTTATTATGGGTTTGGCATCAGAGCACCTGAAGCACGGGATCCTTGTGTGACGGTACCTGAATGGAGCAGGAGCTGCGGTATATGGCTGGGGGAAGCCAGTTGACTTTGCCATCACTGTAAACCAAGACGTTTACGTAAAGAGCCACATCAAACTGACCATCATTACTGTAGGGACAAAGTGGAAAGACAAATGTGACACTCGGGGTCTGACAGCCTGTGTTGACATGACTTCTGTTTCATGGTAGTTTGCTCATAGTTATTGTGATATTATACTCAAAACCACAAATGTCCACAATAACGGGGCTTAAAGCGAGTAGGATTTGAAAATGTCAGAATTTCATCCCATGTTATCATTAATGAGACATTTCAGCTACTGTGAGTTTTAGTATTCATATATTTTTACATTATTGTAGCACACTTGCTATTATTTTAAAATGAATAATGCTGTGTTTTTTTTTATAGTCTTGCCCTGTCTCTGTAGTTACGGTACAATGGATGTTAACTGTGAGTGACAACAGATCGGACACTCACTTGTTTATAAGGTAGATGTCAGGACGCCACACTTTGTTGGCGGGAATCCTCAAAACTTTGATGTTGTCATATTCCTCTGGCTTCCATGACAACCTGTAGTCTGACCATGCCTGGATGTGAAAGATGGAAGGTGAGGAGAGAGAGGAAAAATAAGTTGAATGACAGAATACCAAAGTAGAGGTGAAATCATTACCATCATGCCCTGGTGTCTTTTATGTAATAAGGCCAAGTTTGTCCCGTCATTTAAACTCCACTGATATAGGCAAACAAACTAATGCTGCTGTCATAAACACTCAAGCCGCCCAGAATTCATGATAAGCAGGGGCAAGGGACAGAAATGATCAAGTGAGTCGGAGAATGAGAGAGAAAAAGAGAAGAAATCATTTTTGTTCATAGAAAGTGACAAGTCCAATTTGAGGGAGCTTGATAGAGAGAGAAAGTAACAGAAAGAGAAAGAGAGGAAGCAGGAGTCAGAGCATTCATCTTCATCTTCATCTGTGATGAAGATGAATGTTGTTGCACTTGTACCAGATTCATGAACACGTTGGTTGTCATCTCCTCGTTCTTCTCATTCTGTAGAGAGACAGAGACAGTGGAAAAAAGAGGTATTAATGATGCCACCAAGTCTTGGTCATGACAATAGCAACTATGTGGGAACGAATTGGGTATGGATGAATGGATGACTGTAAAGCACCCACAACAGATGTAATTAAAGGTAATGCTGCATTTTCATTTTCATTTTCTTTATTTTTTTTATGTTACTGTCTGATCCAAAACTTGTATCTCCAAAACTCTCTTTTCAGGAAAAAAAAATAAAAAAGTTTAATTACACACATTTAAGATTATCACCGATTCTGTTCATAATTTTTATGGACAGAATTTCTAGGCGCAGCCAAGCGGAGGAGGGAGTCAAGTTTGGCGGCCTCCAGATTCTGCTGTTTGCAGATGACGACGTCCTATTGGCCTCATCGAACAGTGACCTCCAGCTCTCACTGGGACGGTTTGCAGCCGAGTGTGAAGCGGCGGGGATGAAGATCAGCAGCTCTAAATCTGAGGCCATGGTTCTCAGCCGGAAAAGGTTGGTTTGCCCACTTTGGTTCGGGGGAGAGTCGCTTCCCCAAGTGGAGGAGTTCAAGTATCTCAGGGTCTTGTTCACGAGTGAAAGGAAAATGGAGCGGGAGATTGACAGACGGATTGGAGCAGCGTCGGCAGTGATGCGGACGCTGAAGCGGTCTGTTGTGGTGAAGAGAGAGCTGAGCCAGAAGGCAAAGCTTTCAATTTACGGGTCAATCTACGTCCCAACTCTCACCTATGGTCATGCGCTCTGGGTAGTGACCGAAAGAATGAGACCGCGAATACAAGCGGCCGAAATGAGCTTCCTTCGCAGGGTGGCTTGGCTCAGCCTTAGAGATAGGGTGAGGAGCACGGACATCCGGGAGGAGCTCAGAGTAGAGCCGCTGCTCCTCCGCGTTGAGAGGAGCCAGCTGAGGTGGTTCGGGCATCTGGTCAGGATGCCTCCTGGACGTCTCCCTGGGGAGGTGCTTCGGGCATGCCCATCAGGGAGGAGACCCCGGGGCAGACCAAGGACACGCTGGAGAGATTATATCTCTAAACTGGCTTGGGAACATCTGGGTATCCGCCCGGTAGATTTGGTGGAAGTGACCGGGGAGAGGAACGTCTGGATCTCCCTACTCAAACTGTTGCCCCTGTGACCCGGACCCGGATAAGCGGCAGAAAACGAAATGAAACATTTAAGATCCAAAATGAAAACGTATGCTTAAAGTCATCAGTGACCTATTTAATATTCTAAAAGGCCTTATATACATTGTTGTCAGTGACAGTGGACAGGCAATTTTTTAACAATGTGTTCCAATGACATTCAGTTATTTTTAAGCCTTGGGTATCCTTTTTATTTCCCACTAAGTTGGTAAACTATTGATAACAGACTATTTAACATTTCCACATAGCAAATGGCCCTAATCACAGCTTTTCTTTGCATTTTAAATATAAATTCAAGATAATCAATAGGCCAACGGCCATCTGATATTGACATGTGTGCATCAGTCTGACTTGGGTCAGGGAAATCCCAGAGCGTATCGTCTATGACATTACTTAGGCTATCCAAAGCTATCCTTCTGAACTCCCAGCATCACTTCTGTTTCTGCGTAGCATTTCACATAAAAAAAAATACATATTAAAATGCTTTCCATTGGTCATTTAGTAGATACATAACACTGAAAGTTGCTATGGAAAAATGTAGAAAATCAAATATGAGAGACATGTAGTTTTTCATCATATGGCAACAACAATAATAATTCAACATGTATGTGCCTGTTTTTTGTGTGTGTTTGAATTTACCACGCTGACAAGCTGAGAGAGGGTCATCCCCACTCGGACCATCACCTTGTCCTCCCAGTAACGGGCTGGTCTTACTTTCAAGTTGTAGTTCTGAAAGAGCTTCTGATGTAGCCGCCGCTCTACTTCTGAGGCTCCTGCATGAATGGAGGTTGAACAGGAAATGATGAGGGGGAGGACAAATGTGAAATGGTGGTCCACATGTTAGAAAGCATGCTTCTTTCACATAATTTTGTGAAATTTATCTTACTCAGGTAAAACAAAATTAGCTCCAGTTTGCTCAAAACCCGAGACAAGGAGAGTTCACATTACACTCATTTGTAACATCTGGTGGTTGTCTGCATCCTAGGATTATTTAAAGATAACTATGTTTGTTTGATGGGCATATTTCTTCATTTTTCATAGAGAATTAGTCTGTATCTATTTGACAGCTCTGGTATGCAGGGTCTTATGTTCTTTTGGACTTATCATTGCTGTACAAATAAACTCTGATTGATCATTGAAGATTAAACCTGAAATAAACCTAAAAAGCAAGAGACTGAATGAAGAACAAAAGCAGGGCTTAAATAATTCAACAACACAACCAAAGCACATGACACATGGTGGTAACACCCAGACCACAGTATCTTTGTTCTCTGTGGTTCAGTGAGCCTGGCCTACAGCTGGTTATAGGAGTTCAATTCTCACTGGGATGACTAAGCTAAAAATATACTCTGTGTGTGTATTCTCAGAATGGGTGCCTTGCTGTTTTTATGATTCATACATTCTTTAATTTGTCAGGCAAAGTAGATCATTACGCTTTGCACTGAAAATAAATACCGAAGGCACATAGAAGAGAGGAATCATTAGTGAAAACAAATGAGCATCAAACAAGGCATATTAAAGCTGATAAAGATATATCTTTTCAAAAATTGGCTCTCTGTTTGCTGAGGGAAGTGTCCAAAAATGTCTGAATTACTCCACTCATGACTGATTGACTTTAAGTCCAAATATATCCAAATATGTGAGATGAGGCAGAGAAGGACAGGCAGGACATGCAAAAGAAAGGGCAGGTGCTGTGCAATGGGTAGCAAAGGTGACTGAGCTAATGTAATTGATATGCAGCACAGGAATGGGATCAAAGAGATGTTTGGGATACCAGATCCATCGCGGACAAAAATAGTCTCTGATTAACAAACAATGATGTGATAATATGATTCATAACGCATTCCACGGGAGGATAGTATTTCTGGTTTTTACATGGAAAAAAACAAAAAACGACAGGATAAGGACTTGTTTTCATTTGGATATCCTCTCTTCTGAGTCTCCCACTTGTTCTCTCTGTGCCCTCTTTCTGTTTTGGAAATGCGGTTTTAAAATCATGGTAGCTGTAGGACAGAGGGACAAGAACAATATGCGCCACAACCCTTCTGAAGGTAGCAACCAGTGTAGGGTGACTCTTTACTTCAAACTCCAATGGTGAAGTCAGAAGGTGAAAGTCAAAGCCCTTCTGCTGAGCTTAGATAAGGCCCGCAGTGGAATCACTACTGATTCAACTCAACTGACAGAATTGGATGCAAGATGCTTGCCTGTTATCTGCTCAGACCGTCACTGTCCTGAGTGCTAAGATTGATGTATTTTTAAACAACAGAGGTAGAGTTGATTCGTTTTATGGGCGGCCTCAATAGGAAACATGCACAGCAATAGTAGTAGGATAGACAGAGGAATGGGAATACCAATCCACAGGTCAAAAACAAGCAGACAACAACTGTTTGTTTTCCAAGCACGGCACAAGGTTAAAGATCAAACATCCACTATATTTGTTTTTTTTCATCCCTGTTACTGTACCGATGGACTTACAGTATGTCTTCATTTAAATATAACAGCAATACATTCCTGTTATATGTTTCAGATTCAGAAAAGGGAATTTTCAGGGTATTTTTTAGTATATTATCTTGATAATGTAATGACATGAAAATGAACCAAGCGTTCTGTGAGAAGTCCTTACCGGTAAAAGTGAGACACAGGCAGCAGCATGTGATGATAAATGTATTCATCCCTGCAGGAATGTTCATCCTCATCCTGATTTGTCCAGTCACGACAGTCATGGCATCTTAGACTTTTATGTGCCAATTTAAGGCCCTACTCTCCTGAAGTCCAGAGTAAGCTTACCGTTCTACCTCCGACTAGATCATTTACGTGAACACCGTTGGGTTGATCGCAGCAGGTTGGTGTATCTCCAGCACCATGCAGCATTCAGATTCTCCCTCCAGCCACTTGGACTCTTTGTGACCATAGTTCCATGGATGAAACAGTCTGATTGGGCGTGCGTGCTGGGAGTGACAAGAGGACGGAATGCATTTGTACTGGGGCAGGCACCTGTTGGTGCTCACCAATCTGAGGTTATCAATGTGGGGATGGTGGGTGGGAGGAAGAGGAAGTGGCAGTGGTGGGATGGGGTTAAAGGAATGGCAATGGGCTATTGGTTATGACAATGGAGATATTTTTGGGGGCAGAGTAAGTAGGTGGGGTGGAGCGGGGAGTTTTGGACTGAAGTGGTTAACGTGGCATCTGTTGCTCCTTCCTGTACTTTATCTCTTCCACTTTTTAGTTTTTTTCCATCAACCCTTGCATCATTAACAAAAGGGACGTGCTTGATCATTCCCAATAAACTGCCTTGTGTAGAACTGATAAACAAATTTTAATTAATTTGATTGAAAATAATGACAAGGAAGACCTTTTACATCAATTTTACGATTCTGAGTCATTTAGCTATAAGAACGGATATCTTGAAATCACCATGATAAATAGTAGAATAATGTAGAATAATGAAAAATAACCTTGGCAGTTAGCAATACCATGCAGAGAGGGGTGTGATGTAGTAAAGGAATGGCAGTAATTATGATAATGTCCTATAATCATATAATAATCATAATCATATATCATATAATCATAATCATATAAAGTGTGCTGCTTTTGGCACATATTGGCATTAGTTAATGGAGATTTTGGCTCAGATCAAACTGATTACCAAAAAATTGCAATGAGACCTCAATTAACCTCAACAAAGGCCAACAGTAAAATGAGTTTAAAGATGATCTTACAAATATCTTAAAATTGGAAGCAATAGTTAGAGCAGGGATACATGCACAGCCACCATATTATTTTAGTGATATGAAATAAAATATGAAGCGAGCCAAAGAAATTGCAGTTAGTAGAGCAGAAAAGACATTATTCAGCAGAGCAAAGCATGACATGGCTACGTGGCTTTAAGCTAATACCCTACAGATTCCGTTTAGAACATGCAAGACGAGTCCAGGATTAACAAACTCCTCGGTAGGAGCAATGAGCCATGTTCAACAATGACAGAGAAGAGTGATGAGTTTGAGTAACGAAAGTGAGACTGACACTGTGGCTGACACTGGGTATTTGAGATGGTGTTGCCACTGTTATGTTAAGGAAAGTCCTGAGACATAAAGACTACCGGCATCTTGATTTTTGCTTTTTGGTTTTCCCTTTTTACATTTGTCTCTCAAGGGTCATTAAATTATTTTGTCACCCAAGCTAAAAAAACCCCAAAACATGTATCTATGACACAAACAGTGTATTTCTATTACCTCCATTCTGTGGTGTACATCCTCACTCTCTGTCATGCTGGCAAGGGTTTCCAGTGCAGAAACATAAACAGGTCATATATCTGAAGCCAGGTTGGGAGATGAAAGAATATCTTCAACTTGCCCTCCCACATGCCGCTACTCCCAATATAAATCAGTTTAAAAGGCTCCTGTGTGTTTTCATCTATCTGCTGAACAGCCTCCTTAGTGCTACAATTTAATGCAAGGTCAGAGAGTTAGATAGTGAGCTGCGGGAGGAAATGAGGGCATAGCCAAACTATAATACTGACGCACTATCAGCACTGTCGCCGCAATGACTTGTTGAGAATGATGGTCGTCTACTTCAGTTCAGTGTAGTTACACGCATTGAAATATCAGGGAAGCCTGTGCAGCGGAGTTCGTTTACCAGCACCAGTGTATGTTTGTAGTATTATTAAGGATTATTAATAGAGGAGCGGGAAGTGACGGCAGCTCTCAGGACCGCATTTTGACATAGATTTTGCCTTTTATATCTTCCTTTCAGATCTTTATTTAAAAACTGAATGACAGAATGAAAGAGCCTGATGAGAACAGAAGGTGTGTTCGTATCATGTGACTCACAAAGAGCGTGCGGTATGTATGTGTGTTTGCATATACGTGATGAAAGCCACACGTTAAGAGGCACAGGTCCCCTGCATAATGAGAATTCCACAAGCTACTGATGCAGCTGGTGAATGGAGCCAGCATGCTGCGGCAAACTCTGAAGTCGGAGTATTGTCCATCAGAAAAAGCTGTGCCGAAAATATGAAGAGGATTAATGGTTGCAGAAATATCTGCAAAGCATGTGCAAACAATCTGGCACATTCTAACAGAAGGAAATGAAAGGCACACAGCCTGCTCATTAAAGCATTTGGTTTTCCTCTGTGTTTATCTGTGAACATGGCATATAAATATCCAACACTGGATCAAAACTCTTAAGACCCGGAGTTCCTTTGCAGCTAATATACTATAAAGAAACACACCAGGAGCTCAGATTTATGTATTTATACAGAGGGTCAGGTACGGTAACATTGGTATATTTTATGCAATTATCAATGCTAAGAGAGGCAACGACAGTTTCAGTCAACAGCATGGAGGCTGAGAAGCTCTTTAACACGACAGAGAAATCTCAACACTCAGTGATGTCACAAGCACAGTTAAGAAATTGCGTGATGTGAGGAAGATCCATTCCTTGCGCATAAAAGCTTATTTTTATCTAAAATTTTTATTTTTAATTTTTTATCTAAAATCATATGCCCATTTACAACAAAGGTATTTGGTTATGTAGGTTGGTAAGTTAAAACGGGTCTGGTTCAAATCCAAGGCCACGTGTCCCCCCGCTTCACAGGGAAGGGGTCGGCGGGCGTGTGGTTGAAGCTGGCATCAATGAAGATGGCTAAGGTGCCCACAGTGGTGAAGACAACAAAGATCCAGAGGAACATGCGGTCCACCACCATGGCCACATACTGCCAGTCCTCCTTCAGCTGGACAGATGGAAGAACGGGTGGAGAAATTGGAAAAAATTGGTAGAGTAATGGGAAGACAGACAAAAAGAAAACAAAGTTCAGAAATGAAATCAAGGAAGGAAAAAAAGGAAAAGGACAAAAAAAGATGGACTAGCAATTGCACTAACATGGAGAGATAAACTTACAGCTTCATAGTCCTTCTCAGCCTGCAGAGCCTCAGCAATATATGTGATAGCTTCTATAGCTGACTTAAGCTCTTCAGGTAGTGTGAGGTAGCTGCTGGGACCGTCGATGAACTTCCTCAGATCTGTGCACATGCCCTCTGGCTGAAACCTGCATGGCAACACACACAAACACATACGCATTAAGGTCATGGGACAATAATGTGCAACGTTGTGACCAAGTGAAGTGCTAAGAAAGTGAAATGTAATGAGGGCACATCAAGCCCCATTATGCAAACTGAACTAATACTGTTCAAACAAGCTGGCAGAATGTGGCAATGTGTAAGCAAATGTGAGTGCAGGCTAATTAAAAGCCAAAAAATAGTACGGCAGCATGAGGTAGACTGCAAGTAGCCTGTGCATCCCTTTGTTATTTAGAGAGGAATAAAGAGAAGGTCAGAGGAGCTCCACAGGCCTGCTGTGCCAGTGTGGGAGTCACTGCTCTGCTTCTGCTGACTGTCACTGACTGACAAATACTCTTTGAGTTTTGTTTGCGTGAGAATGTTCCTGTGTTTTTTTTCCTGTCAGTCACGCTCGGTTAACAACTGGCAGCTGGTAGGGTTTGCGAGCAGTTGCCGAGGGAAAGCTGTGCGAAGGTTGTCGTCACGCACGTGACGATCTCACGGTCGATCGGACAAAAATCTTCAGCTGCCACCCAGTGCACTTAAGTTGCTAAAGCATCCAGAGAACACCTCTAAAGGTCCAATTTGTAAAATGTGACAAAGATATTAGGGTATATCCAAACATTTAGCAAGCAGTAGATAACCAGGTGCCAAAGTAGAATGTAAATGATGGTGAATGATTTGAGGCCTTTATGTAAGATTTTCTCCCCAAGCTGGGAACAGTCACAGTCTCTGAGACCAATGAAGGCCAGTCTGATGATGGGTATAGGGTGGTATAGGGTACAGTATACAGGTGATTTACGGTGATGACGCTGATGAAAATTATGACTTCAAGACAACAGGACAACAGGGTATAGGAGGAAGTGAACAGCGAAGCAGAGTTGTGGCGAGGCAATTAAGCTCCTCAGAACTCAGAGGGTTTTTCTCTATCAAAAAGGAAGTCATGTGAAAGACAATTTCCTTTATTTCAAATTTTGATTTTAAGTTTGTTTGCTTATACATAAACTAAAGGCTAAGACAGTTTCTGAACGTGACACTCGAATACATCTCTCCGCTGAAACTGAGTGGCCTATCAGACTACTGTCAGTAGAGGTACAAAATATCATAATCACATTGAAAATGCAGGGGGTAGCTGGCTAGCATGGTAACTTCCATATAAATGTTCGCTATCCCTGCTTGCTGACATTAGTCAAGCCAGCATGAACTACTTTAGTTGTAAGAGAAGGAACATTTGTCCCTTTAAAGTTCTTGAAGAACCTCGAAGCATTACTCATGAACCTTTCCTGCTCTGATTTCTCCTGCTGCATTAATCATAGACGGTGTCCTTGATCAGTGACACACTACATTCCCATTAGCTGCTTCCAGTGGAGTATCAGACACACAACTCTAATACATATCTAACAATTAAGTAGTGATGCAGCACGACTCACTCCGCAGGATATCACAGTTCAAATGCTTCCTCGAAAAACGACAGCACCTCTGAAATGAAAGTATCATTCTGGCTGATTATGTATTTTATTGGATATGCTACTGCTGCACTCACCTGTGGTTGCGGAGAGTTGAGAATAAAACATTGAGTCCAACAGTCTCCCAAAAATCCAAAAATGTGCACACCTGAAATGTGTGTACTAGCTTTGGAAAGAATAAAGAATCATTACCATTATGCTCTGACAAATTGCCATTATCCTCCTTGCTGAACAGCTGTTCTGTGCTTTCTATGAACATCTGGTATTTCATGAAACACCTCAAATATTAAACACCTCTTCAAATCTCTGATCATTAGGAAAATTATGATCTGAGCTGTAGGTCAGACAGTATGCCACTAGAGGACAGTATGACACTATGATTTTAACTATGAAACACTGAACCCTGGATAGCCGGGACCGAGTGGAGCGCTGCCTGGTATTCAGTGCAGGAGGTTTAAGGGTCACAATGCAGCGCTGCCATTGCTGCTGTTCCTGCAGGCTGTGACCACAGACAGTTGGAGCCTCATTTTATATGTGTGTATACACACAATATGTATATAGAGAGTGACATAAGAGAGGGTGGTAGATAGAGCAAAGGAGACACACCTTGCCCTCTTGACCCCTTCTCCCATTTCCTGTCTTTGTGGCTCAAAGCAGCACTTTCTCAGCAAAAATGAAATAACTGTAAGGAAAATATTCAACTAAAACTGGCTGCCCAGACATAATCCCAATTAGGAAGGTGTGTGTGTGTTTCTATGTGTAGGCTCAAAAGAGATACTGCTGTCTCATCAAATTGTTCTAATAGATTCAGTTTTTCCCTCTAAACATATTTTTTTTTCTTGCAAGAGGTTTAGGAGAGGGAGGAAGCTTTGAGTTAAGTAATGAACAACCAAAAATACATAATCGTCATTGTTTTGAGATGTTGTATACTGTGTGCCTGATAAAGTTATTTATGTAGAATGCAAGTTGGATTTCACAGGACAAATACAAGCAGTCGGAAAACAGGAAATGCTGGCCAATTTAGAGATAAAATACAACACAGATTTACACCTTAGACTCTGAGTGCGAAACGGAAAAACTAAAAATACAACAACCTATAGCATATTTTTAGTATTAATTATTTTAGTATTAGCTAGTAGCATACAGACAGACCAAGTGAGGAAGGCTTTTGAATATGAGCCATTGCCCCAGTTTGCCCAGCATATTCACATACACGCAGATCAAAAAGCGTGAAAAATGACCAAAATCTTAAGCACATGCACCTAGCTATAGCAAGACCACCGACATAGAGTGGGTATGGTTCTCACCTGTTGGGCTTGGGGAACAGGATGGATGAATCAGGCTTGCGGATGAAGTATTCATCAGCTACTTTGCTGACGACGACCATCTTTTTTTCCCGTTTGGGCATGGTCTCAAGGTACATGACGTTCTCTACCTTTGGCCGCAACATGCATAGGTAAGGAGGCAGCATGTGGATGAAGATCTAAGAAGAAACATGCAAAGCAGGGGGAGTGAATTTGTGGGTTTTTTTGTAAAGTACAGTGTGAAATCTAGGAATCACAGAAGAAAACCTACAAATGTATAGTTCTTAAACTCCAAATATGGGGAGACTTAGTTCCTGTTTGAGTCAACAGTTTTTTGGCTCTTTCAAGCCTCCTTTGCCTCCCTGGTGATGTAAATATATCAGTTTGGATTCCTGTTTTATGATTAATGGAACAGCTGATATGATATGTGCTTGCCCTGCCCTTGCCTGTTAAGGTTGAAAAATGAGTCAAAATGTTGAGTTTAACAGCGAGATAACCTTTGAGAACAGTGGGTGGGGAAACCAAACAGCTAACACTTTCCAATTTTTCAACAGCTACCCTCAAGGTGTCTTTGAGAACATACTCTCTGGATGCACCAGCGGAGTGTGTAGATAAACTATTTGGCAGATGTGTGGGAAAAAAAAGGTTCTTTTGATACAACTATTTGTCGGTCAGGAGGTTAGTCAGCATTCAAAGTGTCCTTCAGATGGTAGTGTGTATGAATGTGTGTGTGAATGGGAAAAACATGGCAAGTGTTGTAAAGCGCTTTGAGGAGTCGGGAGACCTACAAGGTACTCCGTACTGTAAATCCATTTACCATTTACTACAGCCCTGTCACACTTGACACTGTCATTGAAAAGAATACCAGAGTATTTTGACTTGAATAGAAAACAGAAAATCCCTGGGCCAAATGTTAATCTTGATCATTTATCACGGATGCTATTTGCCCCTGTGAATGGCTGTTTTATCTGCACTTTGAAGTGCTTGGATATGCTTCATCTCGACTTGCCCATATTCACAGATGGATGTCAATAATGGCCCACTAGAAAGGACCAAACTGTGCTGAATATGAATACTTTCTCAAGTGATCTCCTCTGGCTTTTATCTCCCCTTTTTCTTGGTACTACAACACTTGGCATATCCCCAGAGAGAAAAACCCACCACCCTGATTACATCAAGGAGCAGCCAGATTGGCCAAACAGGGAGCTCATCAGGTTTTACCCTTGCAACACTGCTGTACAAATTCTCTTGTGTTCTATTAATTATTAAATTGTGTGACCAAGTGTAAGGGATAATATGCATTGCAATTAATGCAAAAATAGATAAATAAAAGAAAATCTTTTTTATTGGATTTCTTCTATTATTATTTGTTAGCTACTTGAACCCTATAAAATCTCTCTCTGAGTGCAGATTCTCCTGTTTAAGGGCCAAATAGGAGAACAGGATTTGCCTTCAAAAGGGGGCAGATTTTTGACAAAGCTCTAAACGCCTCTCAATTTATTGGCCCCAAAATGAAACAGCTGCAAATTGGCTTAAGGATGAATATTAATTTGGAAAATGGCAGGGTTAAATGTCCAGCTTGGAAGAGGTACCATTACAGCTTTAATAACTGCAATAAAATATTGCTTGGAGAAGAAAAGTTAATATTTAGCTCATTTTTCAGAATATTAATTATTATATTAGTAGTATGGATGGATGCCATTTTTTCAGACATCATTTGTGTGTGTTTGCAGAGGGATAATTTGGATTTTTATATTGATCACACATTCAGTAAATAGTGTAAACACTTCGCACGGTGTTGTTCACATGCCCACACATCCGGCGGACACAGAGCAACATTAGCTCTCATTTAGAGTCATGGTTCTAGCTTCGATCCTAACCCAATGAATTAACAACGCCTTGGTCTCAACCAACACCTGATAATATATATCTGTCCCTTCAGCTGAAAAATGCTTCCCCATGTTTACTTGGCCAAGTTGTAAACAGCAGTTTTCATTAAAACCAAGGAATGTGCTGGAAAAAAGAAAAAAAACTAAACTAAATAAAACAATAACAACAACAAACAAACAAACAAAAAAACACTCTACACTTCTGCATTCGCTTTTCATGATGTTCCACTGTTAGCATAAAATATTAGTGCAGCTTTAAAATCAGTGAGATCTGGATTCAATAATTAGATAAGCTGAAAATATACAAATTTTTCTATGCCAGAATCTCTCCACGATTCATGACACTGATGCTCTGAAGAGCGGGAGGTGAAAAAAAGCCCAACTTCTAATGTTCTTTGCTCCCATCAGTCCGGCACTAAGCAGCTTAGTTCTATTAAACCACGTAAATCACCTGCGTGTGAGCCATTTGAGGTGAATGTTCCTTGAAAGCGTGACGACACTCTGAGCAAAGTCTAGAGCTGCTGCTCAGGCCTGTAATTAGCTGCACATAATGTAGAATGAGGGGCCACTGATGGAGGTTAATGGTATAACATGACGTTCAGGCTGTTCAGGACTGTGTTGCCTTAATCCAATACAGTCTCTACATTTTTTCACTGCCTCTATTGACTGATTACACTGATAAAGGTGTTGCTTGCTCATATATAATATGACTTAAATTTATTATTGTTTTTAATTTTCACCCTCAATCTCATTATGTAGCTCATAATGTGTATTTATGGCTGTAAAGCTTTTGCATCTGCTTCCACTCATTTACCATTATAATGACTTGGATTATTATTATTCTAGTCATTATATTTATGTGGTCCCAATTTGTCACTGACCCATCTTAGTTTGTACTTGGGTGAGCAAAGCTTAAATGATATTTGATTGTATATATTGAATATACTGTACTACTAGGAATGTAGTCTTTGGTGCAAAGGGGGGTGTAACCCAATCTCAGGACTTTTACTCAAGTAACAGTTTCGGGGACTTTATTAATATTTTCTGTACTGCCTCACTATGTTCCCAGTCTGTCACCTCCGTCAGAAAATCGGCTTCCTTATTCTACCGTCCTGCTAAAAAAATGTGGCTGCTACACAGAGGAGTGACAACATTTTTGCTGCTTTCGTAGAGTCAGTGAGCTCGAGGGTTACCAGTTCAAACTTGAGGATGTTTTTTTAAGTGTAAATTAACCGGTTCATGTGTGTAATACCTAATACATCTGCCCTTGAAGGCAAGAACCTCACCCTGCGGACCCACATGGGCATATGGTGGGTGTTGGACGAACGGTGGTGCAGGTTGAGGACGACCACACTCAGGATGACAGAAAACGTGACCAGGATCATGGTGAACATGATGTAGTTGACGATGACGGGAACTCCCAGCGACGTCTCAGGGATCTTATCAGCCAGCAGCAGCAGGAACACAGTCAGGGTGAGCAACACGTTGATAGACAGACCCATCTTCTCTCCTAATAGGGGAAACATGTAATACAAAGATCCTCACAATATTGAGAGAGCAAGCACATCAGATTGTATTAGATCATTTCATGGCTGCTAGAGTCCAGTATTAATCCTTGTTGACAAAAGTAACAATTGCAGTTTCCAACTCAAGCCCAAATTTGAGGGTCAGAAATTTCACTAAGAAAATAACTCCAGTATGAAGTTTGGTTTGCTTTCCGCTGTTTCGTTGCACTGTTTTCCGCCGCTTTGTTGTCTTTCGTGAACATCGGAAAGCAACGGGAAACATAGTCCCTTCAGCAAGTGAATGATCATGTATGGGGAGCTCCGGCGCTACAATAACTTTACCCAGTGTTTGAATGTAGGTGTATACACTCTATTTTATCAGACACTTTGCCATAAAATTTTGAGCAGAGCTAGTGGAATTTATTTTTTCGACATTCTGTCTTTCTCTATGCTGTTGCATTGTATGACCTCACTTTTTGATTGTAGAGTTTTTAGATTTTAGTTTGTAAATGTCACATTAAGATTTAATGTTCAGTTTTTAGTAAAATGAGTTATTAGGTTTAGTTTTACCAAATGTGGTTTGCAGGGAACTGCAGCATGCAAACTCACTTGCCCACTGAATCCATGTAAACAAGTGTATTACAGAAATCCTCTCGGAACAACAATAAGTGTTGTGAACAAATCACAGCTGATTGCTCTCAGCAGTTTTCACGATTTTCATTTTTAAGGTTATTGATTCAGCCATCTGATCTGGAATTGAATCTGCCTGTGCACAATAAGAAAATGATGCTGGCTGTTTCTGAGAATGATGGGGACAATCCCTACAAAAGGCCACATCAACTATTCTGTATTCTCAATTTATGCTGTTGGCATACCTGCATCAGGGGGCAGGTAGAAGTTAAAGATGGCGATGACAGTGATGAGGATACAGGGGATGATGATGTTCAACACGTAGTACAGAGGCTTCCTCTCAATGATTAAGTAGAAGGTCATCTCCTCATAATTATCATCGTTCAAGTTCTTCCTGCTTGGCCTGTGTCTAATATACCACTCGCCGCTCTCTGGAGAGACATTCATAATTCAAGAATCAGACAATCAGCGACATGATGGCTTTAATGAACAAACAATGAATAGAACAAGATGACTCAAAGAAAACGGCAGGCACGTAAACGACGAGTAGAAAGGAAAAAATGTAAAGCAAAAGGGCTTCATTAAAGAGAGAACAAAAGTAATTCAGTGTAACTTGCAGAAGAATAAATCCCCCCCTAACTATGATGTCACTTACCGTGCATGTCATCTCCTTAAAAACCTGCTCCAGGCATTGATTCATTGATTGAACCCTTAAAAACTCATTTCTGTTTCATAAAATTACATATTTGTACTTTTTCCATGGAAAATCACATTTTGGCCTTAAAATCTTGGATATAATTTTAGACTTATATCTCGTTTAGGTTGTGGGGATCTATGAATATTCTTCTTTAGCCTCACCCCGTCTCTGCTCGCCGCTCCGGTCTGTGCCTGCAGTTGGACAGAACCGGCGGTTACCTGCTCTGCCTTCTTCAGACTTTTAAACTTGTCTACTCTATGCTGAACACTGGCAAGGTCTAACACTGGAGTAATTCAGCCAAACGTGTTAAAACCAGACACGTATTCTCGGGGGGAATAGGAAGAGCTACTTGTACAAGGTTGCCGACAGAATGGTAAATTTTGTATCTACAATTTGACATTTATTTTTGTCATGATGTGTGTAGTAGTACCTAAAAACACCACATGGACATGTTAAGAAGGCCAAAAATGTGATTTTCATCTGTAGTCTTTATTAAAATATAATGCACCAAATTCTCACCGCTGAAAGCCTCGTCCAGCAGGACCTCTCTGATCTCATTGCCTCTTGAGTCCAATGCATACTGCATTTCGATCTCTGTTATGTCGTATGTGTACGAGCGGAACTTCATGGTGCAGTTCTGCCAGTCAAATGGGAAGTATTCCACCTAGACGGAGGAACGAAGAGGGTGGTTACAGGATACACAGAGGGGGAGCACAAGAACAGGTAAATGTATATGTTTTAATTTTCACCTTCACTCCACAAGAGCTGCAGTAGAGTGCAGGGGGAGTCCAGGTTACTCTGCCATTACTATAAACCTGAACATGGACCCGCAGGGCCACATCGAACACCCCGTCATTACTGCAAACAGAGATTTACAAAAAATGAGAATTTAGAGCTTTAAAGCTTTCTTGTCATTGAGCATCCTTTATTTACTATTTTAGTGTACATGAATGCCATATACTTTCCAGCTGAAATCGCTGAAATCAGAGGCTTTCTTTGCAAGAGCTGCTTGACAAACCCCAAAGTTCTAGTTAGAGATGATGCGTATTATGGATATGGTTATCAGCTGTCTTTGTTAACCCAGGCTTTCTGCATCAGATTCTATGTGATGATTTGACTTCCCCTCTGTACAAAATAAACCGATCACATGCCATTGGCTTCATTCATCATGAAAAGGCTTTGATAACGGACAGCTATTGAGATTATTAATAAAATATATTATGGCAACAAGCAACATCATTGCTGCACATGAAACACAAGGGAACAGCATCAGAAAGTTGCTGGTCATTAAAATGTCTATACATATTTCACCTCTAAGTTCATTCTAATGTCTGTGTTTTTATTTCTAATGTTACGACTCCAACCTGTTGTAAATTTTAAACTGATGCAGAAGATTCGTTGCATGCATTCCACTGCATTTAGGTCAGTCCCATACTGAACACTCATACTCACAACTCAAAGTCAAAACTTTTTAAATAACTGAACATTATCTGTGATAAATGCCAGTATAACAAACTCAGCAGCTGATCTGAAAAATATAACCACCTCTGCAGATTTGTAGCCTTTAGTAATTTTCCACCGCCCACAATCTGTGTCTCAACAGGAACAGATTTAATGAAAAGTAACTCTTTAAGACAGCAGTCTACACCCCTCTGGTCACATTAAAGAAACAATTTCTGAGGTTCCTCCTGTGTTTGCATTTTGTCCTCCAGTTTGCCCAGACTTTCTTTGTACGCTACTGTATGACAGGCTGCGATTACTGAATATATGGTATTTGACCCACTGTAGGAGTATTATTTGTTGCCACCCATTGTTTGAGTGAGATAGCCTCCAAGGATTTTAGACTGGACTCAAATTAATAGTGACATGGCTGAAAATATATATACAGTATATACAGTATATATACACGTATATTTCTAGCACATAATAGCAGCCGTCCGGGTTTGGTTCTCTTCTCTGTTTCCTGCCACTTCCTTTCATTCACTCTTGCTTTTCTTTACATTGTGACGTAACATCACCACCTCGAAAAAAGTTGAACATCTGGTCAGAGTAACTATATCTCATATATCTGAATATAGCAGTCACACTGCTCCTTCTCTCACCACAGAAAGACACCATATCGAGATTTGGCTGCAATCCTGAAATGCTGGACCCCACTAAAACGCGTTAATTGGAATGGGTGAAAAGAAGAAAACTCAAGACACTTCACAGGTTTTTTTTTTTCTAACAGCGGCATTAATGCTGGATGTATACAGAGCTGTTTCTTTATGGCAAGCTCAAAACATTTGTACAAGAGAAAGTCTTAGATGCAGATTTAGCCATCTGTCAGGGTGCTGTGACTGCCTGCTGCAAATTTATACTTGCTACTAAAATGACCAGCATTGATCATAAGCACACAGAAAGACGTGCATGCTTAAACATTTGTGGATTATGGTTGTGTTTTGGGTCTTGGCTAGAGTACCTACATAGTGTCATCATCTCAGTTTTCAGGGGGCCGTGCCGCTAAATTGCCTATAAAGTGTTGGTGAATGGAGCAGTGGGTATATTTAGTTGTGCTAATGGGGTTGTGTGTGTATGCAGCATTAAAGGAAAAGAGGACTGCACTCGCAAATTTTTTAATTTAATGCTGTGACATAGACAGTTTCCCACTGTACTGGGCCTGCACCGGGTCTTTAACCTAATGACAACTGGGTGCAGCTTTGTGAAGTTCTGGCAACATTACATCAAACAATCTGCTGCCATTACACTATCTGCATAAGCAGTGAGCCACACTCAGTGATCAAGAGTGGTCAGTAGAGTAGGAGACTATTTTTACTTGTGAATGTTTACACTAGACTCTATTTACTAACACCTGTTATGACCTCTATATTTACCTCAACCACAGATGTTTTCAACTGTCTGTTGGTCATTCAGTGTGATTGTTAGCAGGATTACTCAAAAAAACTGGATGAATTTCAATTAAATTTGGTAGGAGGATGGGCAATGGAATAAGGACATGCTACATAGATAAAATGTATATCTACTATTATTATTTTTTGCTCCAGTGTAACAGAGACAGAGGTTTGGCATAGCCAGGACACAACACAATTGCTTGTAACAAGATGTCAGTGTTGTTGAAACGCAACAGTCTGTTCCATTAAATGGAATGCTGAGCAGCAAAGGTTGTTCACATGTTCACTGGGATTCAAATGAGCTTTATAAATATCAGTCTGACTTTCATATCCCTGTTTTTTGTGGTATATGATTTTACGTTTAAGTTTTTATAGACCTTTTTTCACAGCAGTCATTTAGACAAGGAAGAGCAGGTAAACACAGGTGCGCTCAGTGTTACTAACTGAGACTCTCCATTAAGAATGTTACATTTTGTTGATAAAACTTGTTTTACCTGTGATTTGATATCAGTATGGCTGCTGTGAACTAGGTTTATTATATGTAATTCTGAAATGCCAGTGTTGATTCCAGTTACCGGTGACTCTCCTATTTGATAACCTTCATGTGTTTCACCTGTGTCCTGTTTTCTGCACCACCCTGATGTTATCCTCACCCTCCATCTGTGTTTAAATCTGTCTACTTCCCTTTTTCTTCGTCAGATCAACAGTGTATTCTTGTGCCTTCATTTTTCCATTCATTTGGGATTTTTGCCTTCTTTTATTTTAAATCTTCAACAGATATGATTGATCTGTCTGTCAGTCTGTGTGACCTGGATTTGGGCCCAAACCCTGATCCCAGTGTTCCTGTCACATACACATAAAGGAAGTATTTCCTAGGAAGTGACTGCATGCATTTACATTTATAAGTATAAAATGTATTAAAAACAAGGAACAAATTCATCAATATGTGGGGGAGGGTGAAAACAAAATGTCCCATTGGCCCAGAGAGAAATTAGCCTCAACAACAACTACAATCCAAACAAAATTGAGCAAATGCCAGATGTTTTCTCCTCTCATCTAAGTCCTGATTAATTCATGTCACCATGTTTGCAGTGCCAATGCTTACTTGTTGATGAGAACAATGTCAGGCAGCCAAACTTTACCCGAGGGGATGCGCAACACCTCAATGCCATCATATTCCTTCGGTGTCCATGACAAACGATAATCTGTCCACTCCTGGTTTAAAAAAGTAAAAAAAAAAAAAAAAAAAACAAAAAAGCTTTTGTGATCTTTTTTCTTCGTCAGATCAACAGTGTATTCTTGTGCCTTCATTTTTCCATTCATTTGGGATTTTTGCCTTCTTTTATTTTAAATCTTCAACAGATATGATTGATCTGTCTGTCAGTCTGTGTGACCTGGATTTGGGCCCAAACCCTGATCCCAGTGTTCCTGTCACATACACATAAAGGAAGTATTTCCTAGGAAGTGACTGCATGCATTTACATTTATAAGTATAAAATGTATTAAAAACAAGGAACAAATTCATCAATATGTGGGGGAGGGTGAAAACAAAATGTCCCATTGGCCCAGAGAGAAATTAGCCTCAACAACAACTACAATCCAAACAAAATTGAGCAAATGCCAGATGTTTTCTCCTCTCATCTAAGTCCTGATTAATTGCAGTGCCAATGCTTACTTGTTGATGAGAACAATGTCAGGCAGCCAAACTTTACCCGAGGGGATGCGCAACACCTCAATGCCATCATATTCCTTCGGTGTCCATGACAAACGATAATCTGTCCACTCCTGGTTTAAAAAAGTAAAAAAAAAAAAACAAAAAAACAAAAAAGCTTTTGTGATCTTGATTTAAACAACAATTACTGTTGTAGCCAATTTATCATTCCATTATTTTACATTTTATTTCTTAATTTTTCCAGTGCTTTAATGACGTTCCACAGGGACGATTTCCAAGTGCATGTGTCCTTGTGTAACAAAACAGCATTTGCATAATTTTTCTGTTTACTCTATGTTATTAAGGACTACTCCAAGTGTTGGAGTAAATTCACTTGGATGTTTTTGTGGTGGATTGATACTAAACTAGAGGTTTTTATGATAGTACTCTTCATTGGTGAGTTGGTCAAAATAATGTGAAACAATAAAAGTTATACACTTTTAGAGTGTGTGTTAATGAAGAATCTGTGTAGAAGATTCCTTCCAAGCTAAAGGTTTTTGCGTCCCTTTAAGAACCTGACAGATCAGTTATGCAGGGCTGGAAATCCTCAAAAAATATTCAAAAACCAACTCAAATGTACGCCACAGTACAACAAACACTGTATAAACACTTACCAGATTCATGACAACAGTTGTGCTCATTTCTTCATTTTTCATATTCTGCAACAGAAAGATTGAATTGAGAGTGTTACAGTCAAACTTGTTTCGCTCCATTTACGCCTTTAATGAGTCAAATCATCTCAAAGGGCAGGACCCGTACAACAAAATTTCTAGTAAAAACAGTTTACTGGGCCACTTCACAAGATATTGGAGTACAAGATACACTTAAAAATGTTTTGGCACAATTGACAAATGTTTAATCACAGCATCTTCTTCAAAGTAAAACAGTCATGGTACAGATTTACATAGTTAGATATCCTTCGCCATGCAGAGAACCGTCTCTCGTTGCTGAAACCGAGCAAGAAGCAAAAATAAACCAATCAACAAACAGCATGATCGCACTCAAAAAATAAGGGAAGTAGTACAATCACATTATATTTGGGACAGGTGGAAGGGGCAGGCAAGGCAAGGCAGGTTTATTTTGATAACAACAAGGCGATTGAAAGTGCTTTACAAAATCTAAAAATGGGATTCTTGGGACAGAAGGTAGCCTGTCCGGGATGACCTGAGGGGGCTGGAGGGGTCATAATGGAGCAGCAGATCAGAAATATATTTTGACCCAGGACCATTCAGTGGCTTGTAAACGAACAGCATTATTTTGAAGTTGGTTCTTTGTTGGGAAGGAAGCCAGAGTAAAGATCTGAGAAGTGCACTGATATGATCCACTCTCCTGGTCTTGGTGAGGACTCGAGCAGCAGTGTTTTGAATCAGCCACAGCTGTCGGATCTATGTTTTAGGCCGACCTGTAAACACAGCATTACAATAGTCGAGCTGAGTGAACAAAAATGCATGGACCAGTTTTTCTCCTGTCCTGTTGGGATATTAGTCTCTTGATCCTTGAAATGTTCTTCAGGTGACAGGTCATAGAACATGTGACATCATGAGACAGAAATATTTTTTTGCAAAAATTACAAAAATAACAAAGCAATGGAATATTGAGCACAAGGCTGCCATGAACTATTCAATGGTGACACACCATGCTGAAGCAAATTGTGGCTCCTCCGCTTCACTTCAAACCAAGAAAAAAATAAAATAAAAT
This sequence comes from Mola mola, assembly GCA_001698575.1. NCBI lineage: Eukaryota > Metazoa > Chordata > Actinopteri > Tetraodontiformes > Molidae > Mola > Mola mola. The sequence goes on from KV751344.1 coordinate 84,644, forward strand.
AGACATTTTGGAGATAACTGATAGTCTCAGCAACTTAGAGTTGATTATTTTGGTGTTTATTCAACAGATTTCATCCACATGACATCATTTTTGAGATATTACCTGTATTAAAGTGGTGTTAGAAGTGCTATTGCTAGGGTTGGGAATTTCTCTCTAATACGTTTTGGTTTAATTTGGGAGGGTGCAGCTTGGTCAAGTCTGCAGCCTGAAGCCTCTCTCCTCTCAAACTTATTGACTGCAGCTTCAAGGTGTCTTCACATCAGACTTGTTGAAAGTTGCATGAACATATTGCTAGTTCCAACTTTGTAAGGTTGCCATTGTGACTTTTTATATAAAAGTGAGTACAGTATTCAGGCACAAGCCTCAGATTATTGTAAAGGGACGCACGTCTGAATGTTCTTTTAAATGGTCTTCTACCAAGACCATCCAGCCTTTTGGCTCTTATTTTCTGGGCTTATTTGAAAGGCTTTGTTTAAATTTGTTTTTAAAACTTGGACTTGATCCAGTGAACATGCATTAGGCAGATTACTGTCAGTACTGCTTTGCAGAAGAGCCGCGCTATGTTTTCACAACCAAAACAACCATGACAAACTGAGCTGCTCCTTAAATCAACCGGAGAAAAGATCGATGACTAAAACGATTAGAATTTACATGGCATTTGTCATGTCAAATCATGTAGATTATGTAAAACACAATTTCATTGCTGCTGACAACTTTGATCTTACCATACCGTACAAGGTTGCAAGCCGAGTTGTGACACAAATCCCATTAACTGTTACAGCTACATGCTGGGAATACAGACATTTGAGCTACTTGCTGGTTTGTCAGCAAAGGATACACATCAACTACTACATTATGGAGGCTCCGGTAAAGGTGCTTGCATGCCAGTGTGTGAGAATGTGTGCCTGTGTGCATGTGAGTGTCTATCTAGCGGGAAGGCGGAGCTTTCCTGAATTGGCCCGTTATTTAAAACGCTGAGAGGAATGTCACGGAGACAGCTGGCACAGCACAGGGTGAAGGGAACAAGGGTAGAGAGACTTAAACCATTTCTCTCCTTCTTTCCCTCCCACCCTTATACAAACACACAGACACATATTTCATTACTGACCTATCACTTGCTCATTATTCCTGTAACCATTTGAATTCACCTCAGGGTGACTCCCTGGAGCACGCGCGGGGGGTGGGGGTGTTAATAATAACTCTGCTATTATCCTGCAGACTAGTTCTGGGCAAACAGGGACTGAGTGTTCAAGTGGTTTACTTCTTGATTCAAGATCAAGATTGTTCCACTCCAGGACTTAAGGGTCCCATGTGACATCCTCTCTAGAGTGAGACTGACCTTGAGTGCAGATATAAGAGCATGCTCAGTGCGGTGCATGTGTACAGGTGTCACAAAAAGGTGTCCACAAAATAAAATGAAATTGTGTGTGTGTTTGTACTGGTATATTTGTATGGTATTAATTTGCATTAAACCAGTGTTGTGAGGGAATTTCTGCTCTGAGACAACATAATGAATGGTCCTCACAACTTTAAACTGTTGAATGAATGTTAAAATAGGCGAGTTGTCTGAAGGTAGCATTACGTCAATGAGAGTCACCACAGCTATAGAACAACTAACATGCATGCAATTAAATGTGTGCATTAAAACATTTTCATGCAGTCAAACAGGCTGAAGACTGTCAGTAAATGCTGCTTGAACCCTATTTTCCAGCAGCACTTTACAACAGTGACATGATTCTCTGCACTACTAGACTCAGCCGGTCACTGACCACACAGCCAGAAGTTTCTTCAATAAATTCTGTTTTGCTACCCTGTCATGCACGACTATAGGAGCAGGTCATCCTTAGCCTGGGTAGAAACCATTGAACCATGTAAATCATGCAATGTTTAAATATATATATATATCAGACAGGGATGTGTGTGAGGAAGACAAACGTGTTACTCTGCAGCAGTAAATGAGTAATGTTGATGGAAATGATGTACCATTTGTATTACATTACATTGCAGGAATGGCAGAGTTGTCCACGTACATACATGTATAAATATGTTTTAAAGTTAGGGCCTCACCAATCCGACAAAGGAGGTGAGGACCATGCCCACACGGACTACCACCCTGTGTTCAGGGCTGCTTGCTGGCCGCACCTTTAAGTTGTATTTGGAAAAGAGGCTTTTCATTAAAACCTTCTCCACTTCAGATGCACCTGTAGAAAGATAGACAGTTTATGTTGGCGTTTGAGCTGACTGATCATTTTGTTTATGATAAACCAATGTAGTCATTCTTTTTTTGTTAGTGTCGTAGCTGGTATGTTCACAATGCAGCAGGAGACAGTAATAATAATGTGCCTATTGTTTAAAGTTAAAATTCCTGTTCTTTATTGAGTAAGTTTTTGCCTGGTGCTCCGTGCAAAACCCATCACATTGGTGACAAATGGGACAATTGATTGGAAGCAAAGGTGTGTCGTGCATTCAAATGTGAGAACCAAGGCACTCTCCAACTCAGCACCTGAGTCATTAGTGCACACTGAGTGAGCTAATGCTTCCCAGAATTAATTATTATTGGAGGATAGCAGGCGATGGTCAGAGTATGTGCAACTGACTTACAATAATAAGTGTTCAGATATGTGGAAAATCAAACCAACACATTCAGTGAAAGCTCCTTTTCCTCCCTAACCAGTCAGAGGCAAACGTTTTGCCTCACCACCCACTCATACCGACTGAAAAGGCCACGGACAAAAAAAAACGTGCACATATTCATTTCAAATGAGTAGTAGGAAGGAAAGAGAGTGTTTTTTCAGCAGCTTGGGACTGAAGTGTGACATTTCTCCAAGCACTGGCAATGTGGTTTAGTGGCCAAATAAAAGTCAAATGTGTTTTTCTTAATGTTATTGTGGTAGAAACATTAGTACCAGCCTAACATCAAGGAAACAGATTAAAACTCTTTTGATTATAGCCACAGACTTTTTCCTTAAAGGATCCAGGGGTGCCAAAGGCCAGCATACTATTAGGACTGTAAGTATTTGGATAGTGACACTATTGTATTTGAAAAGAAAGCATTAGAGATGTGGTTGAAGTGTAGACTTTCCGCTTTAATTTAAAGGGCAGCACAATAGTATTGCATTAACCATTTATAACCATTCATAATCATTTTTTACAGAGTCACTAATTTTCAGAGCATCAAAAGTAATTGGACAAACATGATTATAAATATAAGGGTTTTGTTAATACTTCGATTGAAATATGTTTGTATTGCTGAGCTCGCCAGTGGATTGTTTCTTTTAAAGAATTGACCAAACATGTTGATTTGGTCACTTCTGATGTTTTGGTCTTTAAGCCTAATGATGACCTCCTTTTGTACCTCTTTGGACCTCATATTGAGTGTTACACTGAACAGCTAAATTAAGGTTTAACACTTGAAATCAACTGCAGACGTCTTATGTGTCTAATTTGCTATTGAACAATGAGTGAATAGACCCCAGCAGGCCATGTAATTGCTGCCTGGTGAATTGTCTAAATACTTGTGAGGCTTTGAAATGGGGACTTTGTTAAAAAAAAGTCTGTAATTCCTATATAATTAATTCAATACTCTTGAAATAACCCTTAAATTAAAGCTGAAAGTCTACATTTCAACACATTTTAATAGCTATTTTTAAATTCACTGTATTGGATTGCAGGTGCAAAATAACAAAAATAGTGTCTCTGTCCAGATAATCATGAACATACCTGTATTTGTTAACTGTTAGTAATCACATTAATAACCAAGTAAACCAGGTAAGTTTTATTGCAAAATTTGCAATAATGTGTATATTCACACAGTGCACATGATAAGCAGTTCAAAATGGATGGAAGGATGCAAAAATCACAATAAAATACAAATTGCATCCTTTGGACAAGCATAAAACTTTAATAATATACATAATGGCTGTTTGTTCTTGTAGGTTTTCAGTCATCCAGGTTGAAGTAGTCTTAAGTGCCTCAGTTGAAGGCATTCAGATGAGAGGTGAAACATCTTCAAAACCACCAAGAAGTCCAGATGCCTTCAACTGAAGCACTTGAGAAAAATGCCTGTGTATTGCTTTAGGAAAACACTTGGATTTTTACAGATTTTACTGTTTGAACTTCACCCAATTTCCACCTAAGGGAGAAGGCTAGAAACATTTATAATCAGCAGCTCTGATGAAGTAGCATTCATCACTTTTGGCATAGTTGCAGCCAGGAATAAATAAATGACAACAATCACCCAGCAAGGAACATCCATTAGGTAGGGAAAATGGAAGCATAGCTGCTGATGGAAAGGCTGGATGAAAGGTGCTTGCAGAAGGCTTTAATTTAGCATATTTTTTTTCTCTCTGGCCAATTCAGATGACTCTAAATAAGTCAGAACAAAAGTAACGATCACAAGACCAATGAGATCAGCTGAGGTAAGAGTGTGCTGAAGGCTAGTGTTGAGCATATGAAAGATGCTTGCAATGAAATAGCTGAAAGCAATACAACTCAGAGAAAAATGTGGTCGTTTGTATAGCTTTACTCTGAAGGACTCAATTTGATAAAAGAACCAAAGGAAAATTTTTGGAGTCATCCTACTTCACAAAGTGATTAAAAGGTGCTTTTAGCTGTTATGCTTCATGATAACTTTAAATAGAGAGTGCACTTGTTGAGTAGTAATAAACATAATTTAAAAACAAATAAAGGCAACAAAGCAGTTCACTATAAATTATATCTCTCAGTGGTTTGTTTTCCTCCAAAAAACAGCAGTCAATTATCAAATTCACTGCTTTAAGCCAAAGAAAACAATGATTTCTCTAATGGAATAGATGCCTCCCACTAATTGTTCAAGGCTTTAATATATCTGATGATATTAAATTTAGTACTGCTGTCAGCAGTATACAGGTCTCAACATTCCCTGCTTGTTTTAACTTTGTATAAAATTTCAGCTCATGAACAGTTTCCATTGTGACCTGTCCAAGCAGATCTTTCTATTCTCACAGCCTGGTTGACAAACTGATAAAATAATTCTAAAGAATATCTCAAAAATTGCCGGGCCCAACAGATTTTTACTATTACTGCAATCAATGTCCTGTACTGTACCATTTCTGTGAAAACTTGTATCTTTGGTGTCTTGATGGTAGCTAGTGTCATTATTTAATTTTCTATTGTACGATATGGTCAGTGAAGTACTGTAACTGCCGTACTTGTTCTTTCAGGGGCTATCATTTTTTCATAAACTATCTTACAAAATAAACCTAAAACGGTGCGACTACACACATTTTGTGCCACAAATAAAAACTTATATTTACAAAGTCACTAGTGTAACCTTTGATATATATATTTTTTTGCCTTAATAATATGCACTGGTGATATGTACGAGCCACCTATTCTACATCTTTACATTGCATGTTACCACGAACAAAGCTTTCTCTTTTTCTTTCTCTATTAAAATCAGGATAATCAATAGTCCAATATTCATCTGATACTCATGTGCATACATCATTCTGACTTGGTTCAGGGAAAACTATCCCTCGCCTGAAACTTGATGTTATTTAAGCCATCCAAAGTCATCTTTCTGAGCTTCCAGCATCATTTATCTGTTTCTGCACTATAAATACTATGTAATAAAATTCCTTTCAATTGGTCACTTAGATACTCAATGCTGAGAGTGGCTTGGGAAGAGTGTGAAAATTCTGTAGGTTGGGGTGTTTCACAGGCAGCCGATATATAAAATCTTTAGACTCACAACAAGTTTGCTTGGAGAGATGACAAAATGTTGAAAATTTTTAGCATTTCCTTTTCATTTTTGACAAAATACCAAAATAAACACTTAAAAATGACTTAAGACATCCCCATTAACATCATTAATGCTACGTGCATTTTCAGTGCTAATAAGCAAATGTTAGCATGCTAACATGCAGCAAATGAAAATGGCAAAAATAATAAGCATTAGGGACCTGATAAGTATTAAAGGCCATTAGAACGTCACAATGAGTGCATTAGCATCCCTCATGTTAGCATTTAGCTTTGCTTAGACAGCTATGTGTTTATTTCTCACATCATCAACGTGTCTCCTTACTACAATTTGGTCACATTTTCTAGATTTTGTTCTTTTTGAAGATATTTCATGTCTTATTAGTGTTATTCATAACCTTGTTTAACAGGAAAGGGACATTTGAGTAATACTACAAGAAAGTTATTTTATAATCACTGCCAGTGTTAATCAAGTATTTTCTTAGCTTTTGGTTCTATGTTTTACTCTCTATATACATTTACAGCTATATCTTTATTGATGAAGTAATACTATAGCTGTATTACAAAGTTATATAGTGTAAACTTGTGTCTTACCTCCCAGTATGCTTAGGCTGCACAAGCAACATGAGAGCAGGAGCAGAGCCAGGCTTTTCATAGTAATCCAAAAGTGCTTTTCCCCACGAAAAAAAAAGCTGATTCTGAAATGAATAATTCTTGTTGCTCACCACCTTCCCGTATATCCTTCTCGTTCTCCACTGCAGCCCAGTGGAAGTCTTAAGGGTAAGTTTTGGTTTTGTCAGTCTGGACTGTTGTTGTCTGTCAGTCAGGCTGGCCTGGCCAACTGCTGTCTACTCCAATTACATCTGTAGGGAGGGGTGGGTGAGCGTCGCTGTTCACCCCCCTCATTCACCGCGGACCAGGATTGACTCTGTCCAAACTGTGGCCCAGGTACCCTCAAGAGTTCTTTTAGGGTTTCAAAGCAAATTATGTGATATTTATCCACCTATCATGGTGCTAAGAAATAATGTTCTTGTAACTCAAAAACATTTTTGATGAACTGGATAAGGATCATTTTCTCAGATAGACAAGTCAAAAGTAGTCATTGTATTTTGACCAAATTTGATCTACGGTTAGTAATTAAAAAAAAAATATAGATATACAGAAATAAAATCCTACTTGCTCTCTGTGGGTGGTCTTGTGTCTCCTTTCAATCTTGGGTCCTCTACCAGAGGCCTGGGAGCCTGAGGGTCCTGCGCAGGATCTTAGCTGTTTCTAGGATTGCACTCTTCTGGACTGAGGTCTCAGGTGTTTGTTGGAGCCAATCTCCCAGCTTGAGGGTTACAGCCCCGATTGCTCCTATCACCACTGGTACAACTGATGCCTTTAGTCCCCACTTCCTTTCTGGCTCCTCTTTCAGCCCTTGGTATTTCTCGAGCTTCTAGTGTTCCTTCTTCCTGATGTTGCTATCACTTGGGATTGCAACATCTACCACTTCTGCCTTCTTCTCCAGATTGTTGACCACCAACATATCCGGTTGATTAGCCACCACCATCTTATCGGTCTGGATCTGGAAGTCCCACAGGATCTTAGCTCAATCACCTTTGGACGTGTTGTCCACTTGGATCCTGGAACCTCCAGCGTAGATGTTTATGTATACTATGCTAGCGACTTGGTTGTGTATGCCTTACCCGCCTGCATCACCCTTCTGTTATGTGCTGCACTGTCTCAGGGGCATCTTTGCACAGTCTCCACCTTGGGTCCTGTCTGGTGTGGTAGACCATGGCCTCTATCGATCTTGTGTTCAAGGCCTGTTCTTGTGCTGCCATGATCAG